>QLNU02015360.1:125668126-125683598 GCA_006491805.2 Dysdera silvatica
AAAAGCAATACTTGTTTCAAGTTGTAAAGGACTTTAGAAAAAGGTACCAAACCGTGACAAGCAAACTTTGTTGAGATAAATTGTCTTAAACATTTCTTCGGATCTCATTACTTCTGTACGACATTCGGGTCTGTGTTCATAATTGATATAGTCGTTTGACATTATAAGCCAATTATGTAGCCTATTATTAACAAAAATATATATTAATTCCATACTGTAAATACTCGTAATATACTCGTCCATACAATTTATATTCGCATACTGTAAAGGTGGTAGAGACCTTTAAAAATATTTCGATATTCATAAAAAATTCAGCAAAATATTTTTTTTTGATAGATTAAACACATTTATGGGTTGGGAGCAAACAAATTAAAAAAAATGATTTTTGTGGCCACATAAGGCCCACCCTAATATACATACTACTACTTTTTTTTTTACAAAATGTGTATGCCATAATAAAATAATACTAAAATATAATAAAATACAATAATAAATTAATAACGTATATAATAGCAAAATGTGCATATGATAATCAAAGATGAAATAAATAACTTAGTAATACGATCCCCCATTTATTACGGATAATACGAATTACTGTTAATACGAACAGATTTTGTCTTCCCTTAGTGTTCATGTTAACGAGGTTCGACTGTACGATAATTTTACAAATACTTTATAACAAAATATTATATTATTATTGACCTTTGTAGTTTAATAATGTGCATTAGTTTATTAGTTCAATAATAATAATAATATATGTATATAATACAAGGGATGTGTGTGTGTTCAAAAAGTAAATTAGACTTGAACGTTACAGGTCTAGAGCACTTTATTGAGACAAGCACTACAATACAGTATAACACACATACACCACAATATTTCTCTATATAATCACCAAGTCGCTGTAAACATTTCTAAGGACGTCACACTAATTGTTCGATGCCCCGACGATAGAAATCTGCTCCTTGGTTATGGAGCCAGCATAGAACAGCTGTCTTAACCTGGTCGTAGTTGACAAATTGGCTGGTAAATTGACGTCTGCCCAGATGTTCTTTCAGCTTGCCAGAAACGTGAATAACGCCAAGACGACAGATCAGGGCTGTTCAGGACTGTGCGGTTGATGCTGCTAGACCTCCCATCCAAACCTCTGAAACAAAGCCTGTGTTGTGTGTGCGGTGTTGCATTTTCATGCAAGAGGACAATGACTTTGCTTAATTTTCCATGCCTGTTGTTTTTCACAGCTACGCACAAAGCCCTTACAGTTTTGCAATACGACTCAGCATCACTGATTGTGTCCTTCCATGTAAACTCGGTATATACAACTCCTTCGCAGTCGAAGAAAACGATGCCCATGACCTCACCCGATGATAAGGCAGCTTTGAATTTTGTTCTCACAGGCGACGAACTCAATATGAAGAAATTTGAGATAATACAGTTTGTGACACATGATGAATTCAGCAGTGCCAACAGATATTCCCAACTGCTTTGCAATGTGTGCGATGGTCAATTTGCGATTGAGGACAATCATGTCGTTCATACGCTGCATCACTTCTGTTGTGCTCGCCATTGTTGGTCTTCCTTGCCTTCCCGCATTGGTCAAGTTTGTGCAACCGTCTTCAAACTGCTGGCACCACTTCACTATGGCTGGACGCGACATCGCATGTGGCCCATATATCGCCGATAATTGACAACGAATTTCCGTACACGCAGTAGCGTATCTAAGGGGGCGGTCGCCCCAGGGGTCACAATTTAGGGGGCGGCAATTAGCCTTTAAAAAACATTTTTTTTTCTTGTTTTGTTACCCCCATTGGAGGGGCGGCAAAATATCTAGCTACGCCACTGCATACACGTGTGACGCTTTGCACACAAAAAACGCACTGTTCTGAATACTTCAATGTTCGGGTAATTTTCCAGCTGACATGCCATTTTGTTCCCGTGCTACGCAGTAACGCTTGTCAGTACTGTAACGAAAATGACAACGTAGAGTCCGTTCGCGCAGACCTGACGCCTGATACCGTTAGCACAAGGGTTAGTCCATTGCAGTTTAGGGAAGGGCGTCTTGCCGAAACTGGTTTTTCGCGCGGGAAAAACCAGTTCCTCCAAGACGGCCTTCCCTAAACTGCAATGGAATAACCCGTCTACTAACGGGATCACGCGTCAACTGAACGCGAACGCACTATAGGTAGTCGGGAAACTTAACTCTTCTGTGCGAGCTCAACTCTTGTTGCGCAGTGTTGCCATTTTTAGAGGGACAACTGTAACTTACGTTTTGAACGCTCCTCGTATATATATAATTTAATAATGTGTGTATAATAAATATAGTTTGATTATATATTTATAGTTTATAATATGTATAGTGTTTAATAATATATGTATAAAATGCATATGTGTTTATAATAATAGTAACCAAAATTACAGAATCAAAATCTTACGTGTGCATGAAGGGGAGGGGTCAGGCATTTGCTTATTTTTTCTTACAAGGGGGAGGGGAGTATAAAATGGCCAGAAATGTGCTTAAGTAATACTTGAACGGACCCTAAATAGAAAATCACAATTACTTAGAACCAACTAGTGAGCAAACGTTGTTTTCAAGAAATGATTGCTTTGAAAGATGACTGCCCAAAAAGGCTTCCGGCGTAGAAAGAGTGCTATGCACAGAAAGAAAGAATCATTCAAAAGAGAGAAATAAATTATTATAAAAAAAAGGTAGCCTTTTAGAATAAGTGGCTGGGGTGTAAAGTTTTAAGAAATCAGCTGATGTAGAAAAGGTCCTACGTATTGAAATAAAACCACCCAAAAAAGGAAGGTGATAACAGGAAGTGGTTATTTACAGGAGGTAGCCGGTATGAAAGGGGTACCATTCATAAGATAGAATGTAAAAATGTAGTACATGTAATGTAAATATAGAAAAATATTAATTGGACTAAAAGTTTCATAAAGTCGTTACGTTAGGAAACGTGACAATTTTTTCCGATTCACCACCAGTAAAATTATACTCAATGATCATACAAATTCTAAAAAACGACAGTCGTCTTCGAAACGAATAATCCGCTGACTCTACAATGGCTGACAAATAGCTGACAAACATCGACGTCGCTAATTGCGAAAGGTTTACTCAGTTACAGCGTGTTCTCGAAGCTTTTGAAAGACGTTTCCAGTTAACGATACTTTTTTCTCAATTTATCTTTTACATAATGCCGTAACTTTGTCAGTTAAAAGTCTAAAAATAAAATTCCAACGGTATTTACGGTTTCTGATGGTGCCTGTCATTATGCCGTTAAAAAATTGGGATGTTGCCATTTGAAAATTTTGAAATTCAGTAACTATAACCGTAACCGTGAGACGTATATTACTTTTTTTTATATAACTCGCGAGCGCATATCGAGAAACATTTCTGTGCAAAATTTCATATAAATCCGTCCATTATTTCTTCCTATACACCCCTCTAAACAGGGAGCGTTTAATTTGAAAGACTCTGTACTTTAGTAACTTCCTTAAAAGTAACTGTCTAATACTCAATACCTCAAAGACTAAACGCCTTCTTTTAACCTATAAAAAATCATGGACCATAACTATTTAAATATCATATAGTATAAATAATACAATGATTTCATTCTCACACAATACAAACTTTCTCGGTGTAGCTCTTCAATCTAACCTTAAATGGGATATTCGCATTAATAATATCTGTACCAAAATTGGCGGGAATATTGGAGTGATTCAGATCGTCAACTACTACTTACCCGCTTCAATTCTTCTTATGCTTTACTACTCTATGATTTTGTTTTTCTAATCTCATTAGGCTTACCTCCGTCTCCTAAACTATCAAACTCATTCTTCCAGAATTACTGAACTAGCTTATGATCATCAGATTTTGAAACTCGGAAAATTATTTACCTACAAAGCTTCTATCTTTATGTTTAATACCATAGTAAATAGTACTCATTCTGACCTCACTTCATTTTTCTGATCATACCCACCGTAGGGACCTTGGTGAGTAGAGCAGGAGGCAATGTTAAAAGAAATGGGGGGAAAACAAGCTGCTGTTCTTGGCACCTCCGAAAAAACAAGCATGCAACTTGGCAACACAATTGTGATACGGTTCCCTGATGATGATGAAGAATCATGCCCGTGTTGTTAAAAATTATGTTAAATTATCGTACATAGTTTTATTATTGATGATTGTGGTTTTGAGAAAAAGTTCGCTCTTTCGTATTTTTATTGCGATTTTTACGATAATTTTTTGCCATGTATTTAGTTATGATCAATGTATTAAAATAATTTTATAATATGCTGATTTTTGGCAGAATTTGTGTGCCAGAATCTGCGTAACCAGCTTAATTAGTTAATTGACATATATTAAATAATCCTCATAGTGGGTCATTCAATTAAAAAACAAAACATATATATATATATACATTCTATTATAAAAATTCGACGCACCAAGAAGTTGTCCGATTGTAATGAAATTTCGTATGCAAAGACATTTTGACCGAACATGCAAATGATTAAAATTTGGTGTCCAATGAATGAATAGCGGGAACTCCAGCGCATCGGAACTGCGCATTCAGCAGGTGTATATAAGGAGCGATTCTCAATATGTGGTCAAAATTTCTGTTGCATTTTGACTGCGGATATCTTACGTCGACTGTAACAATGCCTCGCCGAAAGATTCGTGCTCATTACGAGCATATGTCAGAGTTTGAAAGAGGTCGTGCTATCGGATTGAAAGAGGCTGGTTGGACGAATCGAAGAATCGCTGGACATGTGGGTCGAAGCGATGCGGCGATTGGACGGTGCTGGCAAGAGTGGGTCAACAACGGCAGATGTCAGCGTCGGGACGGCAGCGGTCGACCTAGGGCCACAACAGAACGGGAAGACAGAGCGATTGTCAGAGCAGCTGTCACAGCACCGGATTCGTCGTTATCAACTATCCAACGTGTGGCCCGCACACATGTGTCCAACATGACCCTCTGCAGACGACTGAGAGAGCGGAATTTACGCTCGCGCCGACCGTTACGCCGCTTACCTCTCACGCCTTTACACCGTCAAGTCCGATTACAGTGGTGCCGGGCTCGATCAACTTGGAACTGCGCTGACTGGGGACGTATAGTCTTTAGTGACGAGTCCCGTTTCCAACTGTGTCCTGACGACAACCGCAGACGTGTCTGGAGACGTCCAGGGCAGCGTGGGGATCCTGCCCTTACTATCGCACGCCACACATGCCCACAACAGGGCGTTATGGTCTGGGGTGCCATCTCCTTTGATAGCCGGACCCCTTTGGTGGTCATTTCTGGCACACTTACAGCACAGCGGTACGTAGACGACATTCTACGACCGGTTGTGTTACCGTTCCTTTTGCGACACCCTGGACTTACGTTTCAACAAGACAATGACCGGCCGTACACGGCACGTGTTGCTATGAATTGTCTTCAAGCTTGCCCAACACTTCCTTGGCAATCTAGGTCTCCTGATCTCTCTCCCATAGAGCTATGGGAAGGCGATTGCAACCATCCCGGAATGTTGACGATTTAGCCCGACAGTTGGAGACAATTTGGCAAGAAATTCCGCAGGACACCATCCGGGATCTTTATCAGTCTATGCCACGCCGGGTGACAGCTTGCATCCAGGCCAGAGGTGGACCAACGCCTTATTGACTTCCTCCCTTTGTAACGGTCAAACTCTGCAATAAATCATTCAATTGTTCTGAAATTTTAATCGTTTCTTTTTCTATGTATGTTCTTCATATCCACCAATTTTTATCGCAATCGGACAACCCCTTCTTGGTGCGTCGATGATTTTTTTTTTTTTTTGTATAGAGTGTATATACCGTCTTGAAAAATTCCGTGTTCAAAAGTAACTGTTTCTTCAAAACTAGAGCTTATATTTATGGTATTTATTAGTTAACAATATATAGCGAACATATAAAGAGAGGGGTTGAGTTCTACGCCAGCAATTTCCAATACATTAAATATATATTGTAGTGGAAAAAAATGTTAAATGTGTGAACTTTGGTTGTCTACAGCATATTGAAAGCGTGAAATTGCATTGCCAACTCTTGCTCGAAGGAAAGTTTTTGACCTACTAAATTACGATTTTGTTATTTCAAAAGATTTGTAGCTCTGGGACATCCTAAAAGTCAGTACCTGCCAATGTAACAGTCATCATTTAATAGACCTAGATCTATGTTTCGATCAAGAGTTGAAGAAACCATTTATCCTTTCTGTATGCCGTCGACAATAAAGGTTTATATATTGGGCAAGTTCTCCTTTCCCAATGCTTCCAATGTAATATAATCTAACATGCTTAGCGATTATAATTCTGGAATTACATATATAATATTTTTTACATAAATATCTTTCACGCCGTAGCATTAGTATGTCGATAAAATTTTAAAGCTGTCGGGGGAATAGTTTTATTTTTCTACAGATATTGAAATACTGTAAGTGAAAATAATTTGTGAATATGCTGTACATTAAGTCCAAGGCGAATATACGGTCATGAAACATAGAGTGCTGAAAGTACGATCAGAAATTTTAAGTCGAATCTGTATAAATTCATGATTAACCTTTTACGATAAACAATGATAATTACTGCTGAAGAACTAAAACTGCCAAAATGAATAAATCTTAAAATTTTAATCAAAACCACAGCCTTTACTTCAATCTATGCTATTTTCCTCATAAAAAGTCGGGGTTTCACTAGCACACAGTTACTATAAAATGTAATTAATAATGCACATTAAAAGATGCACTCAATATGTTTGTTTCCACTAACTCACCCATTTTCTTTGTACTAAAGTAATTTGAATCGAATATTTCGCTCCAGGCAAGAAATCCGACTTGCTTCGTTTTTAAAAACGTTTGTTTTAAAACCGAACTTCACCTCTTTAATATCAATAGAAGTTATAGAACAGAACAGAGCAAGAACAGTGGTAAAGGCTTTTAAAAAACAAATGTGTTACTCTATCTGGTTAATGTCATTAGGCAGATCCGACGTATTTTAGTTCAACTTTAAACCTCACCACATGTATAATGAAAATGAAGCAACTATAATTGCTTATTAAGTTCAATGAACATGAAAAATAAATATGGACATTTCCTTGAAAAAATTAAATTTTAATCTCATAACCTTCACAACATATTTAATTAAAGATGTGTAACCATTACGGTGGAAAAAAACTGTGAACAGTGAAGCAGACGAGTGGGTCGATGAGCGAATTCACATTTTAAAAATTGCATTTAAGGAAGGTTTTTGATTATCCACTATGCGAGTATTTCCCAGTTATTGTTCCTCTGTTGTAACAACCATTTGTAGAGCACTAATCAGTGACCTGATTCATAACGGCCTGCATATCGTTCGTAGCCATTGGATTCCTAGCCATTGTGGCACATATGGTAACGATCAGGGGTGTAGTCGAGGCTTGAACGCCTAGCGGCGCTAAGGAAAATTTTAGGAAATCATACATTTTACGTAAAAAATTCTGTTCAAGTTGTAAATAAAAAATATGTGGATTCTACAATTCTATAAAAAAAATTTTTTTTTTAGAGCAATGACCCTAAAATTTTGAATAAATCAACTAAGAATCGTGGGAATTTAAAGGAAATTACAGCTTGGAACACGTATCATAAACTGTGTTCCGAAAATAGTCAAAATACGTTATTTAACACAATGAAGGCGACAAGGGCGAAAAGGTGGTCTTTTGGCTATTTTTTCAATTGTTTTCTTTATTTTATTAGCTCACTTCAGAGGTCATTCCTGGTTTAGTTCTGCTGGGCACATGGGTCTGTATCACATTATTATTATTTTACGCTTATATGCCCCAGAGCTATATGCTGTACACAGGGTCGGATCCGGAGGGTAATTGGGGAGTCGTGCAATGCCAGCTCAACAACCCATACATGATGATAGTTTCTGTCCCTATCAGATTAATGGGCTATTGACTGGTTAGGGGTTCCCTGACCACTCCGTGGATACACCCCTGATTTAGAAGAGCGCTAGGCTACTTTTTGTTATAGGACTACACCACTGGTAACGATATGGTAGATAGGCTTGCAAAGGCTGGATCTGCCTTATACCAGCCTAACCTGCCTGTGGAGTATCACACCATCCACAATATTATAAACGCTAAAGTAAAAAATTTTGGCCTATAAAAGATATGAAACCACCATCAAAGGGAAAAGTTGGAAAACTCTGCTAAACTCACAGATTTCTTGGGATCTGCCCAGAGCGGCAGGCGTGGCTTGTTTTAGATTGATTACGGGCCATGACTATTTGCAGAAACATTTAGATAGACGAGTTGGTTGAAGTTTCCAACATGATCCCACCTCCAGAAGTGTGACCAGAATTTCAGGATGATGATGCAGACCGCAACAGGAACGAAAATATCACTAGATATCCAAATTGTATTGGGCTACCAGAAATAGACTGATGGCTGAAAGGCTTTTGTCTGGCGTAGGATAAAAAAAAAGTATTTCCCAGCAGAATTTCATATAACTCCTAAAAATCTGAAATGGATGAAAGCACCTCTGACTGGTCTCGAATCAGCGACTTTCGGGTCTTGATGTCGGAACGATTCTACGCTCAACTTGGATAGTGAATACGCAAAAATGTTATATCTAGTTCACCTCTTTGCAGTTTCCTTTGTTAGTTAACGAAAAAAAACTTTGGCAAAGGCAGTACTGCTTATAAAAGAACAGCTGAAGACGGAACTTCTAACTTAACACTGTTTCCGAACCATGTACAAAATACTTAGTTCGTACACTGAGCTGTACCATATTCGAACTGTTATAAATGTGTAAGTAAGTATATTTAGACTTCAGACTAGTCAAAAAACACAATTTACTTAACACAGATGTTGGAAACCTCCAGCTTTTCGCATATTTTGTCAATTAAGAATCTTTATTTGTTATTAGATTATGCATTCTCAAACAACACGTCTTTTAATTATATGAAATGAAGAGACATTGCTTTTAATGCACAGTGTTAAAAATAATCTGTCCTTTTCAATCTATCCACTGTTCTATAATTGGCGAATTATCGCATTATAAATGTACTGCCTAATGTGGAACTCGTGAAGGAACATGCAGCCTTCCTGCGCCAAAATGTTCTCAAACGGTGTCGTAACGCTTTCTGAATAATGGTAGAACATTGTTAAGTACAAGCGTTTTCAGTGCCAATGAATGTCCAACTATTTTTTTAATTAAAAAAATCAAATTTTCTTATCATGTGATAGTTTAAATCTATGTTATGTTTTAGTATAAAACCTAAACAAAAACGCATGAAGTCACCAATAATTTGAATTAGCATAAAGAATCAAGATTATTAGTTATTTCAATTAGTTTAATCATTTAAGTCATGAGTCTTTTTAATTAACACAAAAAGTAATGTCATGAGTTGTTTCAATTAGTTTAATCATTTAAGTCATGAGTCTTTTCAATTAACACAAAAACTAATGTCATCAGTTGTTTCAATTAAGTTCATCGATTACCACGTCATCAGTTATTTCAATGAATTCATAAAAATAGGATCATTAATTCTTTCAAGTAATTTAATCGATTAAAAAGTCATTAGTTACTGCGATTAATATAATAGATAAAGTCCGTCAGCATTCATTAGTTGTTTCAATTAATTTAATCGATTGAAAGCTTATCTGCTATCTTAATTAATGCGAAGAATTATAATCGTTGGTTGTTTCAATTAATTTCAGCCATTAAAAAAAAAAGGATCAGTCCTTTTAATTAATATACAAAATTAAGGTAATTACTTGTTTCAATTAACATAATTAATTGGAAAGCCATTAGTTATTTCAATTCAAATAATCAATTAATATCATCAGCTATTCCGAAAGTAAATATACTCCCAAGAAATTACATAAAGAAGAACGAAAAACGCCTCGTAACCTTTAAAAACAGTTTACGAATCGTTCATATGGAGGATAGTAAATTTAGCAAGTGTGAAAATTTGGATCATTGCGAAAAATTGCAGGTAAAAAAAAAGGCTGAAGCGTTCTTCAAGCAGCAATGGTTGACATACTAGAACTAATTTATGATACGGAGGGCACTTTTTGTCCAAATTCGTCTCTTTTGTAGGCCGCGGCTTGAAGTTTCCAGAAAGAATCAAGACGCCAGGCTGGACAAATATAGGGAGAATAATAGAAAAATAGAATCAGAAAGAAAAGAATTAAAAGGGTAGTCTAGTCAAAAATTCTACTCGTTCTTTTTTCTACCTGTTTCTTTTCCTTTTTTAAAAAAAGCAAAATACAAAAAACATTGCGCATTCGTATAAAAGCCTATTAGTCGGATAAAACCCACGGGGTTTGTTCCATTCGATTTCCTTTTGGAAGTCCCCTTTGTGCGCGCGCGAGAGAGAGAAGAGGGAAAAACCTGGAAAAACGGGGAAAAAATCATGGAAAAAAAAGCATGGAAGAGCCGAGATGAAAAGGAGGCGAAATGAAAAAGCCAGGAGTCTGCTGACCCCTCTCCCTTTCGAAGCAAGAGCCAGAAGCGAATAAAAAGCTCCCTGTATTACTACTCGTTGTCTGTAAGCCGAAATGCGACGTTGTCTGTCATAATGGCAGGTGACCTGCAGAGAAACGGCACCTCTCGTCTCCTTTCCATCATCCCTTTCCCAATGGACAAAAGCCAACCGCCCCGAGGGATGCAACAAAACTTGCCTCGCCTCTTCTTTTCTTACTTGCCTCTAGCGTTGGACCGATCAGATAACTTGGATGTTTTGAGTTTGGGAGCCTTGTCCATTCCCTCTTACGCTCGAAAAGGTAAGACTGGACTCAACACTCGTCCAGAGAATGAAACATAGCTTGACCATTTTTTATACTCTGTTCGGTATTCGACTAGCTAGTATAATGTATCCCATTCATAGGCCTATGGACATTGAGTAAGGAAGTACATCAGGAACATGGTGTTATAGATAGAGCCACAGTTTATCACCATATTTCCTGAGATGATAGCGGAGACTTAAAAATCTTATAAACTGAATATTATAAAATACTTTGCAATGCAAAATAAAGAAAGGCATGATGAGGTAAACATCATTCAAAAGTTGTGTTTATAAAATACTCTCCCTCCCTCCTTGAAGTCTTAAGGTCCCTTAAAACTTCATTTACACGCGGTATTATTTTAATAATATATTACCTAACTTCAGTCATTTCGACACTGGCATAAAGTTTAAAAACACGATGTTATGAGAGCCAACTGCTCCCCTTGTTAAGCGAAGGCAGAATCAAGAGTGAATGCAAGTCCTATTTTGTTTACAGGTTGTAAATGATTATTTTTTCCGACGAACAAAATTGTTCACCATTTTCAGAAGTTGTAATTGGTATGTAATCGGTACATTATTTGCATAAATTTATATCAAACGCTTATTGCAATCATAAGTTATTTGTGTTTTACAGGTGAGTTTATAATTTATTTACATAGTGTAAATCCCGTAGAGTGTGAACAAGTTTGTATTATGTCGATAAATTTGTAGTAGGTCTTAACATTCACACGACCGAGAATTCGAGACAGCTTTTCTGAGACACCCGCCACATAGGGTAAAACTACGGATGTCTGCCTGATTGTATCTTCTACTACTACCATTATCCTCACATTGGTTACGAGCGATAAATTTGCGCGGGTAACCGTTCATTTTCAACACGCTTTTGTTGCGTCGTAATTCAACATTGCGAAGGTCATCATTACAACAATGTGTAAAGGCCCATCTATTCAAATCTCTAATGACAGATGCTTTGTGCGCCGCTGGGTGATAGGGAAGAAAGTTTAGATACCTATCAATATAGCGTAGGTTTCCTAAACACCGTAGTCAACAGTCGCCCATCCCCATCTCTATTTATCCGAACATCCAAGAAAGGTAATGAACCGTTATTTTTTTCCCTTAAAGTAAATTAAATATGAGAGTTTAAGCTGTTCAAATAAAAATGGAGGTCCGCAATTGAAGACTTTTTTATTTATTAGACTTATGTATATTATAACAATATAATATATATATATAGGCATTAATATAGCAAGATAACGAGCATATCATCCGCATATTACGGTAAGTGCACCCAACTAAAGCACTGTTTTCAAACGCCTTCATGATCAAATTTGTCACCACACTAGAAACAAATGACACCATGGCCGTTTTGTCGGTAAAACCTAACCTGGAAGCCGAAAACAGTGGAGTTTAAGCAAAACTCTAACAGACTACATATCTCTTAGTCCCTTCGTCCAGGCTTCCATCATTTCTCGGTTGCTCCAATATTGTTGATACCACCAAATTTGTTGGTATACAGGTGAAAAGTGAAACTACATTGCTATGACGCCATAACACCATCAGGAGTGATTTTTACGTTTTTTATAGATCAAAGAAACTTCTCAGAGGTAGATACCAACTATTGAGATGACCTAATAAGAGGTGATAGAATACCTGCAAGATACTTTGTATGTAGTGGTGAAATACAAAAATAAATATAATACCTGGGTCATAATTTTAAATGCACGATATTTCCATAAATTATCATGTCGGATGCCTGAATTAATTATATAATGCAGATCATTTATTCGTTGATAATTTTCAATCAGTGATTAATTTAAAATTGTAATATTTCAAATTCGTGAACAATATTACCATTATCTATGACATTGAGGGTGTGAGTTGTTTCACAGTTCAATAATCAAGCTCCCATTCATAAAACGATGTAAATCCTTTTTCCTTATACGATAAAATAATCATATTCGGAAATTATTGTTTTGAAACTGTTTAAAACAACAATTTCCGAATAAAATAACAAGACAAAAGAACAAATACAATAAACCCTCAATTTAACTGACCGATACGGGCTATACTGTGGGGTGCACAATGCCGGGTTAAGGTTATTATGGGCCCTAGGCTGGAAGTATAGAATGGGCCCCTAAGGAATGGGGCCCTCTCAATATTCAGTTAATAAGTCAAAAAATTTTCGTTACAGTTTATCATCTACAATATTCAAGTTTATATCAGTAATTAAATTTCTGAGCTTTTTCCAAGTGAAAAGGATTAAAATAAAGCGTGAACGTAAAATAACATCAGCCCTTGCGGGACTCTATTTAACTTATACGTAATTTCAGCACTGATAGTGTCCATGGAATGAAAAAGATCTTAAAATAGTAATAGTATTCAATATTAGAACAGTGCAATTTTAATAATTATAATACTGTTGATACTGATAGTAATTTTCGGGTAATGAAAAGTTTCGTCAAACCATTAGTCGCACATCATTTCTAATTGAATAGCTTATATCACGCCCTAATGGGCCGACTTTTTACAAATGCTCCCATAATGTGCTTTTAATTAATGTGTATGCATTGAAATTGCCTAGGCGACCTTTGTTAGAAATATGAGTACTGTAATCGCTACCTGAGATAGTAATTACCTATTTTAAGAAATTTTTCTCTTAATGCTTCAAAGGGATCGTGCGTTTAACGTAAGTGCGCAGAGCATAAACCTCGAAACCGGTGTTCTGGACGTAAGGGAAATTTGAAATTAAAAAAAGGGAAAACTAAAAGAAAATATTCCCTTCAGCCTCTCTGTCTGGCTGCTAGTTTCGCTTCAATCTGCGCTTGTGGCAACAAATTCGGTATCTGGAGATCATTTCTATATATAAAGAAAATGGAGACAGACGATTACAAATTAAAATGTGTTGCATTATTATATTCGTCTGTCGACTTGTAATAGACGGATGGCTGAAAATAACTGCTGATTTCCCAAATAGCGGAAAAATTACCAAAATTCAATGACTATTTTATGCAGCTGTTAGGGTGAAAATTGAAAATTCTCTTTTTAAAATAACTAATTAAATCTAAACACCCAGGAGCAGATAAATAGATAATTAAATAAAAAATACATACACTCTCTCTCTCTCTCTCTCTCTCACTATGTATAAATATATGCTTAGATGTTGTTAAGTGTTTTTGTTTTTTCGATATTCTGCCGCCTGTTATTTAATTTTTTCAGATGGAGTTGTACCTCCAATTATTTGTACACTGCGTCTACAACACTATGCCAGATTAATTAACGTTCAAGAGGAGACACCTCCATTCAAGAGGCGGCACCTTCGTCCAAAGAAACCTTCATCATGGGCATAATAGGAAGTAAACAAGTTTCCTGGGCCATCCATTCATCCAGACAAAATCAAATTCTTTGTAACTTCTTTTCAAGAACTTTAAATTTAGTTGTTTTTTATGTGACAAACGAAAAGACTTGTTAAAAATGCCTGTTGAATTAACAAAGGTGTAAAATTTAAATTAATTTGATTTTTACTAGTAAAAAACACTCTTAAAAAAATTCTGAATATAAATAAGGCACTTATAATTAAATTCCTTTTCTTTTTAAAAGTAGGACCCCTTAACATACAAATCCACCTTTTTGTTTTTTTCCTACCTATCATATTTAATTTTTTAAACCCATTTTTAACTTGCAAACAAAAAAATTTTGGCCAATCAGTGTACCTAAAAACTGCTATTTCGCTCCCTACAATATGGCTAATATCCATCAGCAACCGAAACCTATAAAAACTTAAGTTCAGACGAAATCCCTGGTCGAGGGGAAGTAAATAAATCATCACAGCAATAAATAGCCAACTCGTTGCACGTGCATAAATAGGTTGTGTCTGTGGACCACTGGTGTCCATAGAGTCCCAGATGATCCGCGAGACGGGTCACGTTTAAACATTATTGAGAAACTCATAAAATTATTATTATTAAATGAAATATAAAATGAAAACATATTATATTTTTAGTATTTTGCCCCCCGGGTCCCAGAAGAAAAATGGCTACTCTCTTGCATATTAGGGATCTCTTCCATTGCTGCTACTAGGGATTTCCACCTTGAATACCTCTCTATAACTCTCTTCTATACCACTTCTATACTCCTCTTCTATATATCTACATCTCCCCCCCCCCAAAAAAAATGGCTCCTTTTTTTATTAAGGTCTTGCAGTCAACTCGTGTAGGGACGGATTTAAAGGTCATTCGGGGGGCGATTAATGACTTGATTTTTGAAAATGATACCTCAATGGACCTTTACCTTGCATCTTTTCAATGTTAAATTTTCATTACAGCGGGGGCGATGGACCCCGTCCTCCCAAATCCGCCCCTGAACTCGTGAGAATTTTTCAAAGTGGTCCGCGGGTACAATTGAAGTGGAAAAGTGGTCCGCGGCTTAAATTGAGTTGGGAACCACTGATGCAACGTATATGGGCAAAGGCATAGAACAAATAATCGAGTTGAAAGTTTGCATTCAAGATTTAATAGTGTCCTAAGAATAACACCCCATATGCTGTTGCTGATAAATAAGCTAAAAGAGGATGCTCAACAAAGATTATGTAATCAGACGGTCAGAGATAGATGGTCAACCAACTAAACAAACGAATGAATATATTAATATGAAATGAGAAAATAAAAACGATATTCAATAAATGCAACGAAAACAA
>QLNU02015360.1:125696199-125707305 GCA_006491805.2 Dysdera silvatica
AACACCGACCAACAGCACGGACATAAACAGAAGCCGCCATTCGCTCTGACGACGATAGCTGTTTAACGCTATCGAAATAGCTATCAGCAGTGTTATCGTTTTAACGATTTTAAATAACTGCACCATAAAAATTGTATTTTATTTGCTTCTATTGATCATTGCAGTGTGTCGTCATTAAACTGTTTACATATATCCAATTTAAGCAAAAATCCGTTCTTTTCGATGTTTTGTAGCCCAATTCAACCAATTTCACTAAGCCAGCGATGCCAGAGAAAGAGGAAAAACAACAGTAAAAAACAAGCACGAGGGATGAGTCCAACTAGCCCCTGAACAAACTGTAGACTGGCTCTTTGTGGGGAGGGTAAGAGAGAACTCCTCCCCACTCTCCCTTTAAAACGCTTGACAAATGAGAGCGTTGTTTGACATGACAGTTAATAAACACCTCAGGTCGGCCGTGAAGTCACTCTCGCTCGTCTCCTCCCCCTTTCCTTGCCACTAGAACCGAGAGTAGAGCCGAAGTTCGGGGAGAAAAGGGAGAACTAGAGAGAGATACAGAGGTGGGAGGGGCGCAGCCCCCACTCCCTCGTTACCTACCAGGCAGCTGGCGTCTCCAGAGAGAACCCCCTCCTGTTTCAGTGCTCCAAGAGCCTCCGCTTGTTGAATGGGGATGGGGGAGTCGGTAGAGTCCACACACACCCCTCCCACTTTCTCCACTGCTGAGAGCCCCAGGCCTCGCGCCCCATTCGACACTGTAGAAGCCTGCGCCGCGTGTGCTCGATTAATTAAATATCAATTATTAAGGCGGTTATTCTATTAGTACGTCGCCACTTGCTTTTGACGATGGACTGGAGGAGGTGGGGAGACAGGCGATCTAACAGTTGGTGAACGTCGATACTAACACCTATTAAAACATCGCGGTATCAGGGACAACCGCGTGTTTGCAAACCTATGCAAATTGCGGCTGAGGCGTTACTTTCACCTCAAATGGATCTCTTATAGCCGCTAACGCAGACTCCGTAACGAAAGCTTACTTTAAAAAAGTGAATGCATGGGGTCTTAAACTGAAAAAAAAAAAGAACTGCAATTAAAAAAGTCTTAATTTATAATTAAATGAAGATGTCAGCAAATTTTAAATGATAAAATTAATATAATTTATGGAGATATAGTTTGTATAATGATTTGGTTTATTTAATATAATGTAGAAATGACGTTCTAAATCAAGAGGCATGGCTAAGTTTCATTGGGGGAAAAAAGCATGCTTTCATCTTCCTTTTCCACTAGTGTGGCATGGCATTTCCGGCAATACGACAATTCTCTTCCTCTTCTGATAATACAACAATAATTTTACTCTCACAGCAGTGAGGTGAACAAGACTTTTAAGCTATTCTCATTCTTGCATGTTTATATTGTTGACTTTATTTTCATCATTTGAAATAATTATTTGCAGGCATACATTTGTTACATCCACGTAAGAGGAAGATCATTAGACTGGTATTAAAAAGGTTCAAGTCCTTCGTCTAATTTTTTCGTTTTTCTAGTGGTTTGAAATCTCGCGTACCATCTACATTGTACTTTTGTACAAATTATAAAGCATAAAATACACAATTGGTACTTTTTCTACAGAAAATCGATTCTAAAACTAAGAAAAAGGAAAATATAGCTATCTCGTAATTTTTTGTAAAACATTTTAATTGTGTACGAAAAAAAAGTACTTAAAATAGGATAAAAAATATGTGTATCAAACATATTCGACAATATTACGACGGAAAAATGCAAAATTCCCATGGATAATTAGTGAATTATCGGTAACATGTTCCACTGAGGAGAAAACACAAATTGGGGGAAAATATACATATAAATGTAATGTTAATAATTATTCCAAATCAATAACTATAATTATACCCAATTAGTACCAATAATTATACCAAATCACTATCAATTATTGTAAAATGCTTTCGGCATGTATTGTTGGTAAAATTTCTTAATAAAATCGACTACTATTTAAGCAATGAAAAGGGTTTCAGACAGATAAACTACAAGAAGTATTCTTTCATTCCTTCGTTTATTTTTAGAAAAGCGCTATAAATTTTTAAGCACACATCCGTTGTTATTCACACAACCCGTGTATATGTTACAACAGAGACTACCTGAGCTAAAAAAATATATTAATTGTGACCCATTATAATAGAAAATTATATTTTTGTAGACTTATAACCGAACGATTGCGTTGCGCCCCAGTGCGGTCAAAATTCCAATTATGGTTTTGCACCACAGGACATAAACGGAACAGTCGCAGCCCCTTATACCATTCAATATTTTACATGAAAAATACGGGCCCTGCGGTGGCGCAGTGTGGTAACGCGTTCTCCTAGTGCGCCGCTAATCCGGGTTCGACTCCCAGCAGTGCAAAAAGAACGCTTACTCAGAGATCTCATAAAGATCGCACTGCTCACTGTAGTCCGGGGTTTGGTTCCCTAGGCCTTAAGAGGTTCGGATTCCTCGGAAAACAGTAGGTCCCGGCGCAGCATGACCACTGTAGTCTTTGAGCCGTAAAACCACAAAACAAACAAACAAAAACCTGAAAAATACACATTCTTTGGGCATATTTTACTAAATTGAAAAAAGAAAGACGTCCATCTATATATAGTCACAAAAAAATGACAAATAGCCCAATTTATGTAATTTGCTACTCATATAACTGAGATTATAAATAGCTTGTGCACCCAAAAGTACTCCAAATTATCATAAAGGAAAACTACAATAAAAGTGCTACCGCAAATGCCAAACAACTACATTACTATCAATTACGCTGTTCAACAGGCGCATCTAATATTTATTTATGGACCGCTGGAGCGGGGAAACAGTTGGCGATCATTATCTGCAAAAATTGTGGCTTCAAATTCGTCTGTATGCTCGTCCCACCGCTAAAATTCGAGCAGTTGTCGGATCAGAACGGACATTCGGGCTTAACCGACAGCCGGTTTCCGATGGGTCCCGTGTATAGGTCCCTGGGGCCCTCTCGCACGTCGGGGATCGAGTCCCAGTCATCCTCCATAAAAGCTGTAGGCAGAGAACTTAATGGAAATGTAATGCCTGACTTACGTCATCATCATCAAAATCGCTTAGAATTGCGTCCAGATCATCAGTCCAAATTGCAATCCTGTAAATTTACCTTAAACGTCAATCCCAACCCTTTTTATCTTCAACTTGCTACTTTGATAAAAATTTCTGCCACAAATCAGAAACTGAATTAATGTGTTCTTTCCCCTTCCTATTGAATTTTTATTTCCTGAATACATAGAGATTATTTCTTAACATAGCCATGCAAACGTGGGGGTGTGATAAATCCTCTAATTGAACAATTTCATTATCTGTAAAGTCAAATTCCGAAATCAAACTTCGAATTCAGAATCTACTTACTACATAAAACTGCTTTATTATCGAATAACTAAGTTCAAATTGAATATATAAATCCCATTCTTTACATCAAATTTTAAGGCAGGGGTAACTTGGTTTACACCGTTGTACTCAGAGAAAAATTATAATTCGCAAAAAAAACCATAAAATTCCTTATAAGGTTAAAGAAGTTTTTTATCAGAGAAACCTCCCGTTTTTCTCCACCCCCTCTTTTTCGAAATCTCGTACACGGGTCTGCTTCTTAAGAACTTAAGTGTGTCTTAGTCTGAAATACGAAGATCTAAAATTCAAACATGTAAATTGACTAAAAGACCATTTACCTTTGCTTAGTACGTAAACTAATCGTTTAAAATTACATCGTTATGATAAAGTTTGCATTTATATACATAAGAAGAGCTTTCATTAGGAGGCAGATCCTTGTCCCTTTTCTTTCTCCATTAAAATACCTAACATACACATGAATTACCAATAATAAGTGAATCGAAAAACTGATATAGAGGGAATATGAAATTGTAGTATTGTGTATAAGAAATACAAACGTGGCATTGTGTATAAGAAATTTAAATGAATTATGTGCATAAACAAACATATGCATATGAATCATAATGCAGTAACGTAGGGTGCTTTCAGACAGTAGGCAATTTCCATTTTTTATCATCTCTTCCCCTCCCCCAATAAAGGCTGTACATCTGTGATTCAAGATTTATTCTAAGGAAGGAGCATTTCAAAGAGATCTCAAAATTTGTAAAAAAATATTACTAATTAATTTTATTAAAGCAAAAGGAGACAAAAAGTTGCAGGATTTCTCCCTCTTATAAATATTAACCTCCTTTGATATCAGTTTAATCACTGGAAATGCAGTTGTACATAAATTTGCATAAATACGTAAGAAAGAAACAATACAGAGTTTCACTAGGAGATTCCATAACTGCTTGTTATAAATACTGAATCTTAACGTTTTCAATTTCATCTAAGAATAGGGTTTAATCAGAAAAAGCACTTCACTACTACGAAGCCATATAATACATTGGAGCGCCAGCATTTAAACGCTATATTTCCATGTCAGTTGCCAAAACTTTATGTTTAAATGCATGGGCGCCGACGACATAAAAATATTTGGGGGCGGGGGGACAATATACCAGTAGAAGGCATTTTGTTTGAAATTGAAGGGATACAGGGAACCCTAATACCAACACTTGGGGGACGGGTCCCCCCTGCTAACGGTGCCTGTGTTTATGAAAATTATGGTATAATATATAATTATTATATATTATGGTATATTTTTAAGAAAAATTATGGATGGAAAGAAGTTGTTGAATATTGATAAAATGAAGATTTTGCAAAGCATTGAGATAAAAGTTAAGCTAAACACTGACGACATGGAGACATTTATAAAATATTGTACTAGCTTATTAAAAAATTCTACCATGTTAGTAAACGTTACCGATGATGAGATATAAAACTAGAGCATCTCACACCATATTAATAAAGTAATAATATATAAGGGCATTTTTCCATCTCGTTGAAAATATCAGAACGAAATATATGCTCGTAAGTGTTAACGTCCTTAGTAGCGAACTTCATGAAGGTGGAAAGAAAAATAGGAATAAAAATTTTAAAAAATGTCCTGTAATGAAAATACGAAACTAGTTCTAATAATATCTCTAAAGGAAACATTTGGCCTTTATCTGTTTCGCGTCCTCGGTGTTGAAACCAATTTATATTTTATGACCCTCAGGAAATCCTAATTTCCGGAATTTGTATTGTTCGTTAACAAAAATTTGTTAAGGTTCTCTTCAACAAAAATTATTAATTTATCAAGTCTAACAAAATATTTTAAATTAATCGAAAAGCAAAAACAGGCATGATTTAACGTGCTAATTTGACCTGATACTCATACAAGGTAGCAAATTCTCTTGTTAAATATTATATTTTGCTATTTTACGCAAAATTTTCGACGTTTTTAAATTTATTAATTCATTAATTTGGGGCCGTGCACGTATTACGTAAGCACCTTTGGGGGTGAGGGAGTTTGAGATTTGCTTATTTTTGATGACAACGGGGAGGGGGTGGCAGTCTAAACCATGCTTACGTAAGTAATGCTTAAAATAATAAAACCAGTACATAAACAAAAAGTGATAACCTCCCTGAGAGAACTAAAATACTGGGATATAAGACACACTACGAGTAAAAGATATAAAATACACGTAATCACAGTTAAATATTTAATTATTTAAACAGCGTGGCTATAAAAACTGGAAATCAGGGAATTGTCAGGGAATTCTGCCAAAATTGCTCCAAAAGCATAGAAATTTCAACTCTTGCGTTTTACTTAATTCCTTCATAACATGTCACACTCACGCTTATTTTCCAAGTTCAAAATATTGCTTCCATGTGCATTAGAGATCCCCCCACCCCACTTCTCGTTTTCATTGCCTTATAAATGACAAAAGTTTCTGACTGAACTTTAGGTTTACATATATGCTCACCTATTTGCAATTAAAGATTTATTCTTTCTGGCTGTGCCCGAGAAATATAAACCATCTTAACCACGATCTAGCTAAAGGCATAATCCTATTAAAGTTTTCAAAATCCTAGTTGAGATGCCACTGTTTTGGTATTTAGATCATTAAAACTTGTATCAGTAAAGTTTTTAAAGTTTCTCTGACCATATGCAATCAAAACAATTTATGAAATGCATTTTAAATCCAGAGATGATAGTCAATATCAGGCTGCTAGATTTGGTAACTTTTCGCCAAATCTAGAAATGTGTCTCCTGCAAAAATCATTGTGTTATGCTAATGGCAGTTTTAAACTTCCCTTTGATAACTTGAGATTTCAAACGATCATGCTCTCGCCGTTCTAAACTCACCGTTGTTTATACGAAAAGTAAGTTTTGTACCGTCTGTTATTTCAGCACATTAAAAGGCACTGGAAACAAGTATTGGTCGACTTGTTGATGTAAAAAGGTTAGCTCTACTTGCAAAAGGCTGACAATCCAATACTGCTTCGAATGCGTTAAATAGACAAACTTCTGCTCTAATAATTTTATATAGTTATGATCTCTTATCCCTCTTTTAATTTCACTGTAGAAGGACCTCCCATCACACTTGAAAAATTAGACCTCATCTTATATGTATGCCGTTAAAGAAAATCAAGTGCTTTATACGTTACCATATACACCGAATTTTGCAAATATAAGATATAAAAAAGAAACCTTCTTTATTTCTTCACTAACTTAAGCAATTTTCGTAAAAATTATAATGATAATAATAATAATCAACATGTATAATACCAACCATACTCCAAGAAATTTTGGAGACACTTAAATTTGACCGAAACACATATATGGAAATGCAAAAAAAAAGCAACACTACTAAACACCTGCCGAACAGTCAGAAAATTTTTAAACTTGGCACCAGAATGAAACATACAAAATTATTTTCACACTGAAGGTAGACTTGAGAACTTGGCACCGCCCGTCTTAAGCTTAATCCGCCAAGTGCGAGAACGCACACAATAATAATAATAATAATAATAATAATAATTATAATAATAATAATAAAACTGACAAAACAACCCTGTACAACCGACCAGATACAACCCTAATTGATAAAATTAGCATAAAACCTCAAACAATACCAAACGCAAACAACATACTAGCTACAAACACAACAACGATCACCAAATATCAAGACCTTAAATTTGAAATTGAAGACTTGTGGCATATGGGAAATGTTGACATTGTACCTGTAATTTTGTCAGCCACAAGCAGGGTTTAAGCTGGCTCAAAACATGCTGTCGCAAAAATGCTAAAATGGGAAAATAATTTGTAGCAAAATGCTAAAAAATATTAGTTGCTTTCGTTGCTCGAAAAATCGTATCAATGAAATTATTTATATCAACGATGCTTAACAGGTGCTGTTAAGAATTTTGAAGAGGAAACAAAAAGGAACAAGAAAAGATCGCTGAAGTGCAAAACGGATATTCTGGAATCGAGGAATCCTGTTTTCAGAGAATAAACTGTGGTTAAAAATGCCTGTCGCATTTTCGCGATGGGCAATAATTTTTTCTTCGCATTTTCGAGCAACTCGTCGCATTTTGCGAAAAATGCGACTGCAGCTTAAACCCTGGCCACAGGTCTAGTACCAACCACAGTGCACAGAAGCTTAGAAACACTTAAAATCAACCCCAACACCTACATTGCGCCACAAAAGGCCACAATTTTAAACACATGCCGAACAGTCAGGATGCTCCTAGACACAACATTCGAATAACCTGCGGAAGGAAGGCTTGAATACTTAACATTGAGCGTTTCAAATCCGTGCAGACAAGAGTGAGAAGACATACATCGCTGGATTTGAAAATGGTATGGCATTTTATGCGTTCTATTTAGCTCCGATTTTCAGAACTTTGCAAATCACATATATAATGTAAATTAAAATTTGTCATTTGATTTAAAAAAAAAAAATACTGTAAATTTTTATCGGAAACTTTAAATAAAAACATGTGACTGAAATTGATAAATTAACAAGGATCTACGCAGATTATATTAATAGACACAATTATACAATATCTGCTTTAGTTTATACGACCTAATACTTAAACATCGGTATAGTAGAACTTATGGAAGCGATCATAAGCGTAGAGTTATATGAGCCCGTGGGGCCCGCGCCCTCCCAATATTTCAAAATAAATTGCAATTTTACATATATTATAATGTATAAATATACATGACGTTTGGTAAAAAATCATGTATAAATATACATGTTTTTTTTATATACATATATATAAACATGGTGCTTGAAAATAAATTTTGAAAACTCTATACTGATGGAAGCCATAAGCAAACTGATGCTAAGAAAAGGGGTTTTGTTTTTCAGTATTCATTTGAAATTTAGATGACAGCGGTTACCTAGTAGTCATTGGAGAGATAGCCACGTGGTTTAAAAATTGTTTATGTCATTTCCACTTTAGTGATAGTAACTGTCTAAAGGATAAAGGTATTTTAAGATTTATAGAGAAATTTGATTCCTCAGAATATAGAAAATACAGCCTATATGTACTGCAATAAGCTCTGCAAATATTACAAATCAAAGCCATATTTTAACATGCCTTGATGTAATATTTGCAGAGCGAATACGCATATTATCATGTTTATATATTTTTCATCATAAATGTGGCAAACGTTAATTTATGAAGCTATCAAGCAATGTGCATGAAAAGGAAAAGTAGTTCATACCGTTATGCCACAACATATGCGTTTACCCACATTTCTTCTTTATAAAGAAACGTTGAGAAATTATAAAATTATAACCAGTCCAATCTGGAAGACATTGCAAGTAATTTAAAACAACTCGCCGATATGTTGACAATATCTTGGAACCTGTAGTACTTGTCTTCGCAATGCCTTATTTTAGCATGATGATGCCCGTTCACATACAGTAAACGTCTCACAAGAACTTCTATGAAGTACCAACATGCTCCTATGGCTTGCCAGATCCCCAGATTTATTCCCGATAGAATTGTTTGAGGCATCATGGGACGTCATCTACAGCCTCAGACACAACCACCGCAGACAACAACAAATCTTTTTTAACAGGTTGAACAAGCATATCGATCAGTGCCCCAAGATTCTGTGCGATATATGTACGATTTAATGCCACAACTGGTACAAAATGCATCGCTAGTAATGGACGAACCATTCCGTACTAGTATGGCATTTTTTTGCGCGATAAATGTGTTCTTTTGCTCAGAAATTATTATGTCTTGGTTGCTACCTAACCAGTCTTCTGCTAAGTTTCAAGCGAATCGTAAGTTATCCTTCTTGGTTTTGAAATTTCATTTTATTCAATGCATTTCAATCGGAGAACAAACATTTTATTATATATATTATGTAGGACTTATGTCAGGCTTTATATTGATCTCATCTCGGACATTCTAGCAAATTTTGTCAAAAATGTATCAATTAGTAATTTAAACAATTATTTATCAAAAAATTAATTTTTACTTTCTTGTGTTTTCTGTTATTAAAAGATATGTAATTGTCTAAGGATAACATTAAGAAGATAACACCCTACAATTTTTTTACGAACGTTCCTTAACTTAAAACTGTAAATTTTTGTAGTCAGTGATGAATTATTTTGTCAAACAAATTAGAAATCTTCCTTTACTATATTGCAACTTTAAACTAGATTCTTCTAATAATATATTTTAGCAATCTGATAAAATATCATTGCGTTGTCGTAACTCACACGATTTGTTTCTACGTGCCCTAAATATTGAGCATATTTCAATAACCAATGAACTTTAAAATGATTTAATATAATTTACTGATATAAATTTTAATTACTTTTTCCGCAAATTAACACAACAGTAAGCACTTCTAGGCGTTAGGTTCGAGACACACGCTTTATCGAATTACCACAAATATATTCTGCTATCCAAATAACTTAAATAAATTTAATTTACTTAAATAAATTTAAAAAATATTCTAACTACTATCCACGACCCCTCTGCACCCTCAAACTTTAATAACTGTTAAGATTATTGACTCAAGTGTGAAAATGCACCTAGGACCTTCTCCATGTACAGTTTTCTTTTTCGGTATGTAAATACACAAACTTGTGCTTTTTCATATTCTTTACGTACATCTACACTAAGCATACGATATATAACGTTCGGAATTTTACTGTGAAATTTTTATTAGTATTAATTATTGCATTGTCGTCATCATACATTGTATTGTTATTATATTATTTAATTCTGTATTGTGTTACTATATTATTTTATTCTGCATTGTGTTATTATATTATTTTTTTAACATCTCATCTCATTTTAGATTTTATTTTAAAAGTATAAACACAGTTTATATTTTATAAACTAACGAACACAGAATGACATATTGCAATGAATATTTGCTATCATGGACCTCATGTCTGTTGACGCCTTTGTAAATGTATTGCAGGGTACAAAGAAAACAGGAAAAAAAAAGATGATGGGGAAAAATATTTCTTTGTTTCATTAAAGTTTTGAGATGTTTTTCCCCGTCGATCAGATCCTTCAAACCGACAGCCTCTCGTGGACTTATTACTATACATTTCTTGCTACGTATTTGCTCTTTTATTGCTGAATCTCTACCGCTACTGAAAGACAACTCAAGTGTGAAACAACGGCCCATTCAGCAATCGATGCTTGCCAAGAAAGTACCGAAACAAATTTGTCAGTCGGCGGGGCACGGCACTATAGACAATGCATCCTTCCCAAGAATGATAAACTACAAAAATGCAAGTTGAGATGAAAATGCTTATAGAAAATGCGTCGTCATAAGCGATGTGTTACTACTTGGAAGTTAGAAGCTTCGAGGGCGAGAATTTTTCATCAACGAAGCGTTCCATTCCACTTTTGAATGAAGGATTGATGAGGTACCTGAACGCGAGGATGTGTGAAATTGAAAGATGGCTGTTGTAAGCAATCTAAATTTTTGTAATAATGGGATTGCTTCTACTCATACAATAACAAGTAACGATCAATTATTTTTTCTGTCGAGAATCGAAAGAGGTTATTTTCGATATGCATGCATTTAAAAGGATATTATTACACTTTACAAAATATCTTTAAATCAATTATTGACAAGATCGTTAAAAATTTTCACAATTACTTCTTGGCAACCTTTATAAGACCTTGGAC
>QLNU02015360.1:125710254-125729907 GCA_006491805.2 Dysdera silvatica
AACAATATATTTTTATATTATTAATTTAAATTTATTCGTAAATATAGTATTTCGTTAACTGAAGTAATGAGTTAATAAAAACACAGTAAGAGAAATACAGATTAAATTGACGCTCATTAAAATACCGTAGTGTGTAACACTGTACCATAAGTAGTTATTTGGAAAAACTAATTTATTGTTTTGCAAGCATTTTCAGACGAAGCTGTCATCTGTTGAGCATGTACTCAAGTGCTGCGATAGTTTGGTGGTAACGCGTTTATCTATTATGTGCATAACCCAGGTTTGATTCCATCAACTATTCAGTGCTTCCCGTTTTTTTCTACAGACCTGCAGTCTGGAGTTGAGTCCCTTGGCAAAAGGGATTCAGATTTCTCAGGAAACTGTGGGTCCATAGTGTACTATGATTTTAGTTCACCTTGCACCATAAAACAAAAACTTCCCAAAAAAAAATTAGGAATGTATTTTCAAACACCAATGTTATGTGACTTACCCTAACCTTCTCCAATCTTTAATTACAAATCAATGTATTATATATTGGCCTTCTTAGAGACAGCACAGATGCCACAGAGGTAACTGATGCACGGATCCTCAAATGGGCAGTTGTTTAAAGATCGTAAAGAAAATAAAAAAGCTTTAGCTCAGGCTAGAATCGAACTAGCGACCTCTTTGTTAAAATGTAAGCGTCTTAAGATATGTACCACTGAGACATGGCTAACAAGGCCTTATCCTTATTTCACGCTACGTCTTAAAATGGCTTGAAATTTAAAAAAGAAATATTTCCACTATCAAATATTCTTTAAATTGATTTCTTAAAAAATATCCCGCACAATCGGGTGCTTACAACATTAAGCGTTTGCAGAAAACGCCAATTCCTGCCGAAGAAGCAGCACAACACATCTCCCATGAAGAATCACGGACATTTTTCTGCTTAAGAATATAAAGAAACTTTATGAATAAATTAAAAATTTTATTTGATTTTAGCTTCCTCGGCATTTAATAAATAAAAAGATAGCTTCTATATAGTGTGCATAATGTGCGAAATATAGCTAATACATTAACTTTAACTAAATTTTAAAATATCGTTCTACATCCCGCATTATTCTCCAGAAGCTTCCCAACATTGCCAATTATTGTATATTACAATTCTCATAAATTTGTTCCTTTGTACGGAAATGCTTTTGGAGGATAATATGAAGTTATTAATATGAAAGAATATTACTGTAATTGCGCTCTCATGAGCACCTAGCAGAGGGGGGAAGAGGGGGAAGTTGCCTCTAGAAAATAGCGGTATGTGAAACCATATTTGGAATAACCTAGCACAAAAATATATGCACATCCATTAGTTTGCCCTTTTGGGATTTCAACTTGCGGTCATCTGCTGATTTTCCAAATAAATTGCCATTTAATAAATATAATGTAAATTGTAATCTGCTAAATTGCCAATTTATAATAGCATAATGCTGAAAGAAAATTATTTGTGAACTTCACTTTAAATCTGTGTTTCTCTTTTGATCTAAAATCTAATCGATGAAGAGATTGAGATCGATGAAAAGCCTATATCTAATGGATTTCGTCAGAATCACTAAATGCATTTGGGTAGCTAGAAAAGAAGTCGCGACCCGTAATGGGATAAAACGGACTAGCAGGACCACACCCATCGACTATTAGCTAATAATTCGGATTTCGGTAAAACGCCATTAAAATTTATTCCCAGTTATGCGAATTTGACGAGTGTGTATTTGACTGGCTGTTTTAATGCTCCTTTTAATATAAAGATATCTAGTACACACACTCTGTGTTTAGTTTAAAAAAGGGAAAATTTAATTCAAATCCCACCATTTAATGAAAATAGATTTTACCAGTATCCCTATTTAGCGATTTGATTTTTTTTCTGTTGCCAATGAATTATTTATGAATTCAACATATTTTCCATTAAACGAAAATTTTAACTTGGTTTTGCGACTTCGTTAAATAGAAACTCATCTGTATGTCTATAATATGAATGCAATATAATAAATACTATAATATACTGAAATACTGTGTCTAGTTATGTTTTGAATGCAATTCTCAACAGACATTTACTTGCTTACATAGTGTAATTACGTGTGCAGTCCTTTTCAGGACTGTCTCATCACTAAATATTTCAAAATATTTTCTCACAGAGGGCTACATTTCGTAAAAGTAACTATAGTTACATATAAGAAATTGATTGCTTTCGCTCGCTCTCTCTCTCTCTCTATTTATCTATCTCCTTTTCTAAATAAATAAGTTACGATGGCGAAATTCGTGGAAGCCTTTATAAGGAAAACTTAAGTCTATTTAAGAGAGAGATATATATTTCTTTATAAGGAAAGATTGAACTTTTATATTATAGTTTTTTAAAGTAAATTTGTTGCTTAAGGAAAATATAGTTCTTTATAAGAAACATATATAGTTTTGAAAGAAAGGCTCGAAAAATATGTATAAGGGAAATAAATATTTAACAAAGAACCTAGGCACATCAGAAATTAAATTATTATTAATTTGTTGAAATGAGTAAAAACCATGGGCGCTCATATGGCGGCAGAGAGGGGCTCGAGCCTCCCTAGCTGTTCAAAAATTCGATTTGCCCGATTCTGCTATGCATTTACTTTCAAAAGTTTTACAAACACATTGAAAACAAAACGGAATACAAAATAAGGTACTTTTTAGCTCATTACTAATTGTCAAACAGTATCAATTACTTTTGTAGCATTTTAGTATCTTGTACATTCACTAAAATGTTTGACAGCCTTGAGAAGAACGTCATCATTTTTTTTTCAGCGCCCCCCTCTCCCCGCTGGAGGTACTCATATAGGCGCCCATGGTACAAACCCCTTAAAGCTATTGAAGAGATGGTTGCGAACATAGATTATAGGTCTAAACATCGCATTCAACAAAAAACAGTACACTCTAAATAATATAATCTGCTCGTGAAGCAAAATTATATAATTCATAAAGGAAATCATAAGAATGCATTATTTATTTATTTATGTTATCATTAACATAAAAACATCAATTCTGTATATACATATTATGATATATAGAATTATATTAGAATATAATATATTTTTGATAGAGATATATATTAGAGAATATGATTAGAATATAATATTTATTTGATAATAAAATACATATTATATAATATACAATATTATGATAAAAATTAAAACACCCACAAAGTTTTATATTTTAATGCATTGTGTGAGATTTTCATGCAAGGAAAGCTCGCACATTTGTAAAGTGAAGTTAAAATAATAATAATAAATCGCAATCTTTGCATCTTTCGCAAACCACACTTTCTGATGTAAATTGCAATCAAACATTTTCAAAAATAAAGCCAAATTAAAAACCAAGTACAGGATGTGTGGGCTCCCACAATAGAAACACCATGTTCACTTCGCAGGCTTTCTTAACTGTTGCCACTTAGAAACGCAAGGAAAGGAAACTTAAGTTTAATTTCTAAAATTGGCAAAATGCCAAATGGTTTCTTTTTACATTATGTTTTCTAAATGTACATAATTTTAATTTCCGTATCTGGCAACAGATATTGTATAATTATAATTTTACTTTTTATATTTGGCAACGGTGTAATTGCTTTCCGAATTCTAAAACCAAATCAGACGTCTGTTTACCATTAAAGTGTGCACACGTCATTCTTAGAGCCTCACCAAAAAGGCGTACTAAATTTATCTAACGTTGTATTTGAATTAATTTATTTTCTGTCATGTATTAATGAATAATTCTAAATATTTAAAGTATTAATAAAATAATATTTTAACTGAATGGAATCACTGTATTTCTTCAGTACTTATGGCTGCAGATGTAAATAAACATGTTGAGCTCGTCAAGTGTAAAAATTTGTTTCAAATTTTGATTTACTTAATCTGTGAGAACAGTTCTCGTTTTACAAATAGTTCTCCAGATAACAAAATCTCTAAATCATAATCGGTATGAGTTCTTTAAATTCTTTAAGTAAAACAAGGATTTACTTTACTTCAGGGGAAAAAACGGAATTATTCTTAAGCCTTCTATTAACATGTTTATTCTTTGTATTATAGCGTCACATTTTCGTCTTGGCAAAAAGCATCAAATCACAAGAAAACACTTTTCTTCAGCTACTGAACCACAAAATTTAAGAAGCAGTTTAATTTCTCTTAAATAATAAAGCACTGTTATATTACAGTTTCCTATATTTTGTTTTCGTTTGACGCTGCCCTGGTACTTTACTTGGAGATAGAGGGGCTTCAAAAGAAAATCCTTCTTCTTTATGAGATTAGTTAATAAAATATATGGAAGAACCCCTTTTTACTCCAAGTATTTCTAGAAAATTCTTGCGAAAGTTAGGAAATAGAATTATTTTTTCGTTAGAGATATGTAAACGACTCAAATAAATATGAAATAGACGATGTCGAAAGTAAATTCATCTACAATTATTTCTAGCTGTATTTCATCTATAACATTCTACCCTAATAACGATAATGTATACTCAAAGTAGTATTTCGTTATCAACAAGTTTGCTTAAAGTAAAATGTTTGGCGCCATATTAGAGAATAGCCATCAGAGGCATTTATTTGATGCGAATATAGGCCCATAGCTAAGACAATCAAATGCATCGCTTCGACGAAAATCAAATGATGAAAAAATATAAAATTTTGATTCGCCGGTGAAATCTGCTGGTCTTTCGATGTGTACGCTTTGCTTCAGTTCATACTCATTACAAACAGACCCGAAAGAGGAAAGGTAATTTCGACCTAATTCCAAAAATAATCTTTCAAAGCGGGGGACGACCGCCTAGATTCCACGTAATTTAAATTTAAAAAATCTCAGCCTCTCTGCGGAAGACAGATTGATACTTAGGCCATTGGTAGGTGCAAGGGAGACGCGGGACGATGTTAATGTTGCAGAAAACCCGGTATCTCACTCCGGCGAAACGAAGAGTATTTTAATCTCAATTTTCTCGTTAAGTTTTTTTTCCCCTTCTCCCTTTTCGACTGTGGAAGACTAAAGAGGAGGGACAGCGGTGGCTAAATAAAGGGGAGGGCGGGGAGGACTAAATGACAACGAGAGGCTGGAGGTCTGTCGTTCGGCTCAATTCTATTATGCGTCCTTTTAATTACCACAGAAGGCACGACCGCGCAGAGAAATCCGGTGCCAGCTCTATAAAGACAAAAAGATCATGCTGCAAGAAGAGGCTTGGAAAAAAAATGCAAAAACGAAAGAAAATGGAAGCGTACGTAGCTCGACTCAAAGAGCTCTTTCCTCCTAAATAAAAGCAAAGATGGAAGAAGTTAGAGAAGGAGAAGGAGAGGACACGACAAAAAAAAAATAAAACGGGACATCTAATGTGCGACTTCATCCCTCAGGGAGAATCCGAAGCAGTACGCAGTCTTGCGATGCTGAAGGAATGGATTTAATGAGACACATTCTTCCTGCATTCGCCACAGTAATTGTGGCAGTCTCGTCGGGCACTTAAAAGAAGCCTCCGTGGGCAAGAGTCATCGCTTCTCCTCCTCTTTGTCCTGGCAAACGAAGCTCAATCTGTAGTCTTCTTCTCATCCAACAGCAAAAGAAAGGACCAGATGAAGGTAGAGGACCTGTATATTAAGACCAAAATGGACCAACGGATAATCACCTTCAAGCATGGGAACAAATGGGAATCCCCGCAAACACAAAAGCGGATATGTGTGCTGTGTTTCACATCTCATAAATACCATTCAGCACATCTGCGTATTTTATGAGTTTCTTAACAAAACTGCTGATTGCTCGACATTGAGCGATTTGTCTTTAATAATATGGGAATTTCCATTTTTGGAAAATTAAGTACTGTATTTAATTCGGCTCTTGTTAAAGCGGAACAAAATAAATCCACGCATCTCCTCAGAGGTTCTATGAAATTATGGTAATCTTAAGTGCCAGTTTGGATTTATCGAAGATTTGTTTACAAGAATCATCGAAGACAATTAGCTGTTGTTTAATTTCTGGCTAACTTCCAACGCTATTCGTAAAGTTATGCGAGACATAATCATATTGCATACTGCTCACAAATATCCATGCTTTCTTGGATTCGAATATTGGCCTATCATCATTAAAGTAATAAGGGTTTGGAGAGTCTAGAGCTAATTAGGAGAAAGGTTCCATTAAGGCATTTTGTCGTGTTCGCAAAGAAAACGTCCGCCATCTGAAATAAACCGACTCCTCCCTTCTTAAAGCTTTCTTCTCATTTTTCAATGAATCTCCAATACCCAGTAATAATGCTAAGAACAAAGAAAGAAGTCGACCAGAGACACTCTGAGACGCAGCCACTAACTATAAATTAGACATATTGGAGAAAATGAGAACGCTTAAGCCCACAGGAATTCCCAACTGAGACGTCATTTCAAATACGAATCCCGTGTCCATCGGACATCTACTGCAGGCTACAAATTCATTCGCTTTAAAGCTTGATCGTGGCATTCGTCGTTTTGTCCAGGAACTGGGAGTACGGAGATGGTTTCTCCCTGTGTAGGTGGGTGGATGTACAGTGTCGGCGGCATTTGGGCGTTGTCCCCCGGACGCCTGCCGGCTGGGCGGCGGACTCAAATTAATGCTTTCGATGATAACACTTGTTTCACGGGGTAACCATTAAAAGTCCGCGTCTGCCGTACTTGGACTAAGCGGCCGATTATTGCCCTGAGGGAAGCGTGTAATCTCATGCCCACTGTCACTCGCCGATGAATTTACAGGGAAGTCAATTATTCAAATTTCGAGTAACGCCTAGAAGATTCGTAAATGTTTGATGACGCCGTGAGTGGATGGATTATTCGGGAGGCCTGCCGCCCAAGAGTCAAGCGAGCCACAGCCTCGCCTCGCCTCTTCCCAATTACGTTAATTTGGGCTGAGTCTCTCTCTCTCTCTCTCTTTCTTCGTCGAGTTCGTGGTACCCCTCATCGCTTGATTGCACTTTGCCTTCATCGCAACGACGCTGCTGCACCGACATCCACAAAGAACGTTCTCTATAGAAGTTGGGCGTGTATCGCCAGTCTTACCGCTGCGACAGACCAAATATGCCTATTGTCTCGCATCGTTCTGCTGGATACTAAAATTGCGCGCTTAATTTTGCCATTCCCTGATGTGCTTTATAAATCACTCTCATCTTTACGCTCTGGTTTTTTCCTTCTTTCGCCGTCTTACTGCTCTTACATTCCTTTCCATGGAACCACAATTAGAAGAAAGGAGATATTAAATTACTCCCTTAAATGCAAAATACGCAATTTAAACAATAGTAAGGTTTAAACAACAGTAAGATTTACTTGAATAACAAGAGGAAAAAAATACATGCAAGTCCCTTCACCCGAAACGAATTTTAAAATCCGAGAAATTACTAATTGATATATGTTATTTCATATAAAATTGTGTTAAAAAAAGGTGGAAACAATTAGTGAAGTAACGCCTTTCCTTGCAAACTACGATATCTATCTATCACATACAGATTTATTTATCATAGTACAAAAAATTGCATTGAAAAATAAAATTATGCAGTCAAGCGGTTAATTAGAGCTCGTTTCTGTATCTTTTCCCTTTCAAAAAAAGTATTGAGCTAAATTTTCTTTCTTGTTCTATTTCCAGAGGTACTAATGAAATAAAAAATATTATAAACAAATTATATATATATATCATCATATTCAACCATTACCTATCCACTGCTGGATGAAGGTCTCTCCAAATGCTTTCCACACAAGTCTATCCTGAGCAATTCGCTTCCATGTCACCCCAACCTGTTTTCTTATTTCATCCACCCATCTAGTTTGAGGACGTTTTCTAGGTCTTCGGTGGTCTCTTGGAATCCAGTTGAGAATTTGCGTTGTCCATCGTTGATCAGTTCTTCTTGCGATATGCCAAGACCATCGCCATTTCAGTCTTTTTACTTTAACAATGATAACCTCTACTCTTGTTAGCTCTCTCACTCAAGTATTTCGTTTTCGATCTCCCTAGTTATTCCAAGCATGCACCTCTCCATGCTCCTTTGGGTTGTCTGTAACTTCCGTATTGCTGCAATTGTTAGACTCCATATCTCTGATCTTCGAGAGAGGACTGGCAATACAAACTGGTTGAAGATTTTCTTTTTAGATACAACCGAAATTTTGTCTTCAGGATAAAACTGTTTCGTCCGAATGCACTCCAGCCAAGTTTAATACGTCTTTTGAGTTCTTTTACAATGTTGCCTTCCATTGAAATCAGTTGGCCAAGGTAAATGTATGAATCAGAAATTTTTGGCTCAATGTTTTCAACCTGTATTTTTGTTTTCTCTGCGAAATTATTGAACACGATTTTAGTTTGTTGTAGGTTCATCTTGAATCCAACTTTTCTGCTCCTAGTTGAAAGTATCATGTCTTGGAGTTCTGAAGGGTCAGTTGAAAAAGTAACCATATGTCATCAGCAGGCTGCATATGATTTAAATATTCACCATTCATTTTTATTCTCATGTATGTATATCATTGTTACATTAGTATATCATTATTATTTATAGTTAGTACTTTTATATAAAAAATTGGTCGAAACAATATAGTCTTCTCTAAAACGAAAGCATAAACAACGGTAAAAATTTGCAAAAGAAACGAATATTATGTTAATAATTAAACTCTAGCTTTCCAATGTGAATTTATGAAAGGGCAGAAATATCATTTAAACTATTGAAGGTCGATAAAAATATTTCCACAACTTTAAACGCATATCATCCCCCGGAAACTAATCACAAATTAAAAATTATAACAAATAAAATTTATTTTAATTTATTTTAAAAAAATAATTCGGCAGAGGTGAAGCTTAGACCCCGGGAGCTTGTTGCTCATCTAACTATTCTCTTGATCGATTATAATCGATGATAATGAAATTATCTGTATACAATATTTGCGAAATGCAAGTGATGTAATCAAAAAGAATATTCTTCATTCTGCCTTCACTTGACAAAGGGAGCAGTTGGCTCCCGAAACGTCGTGTTTTTAAACCTTACGCTAGACACTAGCGTTCTGTTTTTTTTATAACTGTTTGTTATGGAATCTCCTGGTGAAACTCTGTATTGTTTCATTAAGAAGACTATTAATATGTAAAAGATATTACATATATCTAATCAATGACCATTTTCAATTCAAGAATTGAGGTCCCTCTGTCTCTTGTCACATATACGTGTGGTATGGTGAAATAAATATAAAGGACCAGACGTGCAGGCCAGCTGGACCTACAGTTTAACGAGGGTTTGGAACCTCGGTCACCACATCCGAAGTCCGGCGTTTACGGTAGTACTCGCTGTGTCACCCTCCCAGGTAATGATCACTGTCCAGGTTGCTTGAACTTCGGCTTTCTGTCGAGAACCGATATTCTTATTAGAGGACGGCTGTAGAACTACGCACACACAGCTATTATTATGTAGATACAAAACCATTGAGAGTTCATACATTTACCTAGTTATTTAATGTGTACTTTACTTTTAATGTACGATATTAAATACATGTATATAAAAGTTTTCACACTCTCCCTTTTTAAAAATAGAAAGCACGCCCGATATGTGTCACAGCGCATATTCCGCTAAAGCCTTGCCCACTTTACTAAGAATACATATTATATTCTTGCAGAATAAATATACACTAGCTTATGGCACGGTAAATTTTTCAAGGATACTTTGCAAAGAACGTTAATTTTTATTAAATAATTAATGCATGACTGAAATTAATTGACAGTCTAAGTTTGTTGTAAATAAATCATATTTAATATCTCCTTCATAAATTTTATCAAATGCGTTTCGATTCAGCCAAAAATATAATAATATGCTTTATTAAATAAACATAATATTATATTAGGTTTAATAATATATTTATGTACATTATGTACATTCTGTATGGTACAACATATAAACATATTAACATACTCAAAATATTGCATATATATTTTATAACGAGTAAAACCTTTTCACAGGTCGGAATACGAATGCAAAAGGAATAAAAATAAAAATAAGTAAAGTAGAAAAGTAAATTGGAAATAAGGATAATAAAAGTAACGAAAGGAGGAAAAGAAATTAGGAAAATTAAGGAAATAAAGGTAAATAAAATAGAGAAAAAGGAGAAGCTAAAATGAAATGAAAATGAAGTAGACAGAAATAAAGAAAAGAATAAGAAAAACTTACTAACAGTATGGGGAAAATTTCGCTAGCGATATATTTATAGAATATCTGGAAATTAAAAAAAAAGGTTTACAAAGGGATTACGCAATATTATATGTTGTAACTAAAATGCAACCTATATAAAATGTTTCCTAATATTGTGGGCTATTGTAACAGCCGTAAACAAGGTCTGATCACCGCAAAGGCGTCCAAAGCCCGGGCTTTGGGACTAGACTCTAGCTGGAGTGGGAACTGCACGGTGAACAATCCTTCTGCGCATGTGCGTGGTCCACGCACATGCTCAGAATAGAATCTATTCTCAAAGCTCGGGCTTTGGACGCCTTTACGGTGATCAGGCCCTGGCCATAAACGTTAAATATATTAGTTAACTGTGTTAATTTGTTGTCTTCTCAATAGTTCTATGTAAAATAATTTACAATTTTTAATAAAATGCTCATCGATATAATAGTAGACCTGTTGTGTTTCAGTTTCCCCAAGTGCAATATATTAAATATATGAATGCTGAACATTTTAAAACATTTAAAAATTATTAGTTTGTAGCAAAAATTCTAGAAAAATATAACAATAACAACGTATAATCATTATTGCTGTTCATAAAATTTGTGAATGGTAATTTGTGCAAAGAGAAAAGTTAAAATAAGTAAAACTCGATAAATTGTATCAATTTTACTTTTGGAACTTCAAATTGAACTTTGATATTTTTTACATATATTTTAAAGTAAAATATTTGGCTCAATTAGAATTTTTTCGAGCCTGTGAAAAATTTTGATAAAAATATTCTTCTGTGACGTTTTTCGATAAAAATTATGTTTTCCTTAATCGTTAAAATAGATTTCAAAATTTATAAAAGTTTATTTATAAAATTGTTTGTTTTAAGAAAAACATTTTTTTCGTAAGTTGTATTTTTTAATAGAAAATTAAATCTTTTAATCCTTTTTTCCTTGCTTTTTTAAATGTTTATTGAAGAATAACGATGCTATTAGATAATTAATTGACGTAAAAAAACAGTTCGATATTTTATAAAGATAACAGTACCACACAACTAAACTCTAAAAATTGTTTGCGCCCATTACCTTTTAAAATTACGCAGTTATTTAAAAAAGTCGTCATTCAAATACTAACTATAATATTTTACTAATATTCTGCTTATATACTTTTTAATTATTTTGCGTACAAAAGGTATAAAACATATATTTATCAAAGAAAACTTGTAAGTCATCGGAGGTAACTTATTCTTAAACATGTAAAAGGATTTTGCAATCTAAAAATATATCTTTGCAATGTAATGAGTCTCTGGATCACAACAAGGAAATTTACATCAATAATTTACTTAACAAAGTGGATACAAAATTGTAATTTGATAAAAAAAATGTCTGTTTTATATTGTCACCTCATATACAGAGTAATTTAGAGTTACATGTACAAAGGTTTGAGCACTGACAATTTTTTGACAGTAGCTGTCCCTCATCAGAAGCAAGGACTGTGAAATATCCCAGTCTCTTTTTTCACATCCAAAATATCTAAAAAAAATATTTTCGGTGTAGTCCCGCAGAATGGAAAACCTCATTTTGGAAGGAGTCCAGCGGAATGCGGAATTCTCAGTCGTTTTCAATGAAATAATTGACTGAAAGTTTCTGGAAATGGCTATAATTAACGACTTTTCCAATTCCCAAGATTCCAGGAAGAGTCGAATATTTTTGTTTTCGAGGTATCGGCGTAATAATTTTGTTGATTTACAATTAGGCTGGTGTTCTTTTTGCAATGCATGCTCCTCCAAACCTCAAGATACGTCACCTTTTCCTGCCAGTGCTTGTGTGTATCTTTTCCTTCTAGTTTTATGATTTCTTCTGGTAGTAACTGTTACACCAATATATCACAAACAAAAATAGTCGACTCTTCCTAGAATCTTCAGAATTGTCCAAGTTTCATAAAAAAAAAACCATTACTACATCACAGCCATTTCCAGAAACTTACACGCAACTCTTCCACTGAAAATTCTGAAATGACTGGGAATTTTTCATTCTGCAGGACTGCTTCGAAATTGGGTTTTCCATTCTGCAGGATTGCATTGAAACTTAATTCTTCTATTTTGCAGGACTACACAGAAAAGTTTTTTCCAGAAATTTCAGATATAAAAGGAGACAGGGATACTCCACCGTTATTGCACCTCATGAAGGGCAGCTTCTGACTTACCCGAAAGCTCGGGTCATCCATTTGCGGTTTTAAAAGTGTTTAACCTTTTGTATGTAAATATATTCCCTAATACTCTATATGTTATTCCAATTGCAAATTAATTTTGTTGACGAAATAAGAATTTGATGGCTTAAATTTTAATTCGATGTATTTAAGCATTTCTTTTTTAAAAACACAAGTGTTTTTTTTAAGCGTGGAACGATTCAAATGACTTGGCGCAGTATAGCCCAGATGCTCTTGCGCCATAAAAAAGCCAAACAATCAATCAATCAATCAATCGATTCAAATGACAATAGTTTAATAATTACTTAGTGGTATGTCTTTTATTTTTGACGAGCATTCACAAAACTCTTATCTCCACTACTAAAAAATATCCAAATTTATATATATATTATATATCCATATAAGATTTTCAACGTTATTTATCGGAAAAATGTTTTTTTCGTTATATAGCCCACAGAATATAAAGCATTTAAGAATTTATAAATTTTTCACATATTAACCTCATTTTAACATAATCTTTTAAAGGAACGTCATAATGGAAAAAAAAAGATTGAAATATTTCAATACATCAAATCGATTTCGTTGTTTTACAAAAATCGTGGAAAATAAAACAAAAAAACTACCGAAACATAAACTATACTTTTATGTAATCTTAATTGAAATTGGAAGAACCAAAATTGCAATTTTCATTTATGAAAAAAGCTGATTGGATAGTTTAGCCTTTATTCTAGTAAATGTCCTTCTATAATCATCAACTCGTCAATTTCAAGATTTATATCAATACGAAATTATTTAATGATCATTTCAATCTAAAGCAGCCCAAATTATTTACATTGGTCTAATTTTTAAGAGTAAAATAACCTTGTATGTTGCATTAATTATATAACATTCAATTTGATTAACAACATACCGCAAATTATTTAATTTTAACAACTTAGTAATATATAGTAGCCTACTCTTAAAGATTGTTTGCAAAATATGTTTCTGATTTTTTGACATGGCCTATATAACAAAATAAATAATTGTCATTAATGATAGGCAAATGCGTTTTCAAAAAATTGCTTAAAAAAGAATGAAATAAAAAATTTGCTATTTGTGTTAAATTGGGCTGCGTTAAATTAAAGCCACTTGTATTAAAGTGGACTACACGCGCGTTTGCAGTATTTAATTCTTGGACATAGTCATCAGTTAAAATGACAAAAAAATTCTACTCTATGAAATGTTTATAAAATCACTTGGTCATATCTTTTTATATTTGATCATAGTTTCTTTTTTTTTTATATGACTTATATACAAATATCATATATAATTACCATGTTTGATTCTTAAACACAATTATAATCGGTCATTATTATGAATATATACAGAGTGTTCAAAAAACGTCGCACTAACTGTATATTTTCGTAATCCTTACGACAAAGCAAGAAAATTTGCAAAAGTTCACCACAGTCGGAAATAAATATTTCATAATATTTTCCAGATAATATGTTGCGCTCATATGTCCAATGGTAATAAACGAATTCCTCCAAAGAGCCAATTGGAGTGTGAAGGTGAATTTAGTTGAAAGTGGATAGCTAAAATTTGTTTTACTGGTTTGCTAAAGTTCATCACTTTTTCGGAATTCCTACTTGGCGCTTTTGCAAAAACGAAAAGGCTATGTTCGCACATTTTCGTAACCGAAACAGTAAAATATGAAATAAAATATTAAAAACAATTTAGAACTTTTGGTAAACATTTTCTCTATTTTATCAATATTTTTATTAAACATTATTATTATTATTTTTAAACAATATAATTATCACTATTTAGTTATTACTGCGAATAAAGTGATTATTATTATTTGCCATCATTATTTTATTGCCTTATAGCAATAATAATAATATAAACATTTCAAACACAAATTGTATGTAAAATATTATTATTATTATTATTATTATAATTAGATGCATGTAAAGCACCGAAAAAACAAGTTCAGTGGGTTATGCCCTATACATTTCACCCACTGTTCGCGTGGTAATTTTTAAGATCTTTTGTTTATAATAGTGCATTAGAAAATAAAGGAAAAAGTCACATATATACATACAATCTGACTTCAATTCAACGATTTTCACAGGACTAGTGAAAATAATCGTTAAATCGAGGAATTCGTTAAATCGGGGGAACACATTTATCGGAACCAATGACGCATCTACGTGGGGGATGAATCGAGAGAACTTCCTTGCGTTAAAAATTTACATGTAAAATACTTTAAAATTAACAACTATTGCCTTAAAAAAAATAAAAACAGTTTTTTTTTTACATGTTCGACCTTCACTAGACCAAAAATTATAGGAGGTAGAATAAGAAATTATAGAAAAAGAAAATCATAAACATGCTTACCAGCTTTCTAAAGAATATGTGTTAGTTTTAATAAACATTAGACCCAAGTACGTACGCAATTACTACTTCGAAAAGAAAGATCTGATTAACGTTTATTTTGGTTTTTCTTGGGAGTTGGCATTTAACATTGCCTTTTCGATTTTTTCAAATGCATCGACAAGATCATTGTTGACGTCAAAACGCAGTATAAATAGTTCTTTTCACACTGGACGCCATCATTTTCTTCAATTGAATGAACTCAATGGAAGTTGATTTTCTAACTAAAACTCTTACTCGTGCTTGCAGCAGGCTAATGACGAAAAGTTACAGTTAAATCCAGGAAAGCAAACGTTGAATCAAGAAAAATATAACACCGGACTCAATGAAACTCAATCCGGACCAAGAAAAACAATCGTTAACTCGAGGACATAGTTAAATTGGGAATCGTTAAGTCGAAGTTAGACTACATTTCGTTCAATGCACCCTACTTTACCATTTGCGAATAACTGTGAGCTTGAGTTAAGCTTAGCTTTATCTTGTTGAAGTTTTAACTATGTGTACAATATACATAGTATATTCTATTTATTTCTTGTTTACTTTAAATTGTCTTATGAGTGCAAGTGGCAGCAATTATATATTGCGCCAACTAAATATGGCCTTCTTGTCATTTTTGAAGGCAAATATATACATATATTATTACAATACAACGAAAACATATGACATTTAAAAAATTATATTGTAAAGTATGTGCAATTAAGGTTACAAGCTGTTCCTCTTGAAAACATATTTGTACCGGCTTTGTACACATTCAATTGATAAATGACGAAATGTGCATGGACCTCTGGGCTTGTAATCCAACCGTGTCCCATATAGCAGATGGAAGTGTTTAGTATCGTGTCCAGTCCAGGGGCGGACTGGGTCCTCTCAAAGGGCGCATACCTTGGATTATCGAAGAGTGCGAGTCCTATAGCCCATGAGGGCGCATGTCCTATAGCCCATGAAGGCGCAAGTCCTATAGCCCATGAGAACGTACCGGCCCGAGGCCCAGGCCGCCCCTTGTCCAGCCACCTTTAGCATTGCAGAAAGTTTTCATCCGACGAAGTAAGCTGTCATATTAGACGAATATATTTCATATTGATAGATTTTCATAAGTCAAGAATAGCTGTTTTTGAAATGTCCTTATTTATGAAATGGCGGTCATTTTCATAAACTTTAAGTTCTAGCACATACCACACATTCTCTGTTATATTCAGGTCAGGAAATTTTGCTGGCCAAAGTTCGAGTAGTTTTTTTTTTTTTTTTTTTTACTTAAATCAATTCTGAGACGACTTAGATGCATGAATTTTGCAATTACCTTGATGAAACAACCAATTTAATCAGGCCATTTTAACTCCATTTCAAGGCAACTACTTGCTTAAGATTTACCGGTAAGCAGAACTGTTTATTTTTCCATGTTAGGATTCAGTGTTGCTTTTCTTTTTCCAGCCAATTTCACCCCCCATATCATTATCAAAACACCTCCTTGCTGTCGAGTGGAAAACGTTAACGGTTCTTGTATCTCATCCTTCCAATAACTGTGCGTACCATCCGGTCTATCCAGATTAAACTTTTCTCGTCAGAGAAAATAACTTTTCGTCACTCAGAGTTCCAACTCATACGGCTATGAGCAAATTGTTTTCGACTGGCTTTGTGGAGTAATGAGAGCATTGGTTTCCCTTGCAGTTTTCTTGAACGACGGCCCGATTGATTTAGCGACTTTTGTGTTCATCGGACAGTAATTAGCAAATACAAATCATTTCGCAATTGGCGGGCTGATACAATTCTGTTTGATGCTTTCCACCCCAAAAAACGAATTTCCCTATCCGTAACTCTGCATAGTCTGCCGGTGCTCTTCTTCTTTTCTTTTTTTTTTCCGTATCCAGCTGGGTCTTTAAGGTAATTTCGTGAAACATTTGAGCTCCTATTGAGAGCTCGGGCAATACCTGTAGGATTCATATCAGTTTGCACTCGCAGATACATCAATTTTCCCACGTTCTATGGCAGAAAGTTGAAAGCCGGATGGTATACTTATTTTATTTAACCTAATACATTAACTCACTGTTTTAGTTAAGTTTTTTCAGAATGTTGTTACTATTTTAAAAAATCTGCTTTTGCCAATATATATATATATACTGGGATAGAGCAATCATAACAGACAAGACAGTCCCACATAACCGTCCTGACATAACCCTCGTCGATAAATCGAATAAGACCACGTACTTAATCGACATAGCAGTACCCAACACCAATAACATACAGACAACCTACACAACGAAAATCACCAAGTACCAAGATCTCAGACATGAAGTACGAGATATATGGGGTATGGAAAAGATCCTCATCATCCCGTTAGTCATCTCAGCAACAGGGATAGTACCAAAAACGCTTGCGACGAATTTGGAGATACTCAACATTGACCCAAACACCTACATTGAAATACAAAAAGCCACAATCCTAAACACGTGTCACATTGTCAGGAAGTTTCTAGACATGGCACATTAAGAAGTGATGTAAAAAGAGGCTTGGGAACATGGCGCTCTGCCCGTCCCAAAGCCTGTTTCCGCCAAGAATGGGCGAGGAAAACTTTTATATATATATATATATATCATCATCATCATCATATTCAACCATTATCTATCCACTGCTGGATGAAGGTCTCTCCAAATGCTTTCCACACAAGTCTATCCTGAGCAATTCGCTTCCACGTCACCCCAACCTGTTTTCTTATTTCATCCACCCATCTAGTTTGAGGACGTTTTCTAGGTCTTCGGTGGTCTCTTGGAATCCAGTTCAGAATTTCTGTTGTCCATCGTTGATCAGTTCTTCTTGCAATATGCCCAGCCCATCGCCATTTCAGTCCTTTTACTTTAACAATGATGTCCTCTACTCTAGTTTGCTCTCTCACCCAAGTGTTTCTTTTTCGATCTCTCCTAGTTATTCCAAGCATGCACCTCTCCATGCTCCTTTGCGTTGTCTGTAACTTTCGTATTGCTCCAACTGTTAGACTCCATGTCTCTGATCCATAAGAGAGGACTGGCAATACACACTGGTTGAAGACCTTTCTTTTTAGACACAAAGGCAATTTCCCCTTCAGGATAAAACTGTTTCTTCCAAATGCACTCCAGCCAAGTTTAATACGTCTGTTGAGTTCTTTCATAATGTTGCCATCCATTGAAATCAGCTGGCCAAGGTAAATATATGAATCAGCAATTTCTAGCTCAGTGTTGTCAACTTGTATTTTTGTTTCCTCTACAAAATTATTGAACATGATCTTAGTTTTTTGTAGGTTCATCTTGAGTCCAACTTCTTCACTTCTAGTTGAGAGCTCTTGTACCATGTCTTGGAGTTCCAATGGGTCCGTTGAAAAAATAACAATGTCATCAGCAAACCGCAGATGATTTAAATATTCACCATTTATTTTTATTCCCCTGTTATTCCAATTTATTTGATGAAAAATCATCTGTAAAGCTGAAGTAAAAAGTTTTGAGAAATGGTATCTCCCTGCCTCACACCTTACCAATTATAATAGTTTTTTATTGTAACCCAAATTTTGCACTTGCATTTTTATATACATATTTCACCATGTCAATGTACACATCCTCGACGTCTGTTGATCTTAAAGAGTTGATAATTGCTGACGTATTAATAGAGTCCAAGGCCTTCTCATAGTCAATAAATGCCACACACAATGGAAGTTCATATTCATGTGTTCTTTCAATTAATTCTCTTAATACTTGAATATGGTCCACTGTACTGAATCCACTTCGAAATCCAGCTTGTTCTCTTGGTTGAGCTGCATCTAATTTTTTCTGCAGGCGATGTGTTAGCACTTTTGTGAAGATTTTATAAATAGCAGGTAACAAGCTAATTGGTCGGTAATTTTTTAAATCCTCTTTATCACCTTTTTTATGCAAAAGAATTACTGTTGCAGAATCCCATTGGTTTGGTATGTTACCACTGTTGAGGCATTTGGTAAAGAATTTTGCGAGTATGTCTTCTACATGTTCTCCAGCTTCTTTTAAGATATCTAATGTAATGCCATCATCGCCAGGGGATCTTCCTTTCTTCATACTTTTTATTGCAAATGCTACTTCTTCTTTTAAGATTTTAGGAGCTGTTCCTTCGACTATCTCAGAGTCTTCGTTTAATTCACTGTTACTTTCGTATAGATTTTTGTAGAATTCTTCAACTCTTCTAAGTATTTCTTCCCTATTTCTTGTTACAGTGCCATCCTCTCCTTTTAATGCAATGATGTGTTTCTTCCCAATAGACAAACTCCCTTTAACAACCCTAAGGCTCTTGTTGCTTTCAATGGCCTTCCTTACTAACTCACAATTGAATTTTCTTATATCTTCTTTCATGTTTTTGCGCAAAGTTTTGCAAAGTTCTACATACTCGATCTTGCAACTGGTATTTTGATTGTCCACCTTCATATTACGCACCAATTTCCCCAGCAGTTTCAATTATTGTCTTAACAATGTTTTCATTTGCTTCTGAGATGTCAACTTCTTCAATAAGTCCTTCCAGTGCAGAAAAGCGATTTTTTAATTCCAACTTGAATGCCTCGGTATTTTCTTTTAATTTCTTTAAATCCACCCTCTTACATACTTGTTTCCTAATGAGCTTCTGCCTTTCTAGTTTAGTATTTAAGTGCATTTTACATCTCACCATTCGATGATCACTTCCAGTATTAAATCTGTTCAGTACGCTGCAATCTTCAATAATTGATTTCTTGTTTGCCAGTATATAGTCAATTTCGCTGGTTCCTCCATTGGGGTGTTTCCATGTCCATTTTCTTTGTAGTTTCTTCTTAAAAAATGAATTCATGATGCTAAGATTTTCAGCTTCGGCAAATTCTATGAGTTGATCGCCACGTTCATTCCTTT
>QLNU02015360.1:125730007-125777775 GCA_006491805.2 Dysdera silvatica
GTTAGACTCCATGTCTCTGATCCATAAGAGAAGACTGGCAATACACACTGGTTGAAGACCTTTCTTTTTAGACACAAAGGCAATTTCCCCTTCAGGATAAAACTGTTTCTTCCAAATGCACTCCAGCCAAGTTTAATACGTCTGTTGAGTTCTTTCATAATATTGCCATCCATTGAAATCAGCTGGCCAAGGTAAATATATGAATCAGCAATTTCTAGCTCAATGTTGTCAACTTGTATTTTTGTTTCCTCTACAAAATTATTGAACATGATCTTAGTTTTTTGTAGGTTCATCTTCAGTCCAACTTCTTTACTTCTAGTTGAGAGCTCCTGTACCATGTCTTGGAGTTCTGATGGGTTCGTTGAAAAAATAACAATGTCATCAGCAAACCGCAAATGATTTAAATATTCACCATTTATTTTTATTCCCCTGTTATTCCAATTTATTTGCTGAAAAATCATCTGTAAAGCTGAAGTAAAAAGTTTTGGAGAAATGGTATCTCCCTGCCTCACACCTTTACCAATTTTGATAGCTTCGGTATCTTTATGTAACCGAAATTTTGCACTTGCATTTTTATACACACGTTTCACCATGTCAATGTACACATCCTCAATGTCTGTTGATCTTAAAGAGTTGATGACTGCTGATGTTTTAATAGAGTCAAAGGCCTTCTCATAGTCAATAAATGCAACACACAATGGAAGTTCATATTCATGTGTTCTTTCAATTAATTCTCTTAATACTTGAATATGGTCCACTGTACTGAATCCACTTCGAAATCCAGCTTGTTCTCTTGGTTGAGCTGCATCTAATTTTTTCTGCAGGCGATGTGTTAGCACTTTTGTGAAGATTTTATAAATAGCAGGTAACAAGCTAATTGGTCGGTAATTTTTCAAATCCTCTTTATCACCTTTTTTATGCAAAAGAATTACTGTTGCAGAATCCCATTGGTTTGGTATGTTACCGCTGTTAAGACATTTGGTAAAGAATTTTGCAAGTATGTCTTCTACATATTCTCCAGCTTCTTTTAGGATATCTAATGTAATACCATCATCACCAGGGGCTCTTCCTTTCTTCATATTTTTTATTGCAAATGAAACTTCTTCTTTTAAGATTTTAGGAGCTGTTCCTTCGACTATCTCAGAGTCTTCGTTTAATCCACTGTTTCCCTCATACAGCTTTCTGTAGAATTCTTCAACTCTTCTAAGTATTTCTTCCCTATTTCTTGTTACAGTGCCATCCTCTCCTTTTAATGCAATGATGTGTTTCTTCCCAACAGATAAACTTCCTTTAACAACCCTAAGGCTCTTGTTATTTTCAATGGCTTTCCTTACTAGCTCACAGTTGAATTTTCTTATGTCTTCTTTCATGCTTTTGCGCAGAGTTTTACAAAGTTCTATGTACTCAATCCTGGAACTGGTATTTCGATTGTCCACCTTCATATCTCTTCGCCTTTTCATGAGCTGTTTCGTCTTCTCAGATAATTTGCTATTGTGCTTTTTACAGGTTACACCACCAATTTCCCCAGCAGTTTCAACTATTGTCTTAACAATGTTTTCATTTGCTTCTGAGATATCACTTTCATCAATAAGTCCTTCCAGTGCAGAAAAGCGATTTTTTAATTCCAACTTGAATGCCTCGGTATTTACTTTCAGTTTCATTAGATCCACCCTCTTACTTACTTGTTTCCTAATGAGCTTCTGTCGTTCTAATTTAGTATTTAAGTGCACTTTACATCTCACCATTCGATGATCACTTCCAGTATTAAATCTGTTCAGTACACTGCAATCTTCAATAATTGATTTCTTGTTTGCCAGGATATAGTCAATTTCACTAGTTCCCCCATTTGGGTGTTTCCATGTCCATTTTCTTTGCGGTTTCTTCTTAAAAAATGAATTCATGATGCTAAGGTTTTCAGCTTCTGCAAATTCGATGAGTTGATCGCCACGTTCATTCCTTTCCCCATATCCGTATTTACCAACCGATGTCTCTCCTTGTTCCTGTTGTCCAATTCTTGCATTGAAATCCCCCATGATGAGCTTGATATGTTGTTTCCCTTTGGTGTGTAACTCTTTGATTTCTTCATAAAATTCTTCAACCTCTTCGTCGGTATGGCTTGATGTTGGTGCATATACCTGTACTATTTGAAGTTGGTATCGCTGGGTTAGTTGAACAACGAGCCTCGCTGCTCGATCTGATGTACTTTCAACTTCCAGAAGACAGTCTTTAATTCTTTTGTTGATTAAGAAGCCAACACCACTTGTTCTTCCAGTTTCCGTTCCTCTATAATAAAACAAATGTCCGCTTTTCAGTTCCACCAACTCTTCACCTTTTCTTCTAACTTCACTGAGTCCTACAATGTCCCATTTGATCTTGTCAAGTTCTTCTTCCAATTCCTGAAGTTTTGCTTCAGAAGCAAGGGATCGTCCATTAAACGTAGCCAAGGTCAATAACAAACGGCAGCCTGGGCCATTCCAGTGATTCTTAGCACCCCCTGCTTTCATGCCACGCTGACCGCTGCCTTGATCAGGAGCACTCCAGCACCTGGAGACTAAGAGCCATGATTTTTAGTGCATTAGCATATTGGAGGAATTAGCCATAATTTCACCACGCTGGCTAGACGGGTTGGTGAATTAGCCCTCCCCTTCCGCCTTTCTATCCGTGTAGCAAATATTAATTTGCCACATAAATAGAAAGCTCAGCCTGCACCACTTGAAGGCGGGGTAGGACACTAGGTTACTGGCCTGGCCGGTTCCACACATCGTCACATACGTTCAGCGTGTGGGTCTCCTTCCAGTTAGATACCAGCAACCCTTTTGCAGGCCATATATATATATATATATATACGGCCGACCAGTATATTGGATGCAAGAATTGGACAACAGGAACAAGGAGAGACATCGGTTGGTAAATACGGATACGGGGAAAGGAATGAACGTGGCGATCAACTCATAGAATTTGCCGAAGCTGAAAATCTTAGCATCATGAATTCATTTTTTAAGAAGAAACCGCAAAGAAAATGGACATGGAAACACCCCAATGGAGGAACCAGCGAAATTGACTATATACTGGCAAACAAGAAATCAATTATTGAAGATTGCAGCATACTGAACAGATTTAATACTGGAAGTGATCATCGAATGGTGAGATGTAAAATGCACTTAAATACTAAACTAGAAAGGCAGAAGCTCATTAGGAAACAAGTATGTAAGAGGGTGGATTTAAAGAAATTAAAAGAAAATACCGAGGCATTCAAGTTGGAATTAAAAAATCGCTTTTCTGCACTGGAAGGACTTATTGAAGAAGTTGACATCTCAGAAGCAAATGAAAACATTGTTAAGACAATAATTGAAACTGCTGGGGAAATTGGTGGTGTAATATGTAAAAAGCAGAATAGCAAATTATCTGAGAAGACGAAACAACTCATGAAAAGGCGAAGACTTATGAAGGTGGACAATCAAAATACCAGTCGCAAGATCGAGTATGTAGAACTTTGCAAAACTTTGCGCAAAAACATGAAAGAAGACATAAGAAAATTCAACTGTGAGCTAGTAAGGAAAGCCATTGAAAATAACAAGAGCCTTAGGGTTGTTAAAGGAAGTTTATCTGTTGGGAAGAAACACATCATTGCATTAAAAGGAGAGGATGGCACCGTAACAAGAAATAGGGAAGAAATACTTAGAAGAGTTGAAGAATTCTACAAAAAACTATATGAAAGTAACAGTGGATTAAACGAAGACGCCGAAATAGTCGAAGGAACAGCTCCTAAAATCTTAAAAGAAGAAGTTTCATTTGCAATAAAAAATATGAAGAAAGGAAGAGCCCCTGGTGATGATGGTATTACATTGGATATCCTAAAAGAAGCTGGAGAATATGTAGAAGATATACTTGCAAAATTTTTTACCAAATGTCTTAACAGTGGTAACATACCAAACCAATGGGATTCTGCAACAGTAATTCTTTTGCATAAAAAAGGTGATAAAGAGGATTTGAAAAATTACCGACCAATTAGCTTGTTACCTGCTATTTATAAAATCTTCACAAAAGTTCTAACACATCGCCTGCAGAAAAAATTAGATGCAGCTCAACCAAGAGAACAAGCTGGATTTCGAAGTGGATTCAGTACAGTGGACCATATTCAAGTATTAAGAGAATTAATTGAAAGAACACATGAATATGAACTTCCATTGTGTGTGGCATTTATTGACTATGAGAAGGCCTTTGACTCTATTAAAACATCAGCAGTCATCAACTCTTTAAGATCAGCAGACATCGAGGATGTGTACATTGACATGGTGAAATGTGTGTATAAAAATGCAAGTGCAAAATTTCGGTTACATAAAGATACCAAAACTATTAAAATTGGTAAAGGTGTGAGGCAGGGAGATACCATTTCTCCAAAACTTTTTACTTCAGCTTTACAGATGATTTTTCAGCAGATAAATTGGAATGACAAGGGAATAAAAATAAATGGTGAATATTTAAATCATTTGCGGTTTGCTGATGACATTGTTATTTTTTCAACGAACCCATCAGAACTCCAAGACATGGTACAGGAGCTCTCAACTAGAAGTAAAGAAGTTGGACTCAAGATGAACCTACAAAAAACTAAGATCATGTTCAATAATTTCGTAGAGGAAACAAAAATACAAGTTGACAACATTGAGCTAGAAATTGCTGATTCATATATTTACCTTGGCCAGCTGATTTCAATGGATGGCAACATTATGAAAGAACTCAACAGACGTATTAAACTTGGCTGGAGTGCATTTGGAAGAAACAGTTTTATCCTGAAGGGGAAATTGCCTTTATGTCTAAAAAGAAAAGTCTTCAACCAGTGTGTATTGCCAGTCCTCTCTTATGGATCAGAGACATGGAGTCTAACAGTTGGAGCAATACGAAAGTTACAGACAACGCAAAGGAGCATGGAGAGGTGCATGCTTGGAATAACTAGGAGAGATCGAAAAAGGAACACTTGGGTGAGAGAGCAAACTAGAGTAGAGGACATCATTGTTAAAGTAAAAGGGCTGAAATGGCGATGGGCTGGGCATATTGCAAGAAGAACTGATCAACGATGGACAACAGAAATTCTGAACTGGATTCCAAGAGACCACCGAAGACCTAGAAAACGTCCTCAAACTAGATGGGTGGATGAAATAAGAAAAGAGGTTGGGGTGACGTGGAAACGAATGGCCCAGGATAGACTTGTGTGGAAAGCATTTGGAGAGACCTTCATCCAGCAGTGGATAGATAATGGTTGAATATGATGATGATGATATATATATATATATATATACCCGTATCGATAAACATTTAACATATAGGCGCCATAATTGTTTTGCTTTTGGAAGTCGGATTTCGCCGATAAAATTTCCCTCCCACATCCATAAAAATGCAATGGAAATCGGTTATAACGAGCGCCGATTATAACGACCAACCACATATAATGACGAAGTTTTTACAAAAAGTTTGATTTCCTATTTTATTTTTTTTTAATCGCTTGTTAAATCCGGTGTCTAAAAAGAAATTTTTTCGCTAAAAGCGGTTAAATTATACTGCGCTTAATCAGTATACTAAAAAAAAGTCATATTTTCCTCGCTGTATCCAGAAACTCGCTAAATGCGGGCTCGTTATAAGTCAGTCTTACTGCATTTTACATCCCCATCCTCAAAATCTTTCTCTCAGTCCGTCTCTGCTAATATAATTAGAACAATTTAAAAAATAAACAAAAAAAATTAATACGTGCAAATTTTAAAAAACTACATAAAACATGTAATTAGTGTAACTTAATACGTAATAAACGTCTGTTGCTTTTTAATTAAAAATTAATATTTTAAGCAATGTACATAAAAATTCTGAATAAGAAATTATCTATAAGAAAAATTTTTAAAATTCTTTAGTATATAAATAATAATATATGTGTCGAAGTTGAAAAACGTTGTTCCATATAACACCAAAAATTTTAGATAAAGAATCTCCAAAAATTTACAATTCAATCCTTTAAATTTCTAGCAACCTCATAACAACGACGAAATATATTTCGTTTCCAAATATACTAATAACTGGAATACCAAAATGACCAACGAAGACTTTTTTACATATCTCTGAAGGCACATACTTCATTAGTAGCACTAATGAAAGCAAAACAGCCTATTAATTTCACAGATTTGGCTTCCTCCATCAGATATTTTCCTACGGGTTTCATTAATTATTTCCTCGCATTAATATGCGAGCAACAATGATGGGCTCTGTACATAATAGCCTCCTGCAAGGCTAAGATCAAAAATCACGTCGTTCTAATGATTCAGAAACATCTCGAATTTCCACCGATTCTATTCAAGCAGCTAATGCGGTCGGACCAGGTTTTCAATAGATTATTGTAGACGAAATTTCATTAAGGCTCGGGTTATTATTATTATTATTATTTATGTCTAAGCATTTAGAGGACGAGTACGCTAAACAGGTGGTCGTTAGTGAGGTAGGTTGAGTCGGGTGGAAGCGCCTCGTAGTCAGGAGATCAGCGGTCAGGTATCGGTTGTTCATTACGTGGAGCGAGTCAGGAAATCCTCATTAGGAAAGACTGGGGTTTCCAAAAGAGTACGGTTTATTAATTAATGGGCAATTCCCGTCGCTGATGGTACGCAACTAATGATTGTGATCAATGGCGTTCAGCCTCAGAGGAGGACCCTAATTACTGGCGATCAATGAACGGTAACCTGGGGAACCAGGCTTCAAGACCCACTTTCCCCTTTTCCTTGCGCTTCTTTATGGTATGATCCGATGTCAACAGGTTCCCTTATCCAGGTTGATTTTCCGTAGATAAGCTCACAAGTTAAAATGCGCGAACATCTCATGCGTAATGCTTTCCACGTGTTGCACATGCGATGACGACTTGTTCAGATTTTAGCTGGAATACGACCCACGCAGTGACTATAGACGTAATTACAGAGCTAAAAGGATATACAGTAGGACCCCTATGTGACGAGGACCTTGGAACCAACGAAAATGCCTGCTATACCCGATCCTCTCTAAATCCGTAAGGGAATTTAAAATTAAAAACTTTAAAAATAAAGTCTGTTTAGGTAACACATGGGAATGTAATATGTGTACAACAATGTTTGGCTTTGAATTCGCCTAAAATTTAGTGAACAACATATTATTATTTACGGGCTGTAGGTATTCGCATCCTTCCTCACAGTTCTCCAACGGAAGTTGGTTGATGACCTTCGTGTTTAGGAAAGACCACGTGTTTATACATCATAAAAGTTATTCTGTGTATGGGATCATCTTTCTGCCTATTCGTAATGGCGCAAACAAAATTCTCATCAAATTTTTGTGCGATCACAGACCAATGCGCCCTTTTCTACACCAAGCCGGTTGACCATTTTTTCTTTTTCAATCCTGAAAGCGCAAAATTCTTGCTAGCTAAAAACTATTAAATGTATCGATCGCACTTTAACATTATACCAAACAAAATTCTTATTTCCGCACTAAATACGGAAACTCGTTACGTGGGGGTTCGCTATAAATGGGTCTGACTGTACTTATAAGTAAAACTAAAAAAAAATTGGGAATATTTATAAAAAGCGTTGTGTTTATAAATGGAAGTAGTGTAAATATGAGAAAAGTATATCCGAATAATAAAGCCTACTCCCAATTTGTTTTATCGCCGCTCCTCTGTAAGTGACATCCTATTTCAGTTTTTATTTAGCTGGAATAGTGGATAGGCACCTTGAGGTCTGTCTGCGAATTGTGTGCGTTCCCCTTTCACGCTTTATGGGTTCCGTTTTTCTACCTAAACAATAAATCCCTTGAAAGTTGCAGTTTAATATTGAATATAAGAAAAATTAAAAGTTTAATTTAATTAAATTAACAATTTCTAAATCAAAGAAGTAATTAAATAAATAATTAAAAATAAATTAATGTTGATTACGTTATTTAAAAATTGGAGGAAATTGGCCAAAAAATAATAAATTTGAGGAAAATTTGGAGTAAAAGTATAACGGAAAAAAGTTACGAAAAACTGTTAAGAAAAAATGTAACGATTTTTATAGTTTCGAATTCAGTAAAATTGTTTTCAACGTCAGTAATTTATGAATAATGTTTTGACCGTGTGTTCACAAAGCCCAAACTAGAACAGTTTTATAAAAAAGGAAGAGAGACACCGTCCAGACATGGTGTCGAACCGGTGATCTCTCCATAAGAGGCGGAGTGCCATAACCGGCTAGACTACCAGGACACGAGAAGGTGTTGCTCCTTTTCTTCGTATTTAAAGTTTATATGGCATTATTGTCCTTCGCAGGGACATTACAGTTGTCAAATATCGGTGGACACATGAGACCACTGAACAAGCTTTTTATGATTTTTCGTGAGGAATTCATCAGTCAATTCCCTCACGAAAAATCATAAATTTTTTTTTGGTTTTATGTGCCGACCAATATTTATCAACTGGGTTATCCGTGTGTGCAAAGAGTAATGATACCCTAATAGGTATTAAGAAGTTTTATACAAGTCTGTAGCTCAGTTGGTAAAAGAACCTGCCCGGATACTAAAAGGTCGTGGGATCGTGCCCCACCAGACGCAAAAACATTTCTTTTCTTTACGAACGTTTCACCATCTAACTATGCCATAACATTGGAGTTACTATTACTACGCCTAAAAAGCATTGATAAAAATTGTTTCTTAATTTAGTTATTAAGAATTGTCTGCTCGAGCGAATTGATTTGAAAATACAGTGAAATCTCCTTAATGCGGATCGTCATAGACCGCCGATTTTTATCCGTATATAAAGGAAGTCCGCACTAAGGGGAGGACAAATTTCAGTAGCTAAAACTTCAGGCTATTCAACAATAACTTAAATAATAACGCAATACACGCAACGTAAATGAACAAATTAATATCACAAAATAGTGCATTTTATGAACGAATACTCCGGAACAGTTTACAACGAAACAAATAAATAAATACTTACAGTGGAAAGTAATTTATTTTTACTTATTGCCGTATTAAAAAATCGAAAGAATCTGGGAGGTTGTTTTTGAAAAATAGGTGACCACACTTTGGGGAAAAACTATGCTGTCTTCGGTACCTCCTGAAGTTTTTCCTAAAAAAGCCTTTTTATTTCCCTTTGCACAAAATACTTTTGTCCGCATTATCCGATCAGCCCTACGCATTAAGCGAAGTCTTTAACATTGAACGTACGTATGCCTCAGACGGGGAAAAAGAATTTGTCCGAACTAACGAGATGTCCATCTTAAGCGAAACCGCATTAACGAGATTTCATTGATACATATATATATCGTGATGATTTTGCTCTACGATTTAAGTGATAATAACGCGTTTCGATTGGATGTGTTATGCGAATAATCAGAGTTCGATTCCCGCATGTAACCAGTGCAATTTTTATTTTTTTTTACAAATGTACAGTCCGGGTTTTATTCGATAGGTGCAAAAAAGCCGGAATTCCTTGGAAAACCCTACGTACTATAGATGCGTGAGCTTAATCTTCATTGCGCTATAAAGCAGAACAAATACGCCGTAAAACCTTCCATTAGCGGACACTCACCTGGCAAAGTTATTACCCGCAAAAAAGGGGCAGTTTTGTGAAAGGGCTTTTTTGGGGGAATTTTTATCTGACCGTAAAATACGGGGTGACAGTATCCGTGGGGTATCCATTAATTAGGGTTTTATTGTATGATGAAATTTAAGAAGCAAACACACATCAAAATAACATGCAAATAAATCGATTCAATCATAAATTGACGACTACTACCAGAAAGGATTTTAAAACCACAACTTCCTCTGTACCAGCTGAAAAATACTACAATGATTTTTAAATATTTTATTCGTAAGTTTGTAGTTTTATGACGCAGGGGCAGCAGAGTTCATGCTGCTCCAGAATGTAGAGTTTTCCAAACCTCAGCTATCAGGGGAACCAAATACCTGACTGCGATGGGCCCGGAAAACGGTCTGCGTTCCACGATACATAACTGCGTTACCACCCTCGGGCAATGGGCCTACGCTTCGGAGGAATCCAGTGCTCTTAAAGCCCAGCAAAAGAAACCCCCAGACTACAGTAAGCAGTTAATTAGCTTGTGGGGTTTTTTTTTTTCGTAGTTAGGAGTGGAACCCGTATTAGCAGCATGCTAGGAAAACACGTTACCACGCTATCCACTTTTCCATAGTCTCCAAGCCTATATAATATATATTTTAATTATTTGAAGCAGGCTTGTTGGTGTTTCACTAGGAGAAGGTACTCTCAGTAAATGTTATTGTAGATAATTAAAGTACTAAACTTGATAAAGTCCCTAAACGCAAACTTTTTTCCTCTTCTACCCCCTTTTTTGTTTAATACTGACTTCACCCCATTTATTTGTTTTTAAAACTGTTGGCATCAATAGACATTGAAGAGCACCAAAAACTAAAATTGACAGTGACCCCAAAGACCAAACGAAGCGTGTGAAACTATCCGAAAAATGTAGGAAGATTCCAGCACTTGAGGTAGAAGCGAAACTAGAAACAAATGCAATCCTTTTTTTTTTTTTCCATACAATCCTTTTTAGAGCGTTGAAAAACTGCAATGCATCTAACGTGGTCTTAGGAGAAGAAGAAAGGGTAAAGGAAATAATCAGTTTTTATATGAACGGAACATTTTACAAACGGAAAACCATCACGGGAGTTTTGAAGCCCACAAGTAAATATAATAGCGGGACACCATTTTCAAAACAGCATTAAAATACTCTGAGAGATAACAGTTTGCATTAAAAATGTAACGCTTATGATATCATCAATTAATAATACAATTTCATGCGATATATTCCTTATCACATACTTAACTCAAAAATATTATCATAATAGCCATCTTATGATATAAATGTCGTTGGATTCAAACGTTTCTGAAAAATATCTTATCCAATTAATTAATTTATCTAATTAATTATTTTAAAATAAAGCAATTTCTGCGTAAATGCTTTTTTTTTTTACCGCTCCGAACGAAGGAATACTTTATTGTACATAAATGATAGGCATTAAATTTAGTTGTTCAGTTTACATGAAAAATTATTAACAAATTGAAAACATAATTCAATTTCTATTTTAATGTTTCTAATTTACATATTCATGTATTCCTAGTTTTCACATTTCTTGTTAATGATCATATGTATTTTAGACAGCTATTTCACAGTTGAAAAAATAAATAAATACGCGGTATTATTTCAAAATATCTCCTCATAGTCTGTCGACTCAATATGGTTTTCATTTTTACGTAATGGGATCCTTGGGTGAATAGAGTTAAATTTGTTGAACTCGTAAAGAAAGAAAGAAACGAAAGATGCATTTGATAGAGACATTAACGTTTACGAGCCATCATTAAACAATTTAAAATAAAAAGTAGAAATTCCACATATACCCTTAAGCTCATACATTTACAGATTAAATTCTGTGAAAATGTGTCATTCGCTCACAATGAATCAATAAATTATTTTGCACAAGTCCACTGTGGACCCGATTCAAATTAAAGAGTTAGCTATCTTAAAAAATTCTTTAATGCTTTAAGGGAAGATATATATCTAGCATATAAATAGCTTCATTGGCACAGATGTTTCGAAGTCTGGCGGGGGTTATAGCCCAATATCCCACACGTAACGTCCATGTATATGTTTTCATTTTTCTAAGGGCCTAAGCCACTCCAAGACTCCTCCCCTAGCTACGCCAACGAACAGCGAATTGCTTTTTTTTTAATTTTAATTATAAAATATGAGTAAAACTTAATGTCATGTTTATTATCACTTTTGTTATTTCAAAACTAGAATTCACAAGAAAGTTACTTATGTCACTTTCTTATGACGATAGGTATATACTCCGTGTACTGTTGATGTAGTAAACAATATTAATAACATTCTCCATGCGTTTTCATAAATATTTTCAGATGACATCTAGCTCTTTGAACGTCGAATAAAATTTTTGCCTCTTCTCTGCACCCCAGAATTCATCAACGAATGAATTAACAATGCAACCCATTGTGATTTTCTCTGTAAGTACTTTTAATTATCGACTAATTTTGAAATGTTAATTTATATTCAAAATATTTATTTTAATTTTTCTTCTTTAATCACTTGTTTTCAATTCTCGTGTAAGTTGTACGATTTTGAAAATTATTTTCATAATTGGCGAGAAGAATTTTAAATTTAAGAGGCAATGCATTTCCGATTGCAAACATATGTGTCATATTGATGTGCTTGTATACAGGATATATATGTTTTAATCCAGTCATCAAAATTCTCCAAATAATCAGATTGATCCTAAAACTGGTTATAAAACAGAATTTGTGCTTTTATATATCTTAACTTTTATTTCTCATTTTACTTTACATTTCTTTCAATAGATGGCGCTCACTTTTAATTTCCAATGTAGTAATATGGAAAACGGCGAGGAAACTTGTAAGATTCAAAGCCACGTAAGTGATTCTATAACACTTTACATAATGAGCATTTTTTTTTTTAAAAAGTGTTTTCCCCATATTGCCTACTCCATTTGAAAATATGTCATTTCCATTGGTTTTCAAAGATTAAAATAAAGCACATTGCAGGATTTTAGAAACCAATCACAAAGCAGTGCGAGTGAGTGAGTGATTTGTGCAAGAAGGATAATGAAAAGGGTGGCAATCACAAAGCAGGAGGAGGAGGAGGAGGAGGATTGTGCAAGGGTTTCATTGGGAAGGGTGGCCGCCGGAGAATCACAAAGCAGGCATTGTCATTTTTGACCTGATGCACCAATGAGGTTCTGAAATCACGCCCATGTTGTCCTGGAAGAAAGAATACTTCCCGAGTATGTTGACTTGGCGAGTTAAATTAAAGAAACAAACGTAAAAACTAGTCTTCGGCGTGATTTGGCATAGGTTTTGAAATTGGCGAAGTGGGTTACCATAATTGCTACATTTATCGCTAGAATTTGCGCCAAAAAAGGGCGTCTGGGAAAGAATAGCCAATTTCTCAGGATAAATCATTTTTACTTACCCAGTGGTCAAATCTTTGAACGAACTCATTTAATTGCGGTTTTGCACATCGTTATTGAAAAAACAGAAAATATTCGACAAATTTATTTCTTAATGTCGTTCAATGGTACAATACTGGTTTTACAATTTGCTTATTTGCTTAAAATTGATAGTTAACTTTTGGCTTAATTATAAAATGTGTTTTTAATTCCAAATTATAATCATTGTAATTTGTTAGAATCGAGTAAAACTATTGGCACAACTGATGGGTAGCATCTTTGCCAAGTTCAGTTTTCTATCACATACACACACATACCCATACAGTAAAACCTGCCTAAAGTGATCGCCCTTGGGACTGAACTGCAATGGTCACCATAAACAAATGATCACTTTACACTACAGATTTTGATATAGGGAAGACTAAGTCCCTACCAGTTCTCTCTTATAAAAAGTGGTCATCTTATCCAGGTGGTCACTTTACCACATTCCACTACATATAATCATATAGCTTACCATATGTCCGGTTAACGTGGAGCTTAAGGCCAATGCCGGTTCCTCTGTATTTCTTTCACCATAATACGAGTATATATGATAACGGAGAGACCTCCATCCTGCAGTGGATTGAAACTAGTTGTTGTTGGTGATGATTTTGATATAATCATATGCAGAACACGGATACAACAAATTCACGGCTATAACGAACAAATGATTTTAATCAATTGGATTTGATGTACAATATATATGGACATTGGCGCCGATGGCATGAAAATATTGGGGGGACAATATGCCAGTAAAAGGCATTTTGTTTGAAATTGAAGGGAGATATGGAACCCTAATGCCAACATTGGTGGACGGGTCCCTCGCTAACGGCACCCGTGTATATGGATATAGCGAATAACAGTTATAACAAGGAAAATCCTCTGGTCCCCTGATCTTCGTTATACCCAGTTCGGCTCTATACAATAAAATCTTTAAAGACATTGTTTTAAATCTGTAAAAACACTGTCGTAAATCTAAACAGACAACAGTTCACACATATCGATGTCATTTAAAATTAAATTAAATAAGCACCATAAGCGAATATGTTTTGGGCATTTTGTTAAAGTATATTGGGTGGATGGTCTTGAAGGCCACGTTGTCATATAAACATTTGTTTATGTTTCATGGTGCAAAGATAATTGCGATTATGCTTATCTGGCCCAAGGCCTGTAGTTTTCTGAATAATCCGAACTTCTGCCCACTGGCGTACGCAGAAAATATAGAAGGGGTGTTACAGGCCTTTACAATGGGGGATTACAGAACTACAACTCCATATATTTATACGCATTTATACAAAAATTTATTGCAATGGGGGGGTTACAATCCCTATCAACACCTCCTGCGTAGGCCAGTGCTTCTGCCAATTAAGGAATCAAACACAGACTAGGGATCAATGTGAAATCGGCAACCTTTTGGTAATATCCAAATTCATACTTGAATCATCTTCGTGGCAAATAGACGTGTCACTTCCATGCTACTGTCGATTTTTGTTGTAAAAAAAGAATAATGCATATTGAATATATGTAAAATATGTTAAAAAATGCTATAAAGGCAGCTATATTACAAGAATTGGCTAAAAAATTGGTTAGCTGTATTTTTACCACTGTCTATCTCATTATACAATATTTTCAGTTTTACCACGGTTATGGAACAAGTAATCAAGCGAAAGTAAACATGAGAGATCAGCATGAGAGATAAGCATGCATCGCATAGGCGAGAAAAGAATGTAAAACGCAAAATGCTTCTGCTTCATGTATTCATATCATTGATTATATTGTAATAGTAATATATATTTTTATTTATATTTTGTATATAACATTATATATATTTATTTATAGTTATTTTTATATAATATGTATTTTTATTCATATTTATATATAATAATGTATATTTGTTATACACTCTATAACAAACAAATCGACGCACCAAGAAGGAGTTGTCCGATTGCGATAAAAATTGGTGGATGTGAAGAACATACATAAAAAAAACGATTAAAATTTCAGAATAATTGAATGATTTATTGAAGAGTTTGACCGTTACGAAAGGAGAAAGTCAATAAGGCATTGAATACCGGGATAAGCTGTCACCTGGCGTGGCGCGAACAATCAGAATAGATGGTGTCCTGCAGAATTTCTTGCCAAATTGTCCCCGACTGTCGGGCTAAATCGTCAACATTCCTGGATGGTTGCAATCGCCTTCCCATAGCGTCCCAAATGTGCTCTATGGGAGAGAGATCAGGAGACCTAGCTTGCCAAGAAAGGGTTGGGCAAGCTTGAAGACAATTCATAGCAACACGTGCCGTGTGGGGCCGGGCATTGTCTTGTTGAAACGTAAGTCCAGGGTGTCGCAAAAGGAACGGTAACACAACCGGTCGTAGAATGTCGTCTACGTACCGCTGTGCTGTAAGTGTGCCAGAAATGACCACCAAAGGGGTCCGGCTATCAAAGGAGATGGCACCCGCTGTAACGCTGTTGTGGGCACGTAGTATTGATGCGATTGTAGGGCAGATCCCCACTCTGCTCTGGATATGGAACGTGGTTGTGAAATCAGGGGACAGTTGGAAACAGGACTCGTCACTAAAGACTATACGTCCCCAGTCAGCGCAGTTCCAAGTTGATCGAGCCCGGCACCACTGTAATCGGACTTGACGGTGTAAAGGCGTGAGAGGTAAGCGGCGTAACGGTCGGCGCGAGCGTAAATTCCGCTCTCTCAGTCATCTGCAGAGGGTCATGTTGGACACATGTGTGCGGGCCACACGTTGGATAGTTGATAACGACGAATCCGGTGCTGTGACAGCTGCTCTGACAATCGCTCTGTCTTCCCGTTCTGTTGTGGCCCTAGGTCGACCGCTGCCGTCCCGACGCTGACATCTGCCGTTGTTGACCCACTCTTGCCAGCACCGTCCAATCGCCGCATCGCTTCGACCCACATGTCCAGCGATTCTTCGATTCGTCCAACCAGCCTCTTTCAATCCGATAGCACGACCTCTTTCAAACTCTGACATATGCTCGTAATGAGCACGACCTCTTTCAAACTCTGACATATGCTCGTAATGAGCACGAATCTTTCGGCGAGGCATTGTTACAGTCGACGTAAGATATCCGCAGTCAAAATGCAACAGAAATTTTGACCACATATTGAGAATCGCTCCTTATATACACCTGCTGAATGCGCAGTTCCGATGCGCTGGAGTTCCCGCTATTCATTCATTGGACACCAAATTTTAATCATTTGCATGTTCGGTCAAAATGTCTTTGCATACGAAATTTCATTACAATCGGACAACTCCTTCTTGGTGCGTCGATTTTTTTGTTATAGAGTATATTTATGTATTAGGATAATAATACATAATGCGAATATTGTAATCCTAAAGTTTGTTTACAACAAATTTCAGTACATTTGTGTTTTTCGTTATCAATATACCCATCGAAGTAATGTGAAATGATCCCATTACTAAGATAATGTAATTACTCGTCTCGATAAATTAATTTAGATAGAGATCTGTAATTTTCGCTTCGTTTATTCTCCCTCAAATAATTTGATATGAAACTTCTTTTTTCCTTTGTTAGTCCTCGACAGCGTATTGGATTGGCGTTTAAAATCCAAAGACGTTCCAACCTAGAAAAAAGTAATTATCGACTTTCTAGAAGGTCTTGAGCAAAGCTAAACAATCGTTGAAAATAAATTAGAGGAACTGGAAATGGAAATCACAATTTCTCCTTAGAGCGCTTATTTTTCTTTGAATTTTCAGTGAAGTTCTAGGTACGAAATTTCAAATGAATAACAACCGCGAAATAATTAATCAGTATTCATTCATTTTTGGATGGCGTAAGTGGTGGAGCTCTCTGCCTCCATCCATGCGTAAAACACGATATTTCATCGTAAATTAAGTCCCTCTAGGCTTTCGTGTTTTCCCGCGGAACAAATTTTATAATTATAAATTGCCCCTTCCGCCTTGTAGACTCCTTCTTGCAAATTTTAAGGTCGCGATTCATTTCGCAGACAAAGAAAAATGCGGTGCTCCATACCTTGACTGCATTAGGGAAGCGTGAGAGGGCAGGCCGTCTCCGAGTCTTAATCATTTTCAATAATCAGTAGTAATCGTTTCGACGCCATTTTCATGTCGTCTTCTAACGACATCAAATGTGTTCTCCTTTTCTTCATTTGCGGCTATCAGCTTCCCTCCCCTTGACTTCAAGTTCGGCTTATGCTCCACTGCTTTGTTCCCTGCTTGCAAATAATTGTCTTATCAACTTGCATTCGGGTTCTCGCTCGCCGATTTTTGCCAAAAAAAACAAAAATAATAAATAAATAAATAAGAATTTAGAAAACGAAACCTCAGCGTAGAGAGGCTTCTTCTCCCTTTTATGAAAACTTTAGTATTGATCCCTCTGCTTCAAAGGAAAAGAAGACAATACTCTCCATTTGCGCCAACGGCAGTTTGCGAATCGGCGCAGGCATTATTCGGCCGCCTGTATAAGCGGTCGAGAAAAGCCAATTAGCTCGCCATCGCTATAATAGACGGCGAAAGCATCCTGGAAGCAAAGATCGTAGCCTTATCTCCTCAACGAGAGCTTTTAATGTGACCGACCATCTTTGCTCTGGCCCTCTCCACTGTAGCGACAGATGTATTATGTGACGCACTTTTAACCCTTTCTGCCTGCCCGCCGTAAAAGGTCTTCGCTCAGCTACCGTTAATTACGACGGTCATCCGCGGGATGAAAAGGATGTTGGAAAGTGGATTGCGATGCAGAAGAGCGACAGCCGGAGAATTTTGAGCATATCTGCTTCTCCTCAACTGAGATCAGCTGCAGATGCTTTTACGTTGGTTGTATCCGGTCATAACGAGATAGCTGCGTGTTTCCTCCAACTCAATGGGGAGACATTCGTCCGCGCTCTGCTATTTGGAGCTCTTCGACTACACACCACATAAATCAGAAATTCTCTTTCCTCCGCCGCTCCCGTTCCCGGCCCCGACAAGGAGAGGTGGCCTGATGTCGTCATTATTATCAATTTGCGGCCTAAGGCCGGAACACTAACGACCCGTTCCGAGTCCCCATTCCGGCGAGCCAGCTTTATTAAGTGGACTCTCGTGATCTGGAGCCCTTTGTTACCGGCAAGCTTTATTAGCCCGACCGCTAAGGCGATACCCAGCCACTTCTATTAACTTTAGCTCGCGGCAGCCACGCTTAGGTGAGCCTCGAGAGAATCACCCTTTCTGCCTCGAGTCCTCTTTCCTTCTCTTTAACGGCGGCCTAGGATGATGGCCGGGAAAAGAGCCGAAAAGAAAATGGTGGCTCCGGTCGTTATCTGCCTAGAGTGCAGCTTTCTCGGCATCATGTAATCGAACAGGCCAATTAAGGAGTTTGGTAGCTAAGTACTCAATCAACCCGTCGTCGATGCCCAAGCACCAAGAGATATCTAAGAACTCGAGCTCTTGGAATTTGGAAAGTTCAGCTGTTAATAGGTTGCGATATCACGGAGTTGGGACGCCATATTTTCTTCCACTCTCCGGGGAACAAAAGCTAAATAATTTGAATTAAAATCTAAAGTTCTCTGAGAAGCGTTTATTCCTAATATTTGACAAAAGCAACTTACCTTTATTATCTCTTAATAGCACTTGGGATACTTTTGCAGTTATAAGATGCATACGAAGGCATAATTTAGCTGAACGTCATCGATGTATATTTCAAAATAGCATAGTCATCCCTTATTAAAAATGCCCACGTGCGTCAAAGGCTATTCTTATAAGCAGACATCCGCTCTTATAAGTGTAAAATCCCCGAATGAAAGTGTTGATATAAAAATCTACATGCTAAGTTGAGTTGAGGAAAAATATGGAGAGAGAGGAGGGTAACCATTATGAACAAAGAAAATGTAAACACTTGCTCCTCAATCCAATGCAGTATCTGTAGTTTCGTTTTGCAAGCGTCGAAATGAAGCAAAAAAATGAATATCAATATTATCACAAGAAGTCAATTTAGAAAAGAGATAATTGTACGTTCAGCACTTAGTTGTTAAGGATTGTTTACATATGTTTTCGCAAAGATTTTTTTTTTTTTAAATTTGGATATCTATGTACTTTTCAATTATTTTTTTTTAAAAAAGGTCCATTGTTACTTTTTTATTTTTATTTTATTTTAGGAACTCATGAAATTTTTTTCCCACCTCATAAAATTTATTTATAATTTTCAAAGGACACATAGAGAATTTTTTAGCATTTGCTTCGGAATATGAGACAGAAAACTGTCTCATATCCCAATGAATACATTATCTTGACACAAGTTATAAAATATCCTCCCATAGCAAATCATTTATTTTGCATTTTTGATTAATTTGCATTTATATGGTAATTTTCTAACATGAAACACTGATTTAGATATAGTTTTTACTTGCTAGCGCACAAAGCAATAAATAACATTACACAGTGATACAAAAAGCGATGACTACTATACATGAAAATTGTGTGAATACGTTTGAAAAGTTTTTTAAGTATTGGTTTTTTTCATAATGCAATTCACATCTTACAGTTCCTCTTAAATTCAGTATTTATTTAAAATAAGGGAATATTTTGAAATGTTAAGTATTAGAAGACGCTGGTCTGATTTCCTACAGATGCTTCGCGCTCTAAATAATGACTACATATAAATAATACGTTTCTTGATAGCATTCCTTATCTAAGTAATACATCACTATATCATTTGTTATGTCATCAAATAATATAGAAATACATCACTATATCATTTGTTATGTCATCAAATAATATAGAAATACATCACTATATTTATATAATATAATATATATAATATAATTGAAAATGTCATTCATTTCATGATGACATATACATGATGACATGTACATGTATCAAATACTGGAACAGTTTCCAGTATTTGAAAAAGATCCTGAAACGAGGAAGTCTTGAAAATGCTCAAAGCCACAAAATCGAACGACTTGAACAAAATCAAGTTCAAACATTAATGAAAAAGAAAATATCGGCATGGTAACTACAGCTCAAAAGATTGCGCCAAGCTATGACATTTACCCTCTTCCATTTTAATCTACTTATTAAAATTAAATTCTTTGTATTATATCAAATAGTTCAATGTATACAACTCAACAGTGATCACCCTATTGAACCCCAAGACATATACAGAAATAAACTCTTATTATTAACGCTGCTCGTGATAATTTTGCCACGAAAACCTAGTGAAACCATGTTATCTCGATCGACCCTCAATAAAAGTGATTTCCATTTCTCATAGACAACACACCTGAAAATACACAAGATCAACTTCGGTTAAAAGTATTTTTAATGTTGATTACAAATGTAAAACTTTGAGCCTAACGTCGGAAGTGACTTTTTGGGGGATTTCAAATTACAATGGAAATCTGCGGAAGAAGTAGGGTTTCTATAATTTCTGCAAGAAGATTATATGGCTTCAATTTTATTCACTCAAATATGAAATTAGAAGCCATTTTGCATCTAACCACACACAGATTAATGCTCGGAATGTATAGGAAAACGTTTATATTCAATTTAAAAACAATTATGAACTTACGGGAGAAAATATATTTTCTATGATTTTTACGAAGGGGATCATAAATGACCTGAATTCTGTTTTAGACGCGTGGGTAGGTTGCATTTAACGTATCTGGATTAATACTCGAAACATAAGAAGCATGTTCAAATAAAACTTTGATAACACTGACAGTCTATGAAACACGTTTCCCGCAATTTCTGCAAAGGGTGAAATAGGTGATCCCAATTCTATTTTGAACAAATGTTGGTTGTTCTGCATCTAAAACATGCAGATTGATACTCGCATAACGCGTCGGGCACAAATTCTAATTCAACTTTAAAAATTATCTTGTCTTATTCTTTAACACGTTCAATTTGAACGCATTCCCGATAAATTTCGGCATTTGGTTAGCTGCAGTAAATGTAGCATAGCTCATAATTTCTCTTCAAAATAAGATTATTGCCACCTATCATGATTCTTCCAGAAATCATAAAAAAAACTTGTTTCTACTATTGACTTTATAGAAATCTCCGAAAAACCTATTTCTTTCTCATAGAATACCATTATAATTTGAAGTCCCTCAAAAAATAAAAAAAAAAAAAAAAAAAAAATAAAAAAAAATTTAAGCAGTTGCGCCCTTATTCTGCTTATCAAACGCTGTGGTCCGGGGTTTGGTTCCCTAGGCCTTAAGAGGTTCGGATTCCTAGGAAAACAGTAGGTCCCGGCGCAGCATGACCATTGTAGTCTTTGAGACGTAAAACCACAAACAAACAAAATCTTTATGTATAAATTAACCTTTACAGGTAATCAGCAAAACTATTCTCAATGAGTGCTAATAATTTTCGTTCACTCTCTGGTTGGTGGGGGAGAGATTTTCTATGGAAAAAGGAATTATTATTCCATCCAGTCACACTATAAAGATATCGGGTACTTTATAAGTCATGAGTGTGTGAGTCAACAATTTTATCTTTCTATTATGTGTAATAAATTTATATTTACAAAATTGTACAAAAAAGGATCAAGAAGTAGTATTATTAATATATGAAAGTTTCAAATAATTCATTATTTCACGGTTCTCAAGAAAAAACTCGTTTCAATATCTAACATAATAAGCAATATCACCAAAAAAAAAAAGTTTCGAATAGAAAATAGAAGAAGAAATCCTCCAAAAAGGCGTATAATAAATAGGCTATTCGCATTTACAAAGAATCTATATGTAAAAAAAGCTATTTTGGTTACTTTTTTGGTGCGACTTTAGTAAGTAAAATCCGCATCTGCAGAGCTAATCCCTTTATTGGATAGCTCTTTGTTCTCAGCGGTTACTTCTGCTGCCTTTGCTGCCTAGTCGCTAATCCAAGATCGAATCTTCCGGGATTCCACATCCGAAAGCTATTTTGTGAGCTCTTGTCTTACGTTTCTTTTTATTCATTTACTTTTCTATAACAATCGCTTTAAAATAATCGTCGTGTTACAATTTTCTGCCGAAAAGAACATACACTGTTTAAAATTTGAATTACAATACATAGAATCACTTGTTTGATTTTTTTTAAAAACGTGCACACAAAAACGTCGTGCCGTGAAATTCGGAATTGCAGAAAAGTACTTTATCAACGATATTAAAGCAGCGGGAAAAAAATCCAGTCTTTCTACAGTCAAACCCCGCTATAGCGAACCCGACTTATAACGAATCCCCGTATACAGCGAACGAATTTTTTGGTCCCGTATAACCCTTTATTTTCTTCATCGGATCGGGTATAATATATACCCGGATATAGCGAACCAAAAGTTCGTGCCCTTGAGATTCGCTATAGCGGGGTTCGACTGTATATGTGTATTTAATCAGTTTAAGTACAAAATAATACTCACACATAGCAAAACAACGATTTTTCGAATCGTCTGCTGTACATAATATGGACTTCAAAGATGCGTATATATTATTTTTGTTATACAATAACCAGAGGTGGAATAAATAACTTAGTAATCCGATCCCATTCTTTCCGGATTACGCGAACAGAATTTTTATTGCTCTTGGGGTTTGCATCAACAAGGTTCGACTGTATTATATTTTTTTAATAAATTATTTTAAATGGGAAGCATTTTGAAATTTTTAAAAAATGTATTATTGTGATAGACCTAAATTTATGATTGTGTGAAGCATCAAAAAAAATACAGAATTTAAGATTGACGAGAGTTAGCAGTAACCTTCACCACTTGTATAAATGCAAAGCTAGGTAAGAAAAGAAAAGAAAAATTAAGGGCACTAGAAAATAAATGTAGAGCTGAAACGTCATGGAAAGAGTAAAAAAGAAAATGAAAAGGTGAAATCAAGATATGGAAGAAATTTATAAAAAATTAAGAAGACAGAAAAGAATAAAGAGTGAATAAAATACAAAATATATTTTTAAAATGACAATGCCTTGAAAAACACTAATCTCTTTGTTATGTAAATTTTCGACTATCTATGAGTTCCACATTCCTAAGTTCGCAGTTAGAAATTCTTCCTCTCGGAGTTTTCGAAAATATGTCATATTTCGAAAAAAAAATAGCATTCAAAATACTAAACTTGGGGTTATAAATAGAAGACTCTCATGCATTTTCAACCATTCGTTTATTCTCTGAACGCTATAGAAATATATCTGTAGACTTAAAATATTTCTCTTCTTTGATATTATGATTTCTACCGTCGATATTGTGTGTATGTGTATGCGCGCGCGCGCGCTCGTGTGTGTGTGTGTGTAGTTGTTCCTTTTTAACTTTTCCCCTTCTCAATTCACTTCTTCGTTCTCCTTCTACTTTCCCAGTTTTCTTTCCTTTTCTCAATTTCTTATTTCATTTTTTCGTATTTCTTTTCCTTGATTTCGTTCTTGTCTGGTTTTATTTCTTGGATTTAAAATTACATATGTAATATTTCAATATATGTAATCACACGTTTATCTGTAATCACGTTATTTCCAAACATGATGTTTTTAAAATATACACATATACTTTCTCCAATATTTTGCTTCTTAAAGAAAAAATGCTTGCTTGTGTTTTCACGACGCGAGGAAAATAAAGATCATGCTTTCCGCGAAGTACCGTTTTTCAAGAAATCCGAATCTCTGATGCCAGTGGGACCAAACCTCAGACTACGGTGGACAGAAAAACGTCACGTGTTCTATGATGTCATTGGGAATCGAACCTGATTTAATAGCATGATAGGTAAACTCGTTACCAATGTGCCATTGCGGTATCCTTTACTAAAATTTCATCTTCAGAAAACTCGGTATCACCAAAAATATAACGGGAGTTACATTTGATTTGTTACATGCATAATACATAGTAGACAAAACAATAATAAGTAATAATTATATTACTTTATACAAAATGCTGACGTTATTAGTTTATATTATGTTGCTCTATTTTTTTTTATTTTAGTTATTGATTCTATTTTAATGATTTTTTGTAATTATATTGTTATTGTTTTATTATTAGGGGCCGTTCAAGTATTACGTAAGCATCTTTGGGGTAGGGGGTTTGAGATTTGCTTATTTTTGCTGACAACAGAGAGGGGAGTCTAGACCATGCTTAGGTAAGTTGCAAAAAATAATAGTACTAACACATAATCACAAATTGACAACTGCCCTAACAGAACTGCAATACTTGAATGCATGATATACTTACTGTTAATAGAAGATATCAAATATAAAATAAACATAATCGTAGTTAAATATTTAATTCTGCCTTCTCTTGAAAAAAGGAGCAGTTGGCTTCCGAAACGTCGTGTTTTTTAAACCTTACGCCAGTGTCGAAATAACTGTTTGTTATGGAATCTCCTGATGAAACTCTGTATTGTTTCGTTAAATATTTAATTATTTAAACCAGTGGTTCTCAACCGTTTTAAGCTCGGGCTTAAAACTCTCTACGCTCCCAGTGGCTCCCTAACATTATTAAATCATCATAAATATATTATTTTTAATAAATGTATTTTATTAAATCCATTTCTTATATATTACACTAGTTGCTTACAACGTAAGAAATATTAACAATAAAAATGCAACAAAATACTTTCTTGTGCCATCAAAATAGCAATTAATAGCGTGTTAAAACTTTTTTTAAACGCGATAATTTATTGTGATTACTCTCTATTTATAAATAAGCGTTTAATATTATAACAAACTTACTAATAAGTGCTCAATATTACAATAAAAATGTAAATAAGTATTATAATTTGCATCACACGTTGCATTCTTATTTCAAAAACTTGTACCAACCAATTAGAGAACCGAAATCTTACGTAAGCATGAAGGGAAGAGGTCAGGCATTTGCTTATTTTTTCTTACAAGGGGGAGGGGGAGTATAAAATGGCCGAAAGTGTGCTCAAATAGTGCTTGAACGGCCTCTTATATCTATTTTATTCCACTTTTTTTTTTTAAATTGCGGGTTGCATAGATTGGTGAGTTATAAAATCCGTTAATTTTTAGGGAAAATGGACTGCGAGTAAAAACGTATTTAAATATTTAATGCTTTTACTTGTCTAACAATTTATTTGAGTTGAAATGGTATTCGTGGTAATGTTATACCTTTGCGTGAAAATAAAATGGAATCAGAGCGTGAAAATTATGAACGTTTTATTGATACTGCTATTGTTGCTCGAGTGTGTTACTCACCTTCACTAAACTACTTCACCAATTCGTATGCCGATGAATGGGAAGTTTGGAATTTTTCACTCACTTGAATTTTGAGGAGATTCTGCTCTTGCTATGAGCCACTGCTCGTGCCATGAGCCACTGCTCGTGCCATGAGCCACTGCTCGCTCATGCAGTCCGCTGTAATGTAGTGTCAAGTACTAAGAACGTTTCAAAGTGATTCGCGAATTACGGAGATTGGACTGATTAACTCACCAAATATTTGTGAATGGGAGATACCAATTAACACTTGAGCTATCTCATTACCTCAATTTTCGAATAATATAGCCAATGGTGTTTCAATTCATGATTAGCTCGTTAAACCATTTTTAAAAACTGTAACAAAGTGTTCGCACCTTTTAGTACAGTTTTCTTTAACTCCTAGCACAGAAGAAGGGTCCAAGTGGTTTTCTGGGTCGTTCTGTGCGATTGCTCAGCAAATTAACCGGGACTAAGGCTCTGCTTAAAGATCGATTATGTGGGGACAACACTGTATAGGTGTGGTGGGGTGGTGCGTATTGGTTTTGTCCAGGAGGGAAGAAAATAGGGGAGGGCCCTTTGCCTGGGCGGACGAAGGATTCGTTGGCCGCAATCTCTCTTTTCCCTTCCTGTCCTCGCGGGGATTGCCCGGTACTGGTAACTTAAGTCTTTATCATTAAAAGCGCATTATTGCCGTTGAATCCCATGCGCAATCTCCCCGCCCTAGCTTAGGCTCTCGGTGGACGAGGAAGAAAGGAAAAGATTATTTGCGATATTTACTGTTCGGGGGTGATCAATGGACCAAAACTCGGGACATCGATCGCGAGAGGGAGGGGAAAAAAGGACAGATTACGAAAAGAGATCCACGGCCCTCCCAAATTGCTTCTTCACAATAAGCTCGTTTAATGATTGAAAGAGTGCGCACCTGTCGACCGCGGACTTTGGTTTCATCACGCTTCCTATCAACCTACTTCGGAAACCCTCAAAGGAAATCACTCCACTTCGATTCAAATACCTCGATCGTAATTAATAATAAGCGAAGCCAAATTGGCGCACTTTACTTAGTGGTAATCTCCACCGAGAGATCGGCAGAAATGGAAAACCAAAAAGCAACACACAACCTCTCTATGAAACTCCATAACGTATCGCCAACTCGCGCGTCTTCCTTTACGGCTTAGTAGTGTTGGAGAGGAATCACGTTCTCCGTCATTATGTTCAAATGGCAGCCATTTCAGGCAAAGGGAAGCCCTACAGCAAAGCCACTTGGATAAGAACCCTCGAGTCACTTCATGATGCCTTCGTATGTCGCCAAATCAGATCCTCCCCAGAAATATCTGTCTGACTGGTGGTCGAAATGAGGTGCCATCTATATTCATTTTCCACGAAATTCTGTCGATGTGCCGCTCTTTGTTGCTGTCTTGGAGAGAGGTTTCGCCAAGAAGATACTACTTGAACCTTTTTTCGGCTCGCCTGGTTTTTCGCGCTAGCTCGTTTCCGAAAGCTATTTCGGGGGAACGAGCGAAAAAATCCTTTTGCGAAGATTACTTAAGCAGTTTTCATCAACGTTACTTCGAATACTAAGCTGGAAGCATCATCTTGTCAGGTGATCTAATATAATTGCTGGATTCTACATCTCTTGATGAAAAAAGTGGATGTTATGGGATAAAGGATCTATAGTTTTATGTCCTACCTGAAACTACAAAATTCAAAATATATTTGACACACTTTTAATTGTCTAAAAAGTTGAAGAGCAAGAAATATGAATATGCACTAATGTGCGTACAGTTAAACTACGACTATTCAAAATTAAAGAGGCGGATTCGATTTCGGATAAGCGAAACTTCGGATAACGCGGAAATTCCAATATCAATATAGAGGTGCAATGAACAGAAACGTTTATCCAAGAACACGTTAATTACTTATTACTAAACTAATATATTGATAGTGAAAAACATCACAAAGTATATGTGTGTGTTTGTGTGTGTGTGTTAATTAAGGTATTAACTGTTTTTTGAGAATGCATGGGGGCCGTTCAATTATTACTTAAACATCTTTGGGAGAGTGGAGTTAAAATTTGCTTATTTTTTCTGACAAAGGGGAAGGAGGTTTGAACCATGCTTACGTAAGACACAGAAAATGTTAAAACTAGCACATATTCGCAAAGTGTCAACCGTCTTGAAAGAACTGCAATACTTGGACGTACGACACACAGCGAGAAGGATATATAAAGTATAAAACGTGTTTTTCAGCCTTTCGGCGTGTTTTACAGCCCTTCCGTTCGTCCAGTCTCTGCGATTCAAATAAAATTTACTCCCCAGGTGGAAAGCTTCCGATTTTTAATTTAGACATTAGTCCGACCTGTTCCTCACATCGTCTCTAAGGTCAAGCATATCATTTACACCCTCTTCAAAAAGTAAAGTACGCGGCACAGTAAATCAGACATAATTCAAAAACTTCTGCTTTGATCGATTCCAAATTTCAGAAGAAGGTAGCCAATAGAGTTGTTTATTCACGAATGCAATAAGAAAATTAAAGAAACTATTTTTAGATATTGTCAACACACTGGTTCAAAAATATCTTACCGCTATACTAAAATCGCACTTCTCGTAGAAATCTAAAAATTGTTCATATTTTAATGTTTCATGAAAAAGCATAAAAAGTTAACGAAGGTGCAGAAAGTCAACGAAACGAAATGTATTTACTGCTATCATCTTTACAGTAGAACCCTTATTGTCCGAACTTTGCTTAACCAATATCCAGGTTAACCGAAATAGTCTGCTGCACTTACTTATTATTATTATTATTATTATATCTGTGTTCTAGCATTTGGCGGTGTGGACTTGAGACGGACAGTACCAAGTTGGCTACTCGAGACTTCCTTCTGCTAGTTATTCAATTGTTGTCTCCAGGAACTTGGTGACTTTGCTATGTGTTTAAGTTTGTGGCCATTTGTAGCTTAATTTAAGTGTTGGGATCGACATCATGTCTATGCAGACTTCTGTTCCTCGTGGTTGGCATTGGGCTTTTGGCTGATAGAATTATAGATATAAAATCTGCAATTTTCAGATGCCACATGTTTTTGATTTCTTATACAAGGTCTCGGTATTTGGTAATTTTTATTATGTATGTGGTCTATATGTTGTTTGTGTTAGGAATTCCTATATCTGTGATGCCTGCGGTTTTGTTGGTCTTATTAATTGGGGTTATGCCTGGTTGGTTGTGTGGTGTCGCCTTGTCAATTATTATTATTATTGTCTTATCCCAGTACAGCTTACGTGTTTCATTCTCCAAAATATTTTGGTACATATTTTTAATAGGGTAGTTTCGTTGCCACTAAACCAGTTCTAAAAGCTAGTTTTTGGTGTATTATTTTTATCACCTTTAATGCCCATGCTTGTAATCTCTTTGTGTTAATATTTTACAGCCTGATGTCATGTGGGATTTTTTCAGCGGCTAAGTGGCATTGCCGACATCTATCATTGTCCAAGTTTTTTTTCAGCATCTATTCCATGCAATTCTCCTTTTCAACAACTTGACCTGGTATGGTAATCATGAACCCTTCAGTTTCAGGTTGCAAAGCTCCTTATGTCAAGGCATCTGAGGTTTTCTTATCGATATTGATTTTATTGATTTGTTGTAGGTCGTTATGGTGCTTGCCATGTAGTGTTTTACCTGACTAAGCATTCCATTTGTTTTTGCTGTACAGAGCAGGTACTACTTTGTCTGTGCTGAGTTTAAGTGGGGGTTTGAGAAGCATCTACTTAGGTTATTAAGTGGGTCATAGGGAAAACGAACATTTTTCATGAAATTATTCACATTATTTTGAATTTGTAACTTTTAAATTTTAAATTCACAAATTGAAGTTTTAAATTTTCCATTTCTCCAAGTCCTCTTTAATGGAAGAGTGTGTTTTCAGTTTCTGATGCTGCGGATGTAGTCGCCTATGTTTGGTCCGTGTTGTTCTCATTGTTCGTTACAGGTTTTCTAACTCAGTGTCTGTCCACATGAAAATCAAAAAGTAATATCGAAGTACTGGTACTGCATAAGCATTTATTGTTTGTGTGGCGTGTTTCCCATCCAGCCTTGATTTTATGATCATCATTAATCTGCATTTGTATATTTGCGATGATTTTGCTTTACCTTGTTTATGTTCTTGCCTTTAAGCCTATACTACTCCAAATTACTTATATGTTTCCTATTCCTTCGTAATTTCCATCCTTTTACCTTCATCCAGTTCGATTTCAGTCAGCATAGGTGATTTAGTACTGATCAGTATTTTGCATTTATCTAACTCAAATTCCATTTTTATGTCCTTTGAGAAAGCTTTCGTTATTTCAATCAAGTGTCGCAATTGGAAGGCAGTTGTTGATGATTTTCATGGGACCAGTAGAAATAATCGTTAAATCGAAGAATTTGTTAAATCAGGGAACACATTTATCGAAACAAATGGCGCACCCATGAAGGGAGGGGAAGAAGGGAGGCGATGGACCCTGGGTTCTTCTTTGGGTTGAAAATTTGCACGTAAATACTTTAAAAGTAACAACTATTATAATAAAAAAAATATATATATATTTTTTTTTACATTTTCGACCCTTCCCTGAGCAAAAATTATGGGTGCACTATTAATTGGAACTGAAATAAGAAATTATCGAAAAGGAGAACAATAAAAATGCTTACCAGCATTCTGAAGAATACATGTTAATTTTAATAAACATAGACACAAATGTGTGTACAGTTACGCAGGTAATTACTGCTTCGAAAATAAATATTTAATTGACGTTTGTTTTGTTTTTCATGGGAGTTGGCATTTAACATTGCCTTTTCGATTTTTCAAATGCATCGAAAGCATCATTGTTGACGTCAAAACTCAGTAAATACTTCTTTACACACTGTAAACCATCATTAGCTACCACTGAGTAAACACAATTGAAGTTGATTTTCTGATGACAGTTGATTTTCTAACTGAAATTCTACTTGCAGCTATAGGCTAATGACAAAAGGTTATCCTTAAATCAAGGAAAATGAAATACTGGACTCGATGTAATATAATCCGGACCAAGAAAAACAATCGTTAACTCGAGGATATCGGGAAATCGAGTAACATTAAATCGATGTCAGACTGCAATAATTACGTTTTTGTAAGTTGCGAATAAACTTTTCTGAAATACTTTTTTTTTTTACAGTTTGATGCTTGACTTTAAACAAAACATTGGCTGTTTTATTGCATCACACACAGGAAAAACTGGGTTGTTTTCTTCTAAACCCACTTGTTGAATTTCCCAATTTTTCGTATGCTACAGACGTCAACTTTAGACAACTAATGGTTCGGTTTTTCGTTTCAAGGTTGGAACGTCCCTTCTTTTTTCAGTGGACGACAAATCATCTGAAATATCTTAATAAATATGGATTTCCGACCTACTACAATTCTGGAATTATTATTATTATTTCTTATTATTATTCTCTCTTTTTCTTCCTATTATTATTCAACATGCACAAACGCTAAACTGTAATTCTAAATTGCATATTTTAATTATCTATGAACCCTCATTTAGGGCTGTAGCGAAATCAGACAAACCTCTGATTCTCGCACCACGACTTTGAATGGACGTCTTCGTTTTTTCAGTTAGATTTTGCGGCCTATAGAAATATTATCGTTTTTTCGAGTTCTGCTTATCTCGATTAGAATTCATTACGGTCGAGTCTAAAATCACACCTGTTTCAACTTTATTCCTTTCTTCGCTTGGTATGTTTATATACTTATATACATTAGATACATTATATACTTATATACATTATATACTTATATACATTAGATACATTATATACTTATATACATTATATACTTATATACATTAGATACATTATATACTTATATACATTAGATACATTATATACATTATATACTTATATACATTAGATACATTATATACTTATATACATTAGATACATTATATACTTATATACATTAGATACATTATATACTTATATACATTAGATACATTATATACTAATATACATTAGATACATTAGATACATTATATACTTATATACATTAGATACATTATATACTTATATACATTAGATACATTATATACTTATATACATTATATACTTATATACATTAGATACATTATATACTTATATACATTATATACCATTATACTTATATGCATATGTATTATTGGACTATATTCACAGTAAAATTTCTATTAATTTAAGCATAATTCGCTTTTGTTTATAAAATATATTTTATTTTTTATAACATAGACTGGCTTTAAAAAATGTGAAATTTGAAAAATATTTAATTTTCTAATTCCCAAGCATATTTATGTTCTTAAAGACGTAAGCGTCTTAAATTTTTCAAATTTTAAAGATTTGGTAATTAACCACTTGCTTTAAGAAGCCTTCTAATATATCAAGTCAATGATTCAAATACCCACCAAATATTTTAATTAATTCCATTTATAAATTAAAGCATCTTTATGATTTAAGTGAAAATTACAATGAATTTAGAAATTTAAAAATCTATACTTCGCTTCTCAGTTTAAACTTTTTGTTAGGATTGCATTATTTTAGCATTTATGATTAGGTATGCATTTATTTCTTTAATTTGAGCGATTAATAAACACTTCAATTAATTTCAAAATTTGAATGTGTCGGCTTTTTGCATACCTTTCCTTTTTTTTGCGTATTGGCTGAAGAGTTGAGAGTCACACGTCTCGATAACATGGTTAACTCATAAGTAAATGATTTAAAAAGAAAAGCGAGAAATAATTAGCAAAACCAAATACAACCTTAATATCTCAAACTTCTGTATCTCGAATCCTTCGATATCTTGAAAAATATGTTTTCCCTTCACTTTTCAACATTAAGTCAATGTATTTCCTTTAAATATTTCAAAAAAAAAGTTTTCAAGACCATTATTATCTTGAATATCGAGTCTGAAATGCGAAAGGCCAAGGCGTTTACAACAGATGTTTAGATATCCTCGTTCTTTGAGCTTATTTACAATTTTTTAAATATTTAATAGATATACAAAAATAAAGACACTTGTATTGTAATTCAAGTAGCTTGCAAAGTAGTGCTTGATGTTAGAAGAATATCCAGTCGATCATTTAGAGCGAAGATGAGGAAATTTGTAGAAAGCTTGTACCATAATATCTTTTTCTTTTTTTCTGTTCCCGTGAGGTTCCAGAGCTTGAGGTTTGACTGCATATACAGGGTGATTATAAATAAGATTCATATTCAGAGCTCTTTATTTCTCTAATTAATGAATAGAATGCACCAAAAAAATTCATAATAATAATAATAAATGCATTTTATCAAATCCACTTCTTATTTATCCACTATTTGCTTACAATATAAGAAATATTAATACGTAATAATATGCGACAAAATACTTTATAATAAAATATTATATTATTATATATATTGTATGTAAATACTATATCATTGTCCTTTGTATTTTAATATGTATAATATATATAATTTAATAATATATGTATAATACAGAATGTGCCAAATGCTCGTTCGCATTTAAAAAAAAAATCATATAAAAATAAAGAAATTGGTGTATCGGGGTGCGGTTTGTACCTTTAGACTTGTCAAAGTGTCGGAATTTTTTTGACACAAGAAAAAAATAGTTTAAATTATCGCCAGTAGGTGGCGCTATTTGGCACTCAGTTAACAAAATACATGTAAAATATCTAGATTATACAGAAGGTATTCGTTTCTACTTGAAAATATAAAAAAAAAAATTAAAAATGTTCAATGTGTTCACCCTCACATGTAAGAATAGTCTATAATCGGGTGGGAAAACTACACTTGCGTTCAGCATGTCAGTGTCGATAGTATAGATCTCGCGGTGTACGGCATCCTTCAACTCAGATAAGGTAGATGGACTTCGAACGTACACCCGAGATTTTAGGCATCCCCATAACCAAACATCCGCAGGAGTTAAGTCCGGAGATCTTGGGGGCCATGAATTATTGAGAAAACGGCTTATTATTCGCTCTTAACCAAATGTACTGTCCAAAAACTGCCTTGCACGCGTTGTGATATAGGAAGGTGCTCCATCTTGCATAAACGTGATGGTGTCTAGTAGCTGCTTTCCATGCAGGGATGGCACAAGGTAATCTGGCAGCATTTTTAAATAACGGTCTCCAGTTACGGTTCACGTCTTCCAGCCACCGGTTCTGCATGGTTCTTGGAAGAAATAAGGACAATGAATTACTGATGCACCGAACCCACACCATACAGTGAGTCTTGGTTCATGCATCGGCGTTTCTACGTATGCGTGTGAATTATCTCGAGCCCAGATCCGGATGATATGCGTATTAACGGACCCGTGTAAAGAAAAACGGGCCGCATTTGCCCAAAAGATATTCAAAAGCCATTGTGGATCATCATCGATCTTTTGCAAAGCCCACTCAGCGAATTCCTTTGGCTTTTCAATGTCATTCGGCTGCAGCTCCTGTAAAGTTTTAATTTGTACGGGTATAACTTTAAAACTTCATGCACCACTCAGAACACACTGGTTTGTGGTAAACTCTTGGTTCTTGAAACGACCTGTACCCTGCATATGGTGCTATGTGACTTTGCTGCGAGATCACCCGTTTCTGTTGCCACCCTGCTGGTACGCTCCTCTGACAACTTAGGCCTACCACTGCGAGGTCGATCTTCTAAGTGACCGGTTTCTTCGAATCGTTTCAGTATCTTTTTGCGCCCAGTTTCTGTAATTGGACCTCGGTGTCCCTTAAATTTCTTTACCGTTCTATAATTTCCGTAATGCTTGCGTTGCTGATTCATTGTTGACATAAACAAACTTTACCATAAGTGCCTTTTCTACCAATGTTAACATTGCAGTCATTCAATGAGTTGCAATAATTTAACAATGAAGCAATTTAATCCACGCACACTATTACTAAGGCAGAAGTGGGTTAGAAGACACTTATCGATTCCCTTCCCCTTTTAAACCGATAAAATTTGCATATTTTCAGGAAAATATACCTTTCAGCGCCACCTACCGGCAACCATTTAAACTATTTTTTTTCTTCTATTGAAAAAAATCCGACATTTTGAGGGGTCTAATGGTGCAAACCCCACCCCGATACACCAATTCTTCATTTTTTTATGATTTTTTTAAAATCCGAACGAATGTTTGGCCCACCCTGTATATATAGTTTAATGATATATGTATAAAACATATAGTTACTAATATATGTACAATATATATATTTTTATAAATATAGATAAGAAAAATTTACGTACGCATGAAGGGGGTCAGGTATTTGCTTATTTTTTCTTACAAGGGGGAGGGGATATAAAATGGCCAGAAATGCAGTACTGGATTTATAAATGGGCACGTTGGACACTTTCCCAGGGCGCCAAATTTCAAGAGGCGCAAGAGGCTGCGGGATTTTTTTTTTTTTTCCAAATTATTTACTCTAGAATTCTGTCAATCAGCTCTCCCCGAGAAGGCGCCCTCCACCATTATTTTCTAAATCTGAAATTCTGAAAAACTGAGCAAAACAACCCCTGCCACACAAGGCCGGATCCAGGGAAGGAGTGTGCCCCCCTGAGAATAATAAATTTACATTAAAAATGATTATTTTCAAGTAAAAAATAAAACTAAACTTACAAGTGAAATTTTCAAGCTTTGCGCCCTCCTGAAATTTTGTTCTGCATTCGCCCTTGCCCCCTCCCAATATCCAAAAGAATCTAAAAACTCGTCGTCAAATAAACTAAATTTGTTTATAAAAATATCGTTATTATATCTTATAATGATGCACATAAGGTAGGCTAATCATAAATGTCGCCCCTTCTTTATCCGCGGTTTTTCATCATATTTGAAGAGGCTGAACGACATAATTTTAGTTATTTCTACTAATACGACGGGGTGAGGGCATGGACGTAAACTAGCTTCGAAGTCTAGGCGGCTAACTTTTTTCTAGGTGGCGGCTGAACCGTATAATTCAATGCTTAGAAGAAATTTTCTAAGGGGATTAGCCCCTCTAGTTACAGCAATGGGCGTCAAAAATCTTTGTGCCCAGGGCGCCTCGTACTCTAAATTCGGTCCTGCAGAAATGTGCTTACGTAATACTTAAACGGCCCCTTACAAGCATTGAGAATTACAATTTTTTCCCGAAAAAGAGAAAAATACCAGACTATTTCTTTGCTTTTAATCATTTGTTTGTATGTTATGAGATAAGTTTTGATTATCATAGTTCGTTTTAACCGGAACTATAGTGAGAGGGCGAAATGTGCCCTACTTTTTTCACTTTTTATTGCAAGATGTATTGGGGTGTCGATTTTTTTAAGGGGGGGGGTGCATATGTCGTACAGTGGGACCAAATACACTAATTGCTGGCAAAATCTCAAAAAAAAAAGTCAACAATATGCGGCAAAAGCCGTTTGGAAGTGAGAGTCGAATAGTGTACGCATAAGATATGACATAGAGAGGGAATAAATGGCACCCTTACAAAAGTGGTGTAAACTTGTCTGTTCTAGCGCGATTTCGCATTATGCCTGCAACGAAGTGAAAATGGTAGTGGTGTATTCCTTCGAAGTATTCTTTCGTTCTTATTGATATTCAACTACTTTTAACATGGCGTCCTTACCTACAGGTTAGTACATCCTTTTTTAACTTCTTTTTTTGTTATGTTGTGATTAATAGTATTTTATAAAGCTCATTTAATATTGACGCATTAAAAAAAAGTTAAGTTTTGATGGTTCTATATTTGTTTATGGAAATTTAATTTAATCAGTCCATAACATGTCCGTAATTTTAACATATATGTTTCCTTATAAGTTGATCTGGCTGAAACATAAAAAAACCTTGCCCATGTTTGCCCCATTTGGAAATATTCCATTTTATACAGGGTGTCCATAATTTAAGTCTTCCTATTTAGAGTCAACCTGTAGCTTGATCTAACATTGCAAATGTCTCCAAATTTAGCAAGTAGCTTAGCTAGACCATATGCAAGCGATTTTGTGAAGAAAAGATTAAACAGGGTGGTTATAAAATAAGTTATCCGGTCTTGATAAAATTTCGTTAAGAGCCAAAAGTTCAATAATTTGATCGCTTGTAACTTTCGATAAAATCGGATTGTTTTCAAAATTGCGACATCATTGTTTTCAGAAAAAAAGCCTCTTTAAAATGATATCAAACATGATGTATATTCTAATTGAAAGTTGTCGAGCACCCTGGCGCCAGCGCCCAGTTTTTAAGGGCGCTCATAATTTTTTTATCGCAAAATCAAGTACGCTTGACTTGATAACAAATAAAGTTGATTTTGCTCAAATATATTGAGGCGTTCAAAAGTTATTAACTTTTTCCGACTTTTCGGTGCAATGGCCCCACTGTGCGCCGTTCGCCTAGAGCGACAAATTTGCTTGCACCGACCCTGTATATAGCGTTGAAGAAGATAGATAAATAATAAAATAACTAAGTTATACGGAGGAAAAAGAAGAAACGCATGGTGAAAACCACGCCTTGAAGACATGTTTACGGGAAGGTGCAGAATATTGTTATGCCAATTTCCTGATTTGCAACAGCTTAATTTGAGCCATTGTTAAGGTTTTTCTGTTTTATCGCTGCTTTGAAGATTCTCTAAATGCAATAGATATCCAAATATCAAACGACACATCTTCAATAAAATAGCCCAACGTTTTGGAATTTACTATCTTAGTAGCGCCATCTATTGAACGTTGTTCAACCGATCTCGTAGCCAAATTTTATTTCGGGATTGTAAGTGTCAATATGCAAGACAGAAACGGGCCATAATATTCCCAAAAATATTTTTTTTTTACGATTGTAACTCCTTTATAAATTAATTTTGAAAAAAAAAATCATGTAATGTAAATGACTTCATTTAATTCAGGATACTCTTCTCGGCCACTACTAAGCATATTTTATTAATAATTAATATAAACGATTGACCACAACTATCATTGTTACAAACAGCCATTGGCGTAAATAAGGTGGGGGGCAGAGGTGTAGCAATTCAAACCCCCCTCAACTCGCCTTCGGCGGTTGATTACGCTGTCTGAGCGTCCTGTTTGGGATTATAGCACCTCCGGCGGCCACAGTTCCCACCCCCTGACCACATAAAAAAAAGGAATTTAAAAATTAAGGGGGCTCTTTAAAAAAGCTCAAGTGTTTCAACGTTAAAGAGAACAATGTAATTTGTTATCCAATAGGAGGGCCTTGAACCCCCTAAGTCCTCCCTTTCTTACGCCACTGGATGGGGGCCAGAGGTTAGTAAGTCATCTGTAAAAAATATTTAGTTTGTTTGTTTGTTTTTTGGTTTTACGGCTCAAAGACTACAGTGGTCATGCTGCGCCGGGACCTACTGTTTTCCGAGGAATCCGAACCTCTTAAGGCCTAGGGAACCAAACCCCGGACTACAGTGAGCAGTGCGATCTTTATGAGATCTCTGAGTAAGCGTTCTTTTTGCACTGCTGGGAGTCGAACCCGGATTAGCCGCGCAATAGGAGAACGCGTTACCACACTGCGCCACCGCAGGGCAATTAATATTTAGCCCCACATCAATGGCGAATTGCACGCACCCTAAATACAGGCTATATAACCCCCCAAGAAAGAAATACTTAAAAAAATCACGCATATTTTTCCCTTAACTTTTATATACGAAAACTATTTCTTACGTACTAATTCAATCAAACCAATCAATGAATCAATCAAACACAATTTTATTTCCATGCCACAGCGAGAACGGGGGGGAAGCAGAGTAAAATCAGAAGATTAAATGTCCTCACTCCCCATTTCACGATCTATTAGTTGCCTGTTTATTAGGAGTTCTTTAAGTCTTTTTTTAAATTCTCCTTTGCTTTGTATATTCTTCGTATCAGCAGATGGTTCATTCCACATTTGAACGCCATAATAATTTACATTTTTAGCTCCCATTTCAGTTCTGATATTCGTTAATTTACATAATTCGCCCGATCTTGTATTTTTGTAATTTGGTTTTACCGTAATATTAATGACGTCATCATATTTCCCCTCAGTTATCTTGAGACATATCATGTTTAATATTTTAGATGTATGTATTTCTTTTATATTTACAATCCTATTCTCATATTTTAAGGCAATTAAAGATTTGTTGGGTTTATTGCTAAAGATTTTTAATAATCTATTGATAATTTTTTGTATACGATCCAAACTACTTTTACTAGTAAATCCCCTAAGCTGTTCCCATAATTTATATGACTATATATTAGTGAATAATATAATTGTATTTTGCTATGTAATGATATTAAGTTATTTAGTCTTATTATGGTCCCTGCAGCTATTCGTATTTTTTTTGCAGATTTCATTTACTTGATTGCTCCAATTCAGTCGTTCATTTATGATGCCCAAAAATCTAATATTTCTAGTTTTTTTAATCTCTTCATTCTTCATACTTAATATTTGTAATTCATCTATTTTTTTGTTAATTTTATGGAATATCATATATTTTGTTTTATTGGTATTAACTATAATTTTATTTTTTTGAACCACTCGGATAATATATTAAGTTTTCTTTTTGCTTTTTCAAATAGTTTATTGATGTTAGAGTCTCCAAAAATTAACCCAATATCGTCAGCAAACAAATTAATTTCCTAATCAATATCTGGTAGGTCATTTATGTATATCAAAAACAACAGCGGTCCTAGGATCGAGCTCTGTAGAACCCCTCTGTTATTTATCCTTACTAATATTTAGTTTCGTTTATTGTCACAATTTGTGTTCTTTCTATTAAGTAACTTTTAAATAGTTCTAATATTCTACCCCGTATGACATATAACTCCATTTTTTTTAATAAAATATTCCTATCTATTATGTCAAATGCTTTAATTAGATCAAAATATAGACCCATCACTATTTCCCTATTTTCTATTTTCTGTTGGATTTTGTTAATTGTTTTTATTAGCACATTTTCCATTGTTCTTCCCTTTTCGAAGCCAAATTGGTTTGGACTAAGGATTTTGTTTTGTTTTCTAGGAAATCAATAATTTTGTTATATAATAATTTCGAATATTTTGGAAATAATTGGCAAGATAGAAATAGGTCTATAATTGTTTATTGTTCGTTGCCCTTTTTGTAAAGGGGAAGAATTTTGGATACCTTCATATTTTTTGGAATGTATGAGTTATTAATTATGTCAGCATAAATATCGTATAGGGGATCTATCAGTTCGTCACTACATTCTTTCATTAATTTTTTGTTTAATATCGTCTAAGCCAGCAGCTTTTTTTATTTTTATTTTGTCTAGTTCATCTTTTATTTCTTCTTTACTAAATACATCTAGGTACATACTGTTAAGGTTTGGTTTTATGCGATTTGTAGCTATATTTGCAGAGTCGCTGCTTTTCCTTGCTTGATGTGCACTGTCTATAAAGAAATCATTGAAGTTATCTGCTAATTTTTCTTCTTCCTATATTAATTAATTCATGTCATTTTTTATTTTTTCACTGTACTTTTTTTTGTCTCAATAATAAGTTGATATTTTCTCATAAGGTTTTTGAGTCTCTGTTATTTGTGAGTTTTCAAGGAAAAAATAGTTTTTTTATATTTATTGTTAAGTGTATTTCTAATAAATTTAAATACATTCCAATTGGAAGCTGTTCCTCTGCACAGAAATCTTTTGAATGCTTTGTTCTTTTTTTATATGTCTTTTAATACAAGAGTCAAACCATCCTTTTTTGGATTATTTGATATTTTTCTTTGCATTATCTACTAAGTTGCAGCAGCTATTTTGATAATTTTTAAGAGTATTTATGAAAGTATTATATTTCTTATCTCCTGTAAGGTTAGGTATATTACTCCATGTAGTATTTTTTGTAATGATTCTTTAAATTTTCTAACATATCTCGCCGAAAAATTTCTTGTTTTTAAGGTATTTTGGTTTATGATTATGTTGTTTAATGTGAATAGTATAGGTCTGTGGTCACTGCTATTCGTGTCCAATATGTTAGCAGTTATTTGAGTGTTAGTGAAACATAAATCTATTATACTTTCTGAGTCTGTACTTGTTCTTGTCATATCTGTAATTACGTTTGTGAATCCCACACTTTCCATAAGATCTTGCAATTTTTGTTTATTTATATTCTCCGTTTCCATATGAATATTAAAGTCTCAATTTTTTTATTTATTTATTTATTTATTTATTTATTTATTTATTTATTTATTTATTGTTGAAGTGACATATTATTTGTATTTTATCCTCAAGGATCTTCATAAATATATTTATATTTTCTGGAGTGGGTCGATTTGTGGTTATTAATAGGGTATCAGATGTTTGTATTCCTAGAGACTCAATGTCTTCCCCCATGCTCTTAAGTTCATCTATTACATCAAAATTTACATTTGTTTTTGTATAGATAGAGACACCTCCACCTTTTTTATCAGTTCTATAAGCGCATGTTTCATTATATTCATTAATGGTCCTTTCTCTATTTTCATTTTTCCAAGTTTCAATGATTGTTATTATTTGAGGGTTGTTTTCTTGTCTAATCAAATTTTCAACTAATTCATTTTTGTTATTTAAGCTCTGAGCATTCAGATACAAAATATTTAGAGTTGATAATGTTCTTTTTGAGTTTTTATCGCATAATAGTTCTGATCTTATTCTTCTTTTTCTTATTCGAGTTCCTCTTTTATGTTTCGTCTGTCTATTTTTCGTCTTGTTTCATTCAAACTGATATAGATCTTCTTGATTCTTCTTATATCTATTATCTGAGAAGATCCATTATTCCTCATTTTCACAATTCCATTGGAAGTCCATACAAATTTACAGTTATTTTCCCTTTTAAAATTTAAAGCCTCATTCAGTAGATATTTGTTGTACCCCGTTAGATGTTCATTTAGGTAGACCATGTTATTTCCTGAGTCTTGTTGTTTTTTGTATTCAAGTTTGTCAATAGTTATCATTTTTTCCTTTTTTTCCAAAATTCATTGCGTGTTCGCGAGCTACTGAATCTCACTATAATTGCCCTATATTTTCTATATCCAGATAATCTATGTGCAACCTGAATATCGTCAATGGTCGTGGCGATGTTTATTTCCCTACCGATGTTACAAACAATATTCTCACAATTTTCATCTTTAGAGATTGGAATTCCGTTAATAATGATATTTTGTCTTCGAATATATTGACCTACTTCGTTTACATCATTGTAAAGGTTATTGTTTTCATCTTTGAGCAATTCCATAGTACGATTTTGTTTTTTCATATTGGTATTGTGAGAGTCTTTTATGTTTATGATCTCTATTTTTAGTTCAGCTATTTCTTCTTTATTCTTTTGTTCTCCTGGATTATTTTCCCAAATTCTGTTGTTATTTCCTTGAATGCCTTTCTCATTTCACTCATCGAGGCATTTATTGCCCCTTTTTTCCCATCATCTCGTCACCTTTTCTGTCCCTTCTTTCACCCTCTTCCTCGATTTTTTTACTTATATTCTTTAACTCCAGCATTAGCTCTCTTATGTCTGACTCGTCCAGTTGGTCTTTCATCTTCTCCCTCTCTATCTGTTTATTTGTTAGTTTCTTTGGCTATTTATTGACTTTGCATGTATTTTGGCATTAGAAGTTGGATGAACCGTATTTTAGAGATGAGCTTCAAATATTAATGTTAAAAATGATACCGGAAAGTTGGCGATAAATGGAAATTATATATTAGAAGATAACTGTAAAGATATAGTAGTCCAGGAACAATAGTATAAAATTTCAATTTGCGGAAGTGTTCTATAAAAGGAAAATCCAAAGTTTAAGTGCTTACCGGTGCCGTAGATGAGTAATTTTGGTCTCCTAAGGAAGCTCACGTGAAACTGAATTTAACTATATCAAATGTATGTGTTAGAACAGGGAAGAGCAGTAAATAAAAGCAAAAATTTAGGAGCAAAATTCAATTCAACCGTTCTCAATGAAAATCTCGTGAATATGAATTCAAACTCATATAATACAATGCAAAATTATTCCTACGTATTCATAACAAAAAAAGCTCGTTAACTTAACTTGTTTATTTATTTAAATTTGTTAAATTATAACTTGATTAATATAAAAGGACAACTTACAAACAATATTGAAGATCAAATCTGAAATCATAAAGGCTTGTATCTGTATTTTGCTTTGAAGATGGGGAACTTGTAATTGTGAAAATTTTATTTTTGGGTTCTCTGTTGCTGCCTCCCAACAAGTGCTATCCCTAGGCATGTACCTTGTGTGTCTACTTAGCCTTTGCTCCTAGACAAGCGGGCTATGCCAATGAAAATAACATAAGTTTATTAGTGGAAAGAAACTAGCAATTTTACTTTGGCACAAAATGTCACAGAACAAAAACACTGGGACAAACACGGCTGTAAATATGAGGTTGCAGGAAAAAGTAAAACATTTCAAAGTACATTAATTGTACGAAACGTCTTTTATTTTATAAAATTCATTAACTACTCTTTTACTTAACTAGTTTATCAACAACAGATCCTCTAAACAACTGTCTGTTGTTTAATATATTTCCCTTTTTTCGCAATCTCTTCTTTCCCCTTTCTATATTTCTATAATAACTACCTTCCTATAATAATACCCCTGCCATCAAGTCAACCATCTCAAGTCTTGGTAATATTTTTGAGCTACCGTTACTATTTTGTCACTAATCTCGAGATTTAATGATTGTAATTAATCAGTTTTTGAATTATTTTTATTTATTAATTTCTTGTGCTTACTACCGTTTTAGCTACAGAGAGAGACGTTAAATTCTGCTATTACGAAAAATAGTTTTCAATATTTAATTTCTTCGCTTCATTTTAGAATATATATGTGTGTGTGTGTGTGTGTGTGTGTGTGTGTGTGTGTGTGTGTGTGTGTGTGTGTGTGTGTGTGTGTGTGTGTGTGTGTGTGTGTGTGTGTGTTATTTTCTTCAAAAGGGATTTTATTTCAGAAATATTTTTAGCTTGCACATACTTTCATTTTATTAAGTATTTGTACAAAAAAAATGTTTCATTTTGATCCAAAAAAATTTTTTTTCTTCTAAATTTTATTTCATAGTCATATGATCTTCAAAACTTCTATTTTTCAGAAGAAGTTCTTTCAAAATCCCTTTCGTAAAGTTTTTTTTTTAGAAATATTTTTTAATAATTGTTATTTTCGTTAAATATACACATTTTAGCATACGTTTTTCGTTTTTCTTAAGCGTTATTTCATAGTCGCATGAGTTTCTGAAATACTTTTGTTCGCATGTTCTTCTATTCTAAGCCTTTTTTAAGAAAACATTGTTCATTGTTGCACAATATGCAGAAATCCTTTTCGTAATTGCTGTTTTCAAAGGTATTTTTCGGTTTTATAAATATTAATTTCATTAGAAGAAATTGCCTTGTCTGTCAATATGAGTCCCCTAGATTCATTATTAACGAAGGAGGGTGAGTTCTCTGTTACTAATAATGACTGAGATTAGCAAGTACGTGACAGACGATTCATATTCCGTTTATTATACAGTGTACAATGGCGTCTAAATTCATACTACGTCAGGACATAGAGTTTTGCATGAAATCCCAACGCCTAGGGCTTATTGAATACACACCTATTCCATTTAAAACCAGCTTATTCAAAGGCATAAAAATCAGTTAATATCATAAATAAGAACCTTTCCGTCGTTTCAAAACATTAAATTTGCCTTTGAATTGTCATGAAGAACTGGAAGCCCCCCGCAACTTATCAGATTGATTGTTTGGCTTTTTTATGGCGCAAGAGCATCTGGGCTATACTGCGCCAAACACGGTGACGCACCTTATCAGTTATGAGAATATGTTCGCTGGCCGGCACATTATCAGGAGCACTTCTTCTTACTCTTACTCGGCAACGGAGCATGAACAAGTGCATGGACGATAAGCCATCCCATATCTCTGGATCGCTTAGTACGGTGCACGAATAGTGTGAAACTTATATGCAAGTTAGTCCCCAAACATTCACTTTTGGTCAACCATGGGTCTTTCGGTCGTAAATATCACCGAACCTTTAAATACGAATGCCAGGCACATCACACAGCACAAGAATTGAGGTAGCCTGATTCAACTGCCCAAAGGTCGAAGGAAAGCAGCCTAAAACGCAGATTTTTCTTCTGTCAGAACCTTGCTATATATACACTGCTCCTTGAAGATATGTGCATTGCATCATGCGTTATCAACTGACATACACGTCCGTCGTAATTGTGTTGGCCATAGGAAGGGCCATAATATATCCGGCTTTTTCATATATGGGTAAAATCAGCTCTAGTTTGAGCCGGAAATGTGTGTGTCAGAATTTTATTTTCTTAATTAGTTTTACCACGCAGCTCCACTTTAAAGTGTAAGTTTAAAATTGACAAACTATGTTTTTTTTTTCCTTTTTAAACTAAAAATAATTCAATATTTTTTATAAACATTTAGTAAAAAGGCACGTTTGCATGCATCTTAAACAAAAACAAATTTGGCCATGGTTGGGCATCTGCTCCCCTCTCTAACCGTCGCCAAACTAGTAATAAACTTGCCAAGCTTGTAACCTTACCAAACTTTTGGGGCGGACTAAACTTCTTAGGGGGTGACCGTACCACACCTCGTGGGTGGACTAAACTTATTGGGGGTGACCTTTCTTAGCCGCGTGGGCGGGGTTAACTGTAATATAACAAGTGGACTTTATGATATTTTATATAATATGTATATTTCTAGACAAGTAGTATTTCTTTTTTTATAATTCAAAACTGGCTGTGTATTAAATATATACGAGGATTGTGTGTTTATATGAAAATTCACGCAAAAAGGTTATGTTATATTTGGACTAGTTACGTTTGAATTAGCAGAAAACATAGCATTTGGTTTTGAAAAATCTGATAATCTGCTTCTATAAAAGAAGAATTGCGATGTATGCACGTGGTTTACATGTACGTATTAATATAAAATATGCAGAAAAGATAATCGATATGTGTAATTTGCCCTTTACAAACAGCAAACACAAACAAATTTGAAACACATTTGCATGATAAAGATTTGAAAAGAGCATTTAATCTCTTAGTAACATATGTATATGTTACCGGCAAAGTGAGAAATGCAGGCATTGCATAGAATGCCTAGATGTTTTTAAGCAAAGTATGAAATATCTATTTTATTTTAATATTTTACGATTAATGATGTTTTTAATGTCACCTGACAAGGCACGTAACATCCGACGCTTATTAATATAAAACTTATTATTACTTATTGTTATTCTCATTACTATTACTTATTATTACTATTACTCAATACAATATACATGTATTGATGAATATACATTAGTTCTTTGAACATGTCTGTATGTTGAAAAAGAACTAAATTTTAAATATTATTATATTTTCAAAAGAAATCGGAAGTCCAGTGTGTTTGTTAAGATACAACTCCTCCCCGCTTTCTCCCCCTTCTAGTTTAACTCTGCCTCTTTCTATTCTTTCTTAACTTCTTTATATCACCTCTCCACCTAACTATCTCTATTGGTTAAAAGTATTTTACGGTTGCAATTTCTCACTCACCAACCCACGCTTTGGCGAACATAGCTTCGCCAAGCTTTACCGTTGGCGAAAGAAAGGGGGTCTTAGCGAGCAGATAACCAATTTCTACCATATACCTATTAAAAATGATAGTAATATTTGTGAAAAACAGATTTTCGAGTAGGGAGAGACTGTATGAAAATATAAACACAGTTTACTTTCTCAAAGAACTTGATGTTTCTATTCATCTTTTGCGAACGATTCGCAAAAAAACGAACCAAAATGTCAAGTTCTTTGAGTAATCAAATTCAGCTTGTATTTTTACACAGCCTCTATTTGAAAATCTCCTTTTTACAATTTTAAAATGCGCTGTGAAGGTTTTCGTAAAATCAATAGTAATATTTATTGAAAAATATTAACGAAACAATACAGAGTTTCACCAGGAGATTCCATAACAAACAGTTATTTCGACACTGGCGTAAGGTTTAAAAACACGACGTTTCGGGAGCCAACTGCTCCCTTTGTCAAGTGAAGGCAGAATGAAGAGTTCGTGAAAGTCCTAAGCTTATATACCCGCATGTTGGGAATCCCCATCTGACGCCATTTGGTGCGGAGCATTTCCAGCTGGGGAAACCCTCGCCGGGAAAGCCCCCGCACCCGACGATGTCAGATGAACACCCCCAACTCGAGGTTTTGCAAAAATCCTGTAAGGTTCTGGTAGAGGTTTTGCGATGTTTATTGCACGACTCCTCAAACCGTAGGTTTCCCATGATTCCAGAAAAAGTCTACTCCCCAGATTCGTCACATTCTGATGTAATATTTTCATCGAATGCCAATCTGGTTCGTGACCCTCCCTGAAGACATGTTCAGCCAACTGGTTTGAATCGTCTCCCCTAGCTACCGCACGCATATGCTCCTTCCCTCGTAGACGTATCGATCTTCCCGTCTGTCCAACATACACCTTGTCACAGTCTCCACACGGTATTTGGTAAATAGCACCAGATTTTTCCTCCTCAGGGACGCGATCCTTAACTTTAAGTAATAAATCACGCAGGGTGTAGACAGGTTTGTAGTAGGTCTTAACATTCACACAACTGAGAATTCGAGACAGCTTTTCTGAGACACCCGCCACATATGGCAAAACCACTGATGTCTTCCTAGTCTCATCCTCTACATTCCTGTTTCCACCACTAACACCACATTAGTTACGAGCGATAAATTTAGTCGGGTAACCGTTCTTTTTCGTTGAATGACGACTTTTCGTGAACGTGCATCTATGAATGCCGTGTTGATCGGCAATCCATCTCCCTCTCAGCCGCCTCGGCGGCTGATTACGCTGTTCAAGCGTCCTGTCTGGGATTACAGCGCCGCCTCCGGCGGCCACCCTTCCCATTGCCCTCCCTGCAAAAGAACGAACCATTCTTTTTCAACACGCTTTTGTTGCGTCGTAATTCAACATTGCGAAGGTCATCATTACAACAATGTGTAAAGGCTCGTCGGTGCAAGGCTCTAATGACAGATGCTTTGTGTGATGCCGGGTGATGAGAACGAAAGTCAAGATACCTATCAGTATGTGTTGGTTTCCTAAACACCGTAGTCAACAGTCGCCCATCCACATCTCTATTTATCCGAACATCTAAGAAGGGTAATGAACCTCTATCTTCTTCCTCTAACGTAAATTGAATATGAGGGTTCAAGCTGTTCAAATAGAGATGAAAATCAGCAACTGAAGACCTTGGTAGGATAACAAACGTATCATCGACGTATTGCTTCCACACCTTGACACAGTAAATTCACTCATCTAAAGCACTGTTTTCAAATGCCTCCATACACAAATTTGCCACCACACTCGAAGCAGGTGACCCCATCGCCGTACACCTCTTCTGTCGGTAAAATCTACCCTTGAAGCCGAAAACCGTGGAATTCAAGCAGAACTCGAACAGGCAATATATCTCTTCCGGACTAAGGCTAGTTCTTTCTTCCAGGCTTCCATCATGCCTCAGTCGCTCCAATGCTGTTGATACCGCCAAATTTGTTGGAATACAGGTGAAAAGTGAAACAACACTAAAAGGCACCATAGCATCATCGG
>QLNU02015360.1:125777875-125789237 GCA_006491805.2 Dysdera silvatica
TAGTCGGAAATTAGGCCCTGCCCATAGTATAGTCATGGAATGTAGATCATACAAAGAAATCTGAGAAAGCACAATCTTAAGATTGCCATCCACAATTATCTGCTTAAATATCTTGCCAATAGGAAACGTTTCTTGTAGAGCGAAGCTTTTTTTTATTTGTTTAACTTTCACACTGCTTTCTTGGGATTTCACTGTCTGACATTTTAAATGACCATGCTGACCATACGCACGTTTTTAAATTTTTAAAAAGTACTGGCTTTTACTACAGTCTTTGATTTTACCGTGTTTGGCGCAGTATAGCCCAGATGCTCTTGCGCCATAAAAAAGCCAAACAATCAATCAATCAAATTTCTTGGGAACGGCAAGACCATTTTCGCTCAATATTAATATTAGATTTGCATCCCTAATTTTCCTATCATAAAACTGGAGTAATTTCTCAGCACTTTTATTGTCAATTTGCTTTGTTCTTTTTATTAAGTTAAAGTTATTTAATTTCGGTATTAGTCTTATTTATGGTGGTGTATAGGCAAGACGTTTGTCCAGCACTCAGAAAATCCGGGATTGAATCCTGATGGTACAAAACGCTTGCCTTTTTTTGATGATTCGTAGTCAAATATTTGATTCAATAGACAGCAGAGATTTGGATTCTTTTAAAGACATTTGGACATCGGGTCAAAAACACACTGGGTCCTCCTGGCCCAGCATGATCTTAACTATTCTTGCGCCAAAAAACAAACAATGACCATGTCGTTCTATATACTACATTCAAGTCTTTCATATTTGCAATTTTGTTTGTGTTTCATGGCGCAAGGACTGCAAAGGTCATGCTGCGTCAAGACCTACAGATTTCCGAGGAATCCAAACCTTTCTCACTTAGGGAATCCAACACTGAATTATGGGGTGGGGAAAAACGGGATGTAGGTATAATAAAGAATTGTACTATCACTCTGTGATCGCAGGGCTAATGCTCGCCATTTATAATATGAAAATTTCAATGTATCTCGTACGTCGTTTATAGAGCTGTTTTTTTAATTGCTCACGTTCTCTGAAATTACGGCCATCGGCAACGGAGTTGAAGCATTTTTTTAAACATTAAATCAGTTTAAATAATGTCGCGTATTTAGGGAGAAAATTCACGAGAAATCTTTTTAATTTGATTACTTAGGAAAATTAGTTCCCCCCCATTTCGGTAATGCTCTCTGGTGGATTTGGCTAATAATTGAAAAACCACAGCACCGAAATGTGGTTTTTCTGCTGCAGACTCAGCAGCGGACGATGCAGCAACGACCCTTATAGACACTGGCGCGAGTCGACAGCTGGGAATTTGTGCGTGGCATAAAGTATCGTTTCTCATGGGCATCGTCTGGCTGCCTCTCGCTTGCTTACCGTCTTTTCTGTTTAGTGTGCGGAACGCTGGGCGGGACGAGGAGAGAATTCTCGAGATACGTTAGGCGTGACTAAGTGGCACTGCTGTCGACAGCGCCTTCTGAAATAAATGGCGCGCCTCGTCTCAGGCTTCGCGGCCGAGTGTCACCAGGGCCCCGACCACAAATCGGATTTGTTACAGAGTCGAAGCGGTATCGACGACAGGCGGCGTTCCCCCCTGCGGCCTGTACCTCCATTACCGGTGACAGAAGAAAAAGATCTTCGCTGACAAAGCAGCCATTTCACCTTTTGTGCTCGCCGCAACGGAATTCACTTACACCTCGGCCATGGACAGGGTTTCACTCCCAGGCGCGGCTCAAACACGATTATTTCCCATAGTGGCGTGACAGCACCTCCCGTCCCCCCCTTCCTTCCTCTTCCATTCTTTTCGGCAGAAGAGGCTTTCTATCTTCACTTGCAAAACGATGGCCGCATGCGGTCGCAAGACCCATTTTTCATCCCGAGAAAGTCGGCGTGAGGGCGAAAAAGCAATATTCTTCAAATGCGGCGTACCAGGCCTAATGGGCCAAGTGTCGAGAACACCTTGTTCCAGTATGGCATTATGGAGTTCCACTAACACAATTAAGGACGCCTGCCAGCAGAGTGCCGATAGATCGTAGTCGATGTGGAGGGAGTCACATTGCGAGAAATGGTTGCTGGATTTGAAGAAAAGGTGGAGCTAAGACATTTAAAATGCGCAGACATCTTAGCGCATAAGCTATCATAACTTCAGTTTTTGGGATATCGAATAGGTAGAGATGGAGCTATGAAGTATGATATAGATAAAGTGTAGAGATGGGAAGTACTCGTATAACGATAATATATTATATTCGTGTCCACATTTATGCGGAATGATTATTTTTTATATCAGTATTATTTTACAAAATTTATTTATAATAAAATTATATATGCATGCATAAATCTTGAAGTTTAGTTGAGAAATTTTTAATTCCTTTCTCTATTATTCTTGTTTCTATCAAAAGACCTCATTTAAGTAATACACACATTATTTATATCAGAAATTTCTTATTACCAAAGCTAAGTTTAATATCATACACATTATATTAATTATATCGATTTAATAATCATTTGGACAAAAATGATATTAATATTTTTTTTATTACAACAAAGTCAAAGAAATACACCTGCAATATAAAACTACGACTGAACTAAAGAGGATACATTCTACTTCCACATTGAATATGGTATTATTAGGTTTATTTTCTAATGTTTGTACTTATAAAAGAATGACCTCAAGTTTAAAAGTAGGCAATAAAATTTAAGGAAGGTGAGAAAGAAGCAGAAGTCTTTAAATATAGGAGAAAGTATGAGGGTTCTTCCCAATTGTTGCGCAGAAACTCCAAAAAATAGACTATTTGGTATATATGTTACGCTTGTGATATCCTGTTGTGGTGCGTGGTAACCAAGTCGTAATAAATAAATATTTCCTCTTGTGTGTGTGTGTGTGTCTATATAAACTTTAATAGGAAAGAAGATGAGCATAAACCATAGCTCAGTTGGTAGAGCATCCCGCATGTAATGGGGAAGTTGCAAGTTTTTATGGAGTATTAAAGACATTGCCCTGCAAGTCCGATATACAAAAGATTGTTGGTTTTACGAAGGCCGCACTCGGGGTTCTCTTATTTGTCATTTCAAAGATAGGAATGGCGCGATGTTTTTAGTTAAAAGGCAAATACAGTGGAATTTTCTATTTAATGGACGGAAACACAAGGCGCTGCGCTCTTCAAACAACGCGTAGGATGATTTCTGTTCTGGATAAAGCCGGTTGCCATTGGCTACTAGATTTTTGCAGTTGACGAATAGGAAATCTTTTCCCTACTAGTACTGTTCTTACCTGGACAGTACGCTTCGCCGAGATTTGCCTGCGAATAACAACGTCGCTTTATGATGTTATGTCAATATTAAGGTGGTAGATTTTCGAATGGGCATGTTCTGTTTTTAAATTCTAGCATATTGTATAATGGGGAATTCTCAGTAAAGTTACTCCATAAATATTATTCATTTTCAACACTATAGTTAGTAAATACAGTAGAGTCTCCATATAACGAACTTCCGTATAGCGAAATTCTCTATATAGCGAAGTTTTGGTAAATCCCCATGGTCATTACATATGAAAGTGTTTCTATATAACGAAATAAATTTTTATATAACGAAATTTTTAACGACCAAAACAGAAAATCGAGTGGTCACGTCAGCTACCTTGGGTTCCCTAATACCGTGGGAATACAATACGATTTTAAAATACGTGGCAAAGGAAGAGTTCGAGTATTACGTAAGCAATATTTTGGCCATTTCACCCCCAGAAAGCAAAAATTAACATTGGCTAACATAGGAAAATAAGACCAACGGCAACACTCCCCCACCTCAAAAACAAAACAAACAAACCATGGTGCGACACAAACAAGTATGAACATATTTATGATGAATCAACATCACCATTTGTTGTGCAGCAGGATATTAGAATTTTTTTTACAAAAGCATGAATGTGTTTGAAAGAAGCATTAAATACGTTTTCATTTTAAGGTAAGAATTGTTCAACTATTTTTTTTTTTATATGCATGTATATTTCACATTTAAAAACGTACATTTTTAAATGGTTGAATGTTATTTATGAGAAACAGTCGTTTACTGAAAAATGGGATTTTAATTGTGGTATCATATTGCACTGCCCTGGTTCATGAATACATCGTTTCCACATAGCGAATTTTCTATATAACGAATTTTTTTTTATGGAACCGTCGATTTCATTATATGGAGGTTCTACTGTATGAATATGTAGAATAGTAAAACGAAACCATTTTTTTTTAAAATATTATTTGGTTTAGGTGACCTTCAAAATTTTAAATAGGGACGTAAATTGAATAATATAACTATTTGAGGCAGGGGTGGATCTCCGAGTAAGTACACAAAGCACGTATCTAGAGTACTTGTTGAGAGGGGCGGCAGCAGAGAAAATTTCCGAACTCGACACTGTTGAATAAAATGTTTTGCAGTAAAAATACAAATACAGAATGAACAAAAGTTTATTGTTTGTGTTGGCGTGATTTACTCATGAATAGGGTAACATAAATTTGCACATTCGTATAAAGTTTTAAACGCTTCTAACATAATGTATCTGATATTTCTGTCTGCAAATCTTGGGTGGTTGATAATTAAAAGAGTGCAATACTTATTTGTTATTACATCAAATCATTAGTTAAAATATTATTTTGCAACTATGTGAAAAATCACCTTCAAAATGAAAAGCTAAGAGTGCGTTATGCGTAATTTTTTTTGTTCTTCAAAAGTATTTTTTTGTAAAGGCGACAGGGAAAGGCAATACAGCCTGTGACTAGAGAAGGCAGTTTTCTAAATCTGCCACTGATTTAAGGATTAGGTTTTATATATAACACTACTACAAAGAAAAAATAATTTACCACGTAATATTTAATTATTTAGCTATTTATTGCAATATTATTCAGAAAAAATTACTTTTAGTATAATAATTATAATATAAAAATATATAAAAAAGCATTAATAGACTAGTATATATGTAACTCACACTGATTTTAGAGTAACCACTAATTTTCGTTTATGCTGGAGATGAGAAAAATCGCCAAGAGAATGATTCACTGAATGACATGGCCCATCATCATTGGCGTACATAGAAAGTTCATAAGTGGGGTTATAGGCTCAATGGGGGGTTACAGAGCTACAACTCACATATTCCTATGTTAAATATACAAAATTTCATTGCAATGGGGGTTACAACCCCCATCAACACCCCACTGCATAAACCAATGCCCATCATTAAATGTGCATGAAATACTGGTTTTCTTTCTTATAATTTTATTATTTTACGATGTTTCTAGTTTTGGGCCAGTTTTCTTCTTTGTGAGGAAAATTGCGCATACAACGGCAATACTTCTCAATTTGGTCTATAGCTAACCAAGGGTTATAATTGCTTTATGCATTTTTTTTATTAATTTCTGGTCAATTATTAAATAATAATATTTATGTGTATGAAGGAATAGGAGGTTGAGAAGGTTACTTTAGCGCTTTATTTAGTGGAGGGGATTTGAAGTCCCTTCAGATTTACTGACACATTAAATGAAAATTACTTACCGCTTCTACGTCCCCACAACCTGTTCTCATCCAACTATTCCAACCATTTCATCCACCCATCTAGTTTGAGGACGTTTTCTAGGTCTTCGGTGGTCTCTTGGAATCCAGTTCAGAATTTCTGTTGTCCATCGTTGATCAGTTCTTCTTGCAATATGCCCAGCCCATCGCCATTTCAGCCCTTTTACTTTAACAATGATGTCCTCTACTCTAGTTTGCTCTCTCACCCAAGTGTTTCTTTTTCGATCTCTCCTAGTTATTCCAAGCATGCACCTCTCCATGCTCCTTTGCGTTGTCTGTAACTTTCGTATTGCTCCAACTGTTAGACTCCATGTCTCTGATCCATAAGAGAGGACTGGCAATACACACTGGTTGAAGACCTTTCTTTTTAGACACAAAGGCAATTTCCCCTTCAGGATAAAACTGTTTCTTCCAAATGCACTCCAGCCAAGTTTAATACGTCTGTTGAGTTCTTTCATAATGTTGCCATCCATTGAAATCAGCTGGCCAAGGTAAATATATGAATCAGCAATTTCTAGCTCAATGTTGTCAACTTGTATTTTTGTTTCCTCTACAAAATTATTGAACATGATCTTAGTTTTTTGTAGGTTCATCTTGAGTCCAACTTCTTTACTTCTAGTTGAGAGCTCCTGTACCATGTCTTGGAGTTCTAATGGGTTCGTTGAAAAAATAACAATGTCATCAGCAAACCGCAAATGATTTAAATATTCACCATTTATTTTTATTCCCTTGTTATTCCAATTTATCAGCTGAAAAATCATCTGTAAAGCTGAAGTAAAAAGTTTTGGAGAAATGGTATCTCCCTGCCTCACCCCTTTGCCAAGTTTGATAGTTTTGGTATCTTTATGTAACCGAAATTTTGCACTTGCATTTTTATACACACGTTTCACCATGTCAATGTACACATCCTCAATGTCTGTTGATCTTAAAGAGTTGATGACTGCTGATGTTTTAATAGAGTCAAAGGCCTTCTCATAGTCAATAAATGCAACACACAATGGAAGTTCATATTCATGTGTTCTTTCAATTAATTCTCTTAATACTTGAATATGGTCCACTGTACTGAATCCACTTCGAAATCCAGCTTGTTCTCTTGGTTGAGCTGCATCTAATTTTTTCTGCAGGCGATGTGTTAGCACTTTTGTGAAGATTTTATAAATAGCAGGTAACAAGCTAATTGGTCGGTAATTTTTCAAATCCTCTTTATCACCTTTTTTATGCAAAAGAATTACTGTTGCAGAATCCCATTGGTTTGGTATGTTACCGCTGTTAAGACATTTGGTAAAGAATTTTGCAAGTATGTCTTCTACATATTCTCCAGCTTCTTTTAGGATATCTAATGTAATACCATCATCGCCAGGGGATCTTCCTTTCTTCATACTTTTTATTGCAAATGAAACTTCTTCTTTTAAGATTTTAGGAGCTGTTCCTTCGACTATTTCAGTGTCTTCGTTTAATCCACTGTTACTTTCATATAGTTTTTTGTAGAATTCTTCAACTCTTCTAAGTATTTCTTCCCTATTTCTTGTTACGGTGCCATCCTCTCCTTTTAATGCAATGATGTGTTTCTTCCCAACAGATAAACTTCCTTTAACAACCCTAAGGCTCTTGTTATTTTCAATGGCTTTCCTTACTTTTTTTAAACTTTATGTTGGGTAATTATTAAGCAATAAATAAGAGTACCTAAAAAATGAACACTGTAGAACAAGTAGACTATGATTTTGATTTTATAAAGTATGCATGGTTCATAACCACTCGGGCAGTAATGGGTAAAGACGAGTCTGACAGAACCCATGTTGCCGGTGAGTAAGACTTAGACTGTAACAAACTCTAAACAAAACGCCACACAAAAATAATAATAAAGCAACGGCGATATTACACAGATGCACCAGTGCTTTAGAGTGTTAATTACAAGTTGTCTAATAAAAACAGATTTGATTGGTTAGAGCAATTCAATTAGTGATTAGTTGATAATGTGTAATAAGGAATTTCTGCACATCATTCCTGAATTTTAAACGAGAGGTAGTGGATTTAGTTGATTGTGGAAGAAAGTTCCATATTTTTGTACCAGCATATCCCATTTTTCTACAAGCAAGACCAATTCTTGTACGATAGGATCTATAGTTAACATTAGAAGAGGTTGGGTACAGGTGTTGTGGTAATTGAATATCGATATAGAAAGAACCAGTGTTACGCCTGAGATTGTTGAGTAAGTTTGTAGTTCAGTAATTTGTTTATTGGTAAAATATTATACTTGCACAATATTTCGGAGTTAGAGAGCGGTGACGTAAGTTTTAGTTTTATTAGATTAAGAAATTTATTTTGTAGTGATTGAAGTCTTCGTATATTATTTTTTGTAGTGAATCCCCATATTAAATGACAGTAGAAAACGTGAGAAAAGAAAAAAGAATAATACATGTCAATAAGTTTATTAATGGGGAGAAAATAACGGATCCTATACACGATACCGATATTTCTGTTGACGATAGAGCAAGTATTGTTTATGTGATCATCCCATTTTAAGTTGGACTGCAACGTAACACCTAAAAATTTAGTTTCACTAGACAGCTGCACAGAGTCATTTCCGATATTGGGTGAGCATTGGGAGCTGTTATGTATGTTTTTGGAATTAGTAAATAATAGACATTTAGTTTTATTAGTATTGAGTGTTAGGTGGTTATTGATAAAATACGAAGTGAAAATTTTTATATCGTTCTGAACTATAGAAAAAACGTCAAAAAGTTAAAAGTTCAACGTTAGAAGTCAAACGTTAAAAGTTCATTATGATCCTTTTTACGGAAGAAGAGGCTAGTATCATCGGCAAAGAATATGATTTGCGATTGTGTTGGAGTGAAAAACAAATCATTTGTATAAAAAATAAGTAGAAGGGGTCCCAATGTGGAGCCCTGAGGGACCCCATATAGTGGTTGCATGGCATCCGAGTAATGTTCATTAATCTGAACATATCGAACTCTGTTGGTTAGATAGTTTCTGAATAGATTATTTTGTTTACCTCTAATACCTGCATCGTGTGCTTTTGAATTAGTTTTTCATGATTTACAGTATCAAACGCTTTGGACAAGTCAAAAAAATACCCCCATAACAGACATTTTTTGATCTGAAGATGAATAGATGAAACCAGTTGCTGTTAATAGGGCGTGTTCAGTTGATCTATTTTTACTAAATCTGAATTTATTGTCATGAATTATTTTGTTAGCCTCTAAAAAGTTATTTAGTCTGTTATAAAGCAATTTCTTAAATATTTTTGCAAACACTGAGGGAATTGAGATAGGTCGATAGTTGAAAACATCAGATTTAGAACCTTTCTTGAATACTGGGATGATTCGAGAAGTTTCGAATTTTATGGGGATGTCCCCGTATCTAAATATGAGATTTAAGATAGGAGTGAAAGGAATGACTATTTCATTGGCTACATATCTGACTTGGGCGGGATCAATGTCATCGGGTCCTGGTCCTTTATTGATATCAAGATTCATAAAAACCTTAAACGTTTCCATATATGTTATTTCGTGACGATATAATGAATTAGTGATATTATAGTCATGGAGATTTTAAGTGACTATACTATCCTCATGCACTTGTATTAGAGATACTATCCTGAATATACTATCCTGATGAATATACTATCCTGAAGCATTTGTATCAGAGAGTGAGTAAGGGAAGTTAACAAAATGATCGTTAAATACATCGCAAATTTGTTTAGTGTTTGTTAAGGTATGAGTTGATGGTGTTAGTTTAATTTCTGAGGTACTATGCAATTTCTGCCTTCCCATCAGTTCATTAATTTTTGCCCATGTTCTTCTACTATCGGAGGATTCACAGAAATTATGAAGGTAAGATTTTCTAGCTTGTTTGATTTTTTTGTTTAAAATGTTGCGAAAGGCCTTAAATGTATTGTAATTATCAGTGGATTTGTTTTTTAAGAATTTATGGAATAGTCTGTTCTTCATTTTAATCTCTCTAAGGATGGTATTTGTTATCCAAGATTTTCTAATTCGCTTGGTACGTGAAATCCTTTTTATTGGCAGAGAATTTTAATAATGTTCCATAAATTTATTAATAAAAGCTGAAGCTGCATTATTGGATAAAAGTATATCTAACAATTCTTCATTAAATAGTTTATTTTTAAATGCAGTTAAATTATATTCAGAGAAGTCTCTCAAGTAAGTAATAAGTAGAATGTTTTTGATTTTTTGTGCGACCGTGAAAAAAAGAGAAAATTGGGAGATGATCACTAATATATATGATAAAATTCTACAGTGTGTATTGCTTATATTAGTTATACGATAGTCAATTATGCTTTGGGAACAGTCTGTTATTCTAGTTGGGCTATTTATAAAAAAGTCAAATCCAAATGAAAGTATTAAGTCTTTTAGAGAATTAGATTGTATCTGTTGATATGATGGTATATTATTAGGTTTAATGTCAATATTTGTCACCTAATATTAAGAGTTTTTGAAGTGAGCTTGTTATATATATGTTAGTAGGTTATGCAAATAGTCCAAAAATTATCTTATATTTCCAGATGGTGGTCTATAGATAGTATCTGTGTATGTACTGTATATTGAAAAGGTTATGATTTCTATAGCGGGAAAAATTCCAGTACATTGGTGAAGGGTTAAAGTTTCATGAGAATTATATACATAGGCAGTAACTCCTCTACTCTTGCATATCTCCCTTCCAATTGAGATTTGTTAATAGTTTGAGAGAGGAAGGTGATATTGTGGGGGTAACAAAGTCTCTGTAATTGAGATAATATCCACGCTGGGAATGATATTTTGCAATAGGCTTTCCATCAATGGCATTTTATTAATTAGGCTACGTGTATTTACGTGTAGAGCAAGTAATTCATTGTCTGAAGCAAATGTGCGTTGTAAACTAGTTGGAGCGTAATAGATGGGATCAACATTACGCTGTTGACGGTTAACAACGTCCAACATATAATGTGGTAAAGGAAAGGAGAGATGAAGATTAAAGAGAAAAGAGAAAAAGGGAAAAAAAAAAGTTAGTATATTAATGACAGCCAATAACGAACCGCAAATGTCGCCCAATGCAATCAGTCTGAGTATTCGACAGCCCAGGCCTACCCCAAGTAATACAGAAGCACAATCAAATTACTGGAACAAACATATGCCTAAGTTAAAACGCTGTAAGATAAATGTTAAGGTATTATTACCCTCCGCAGGGATAACACAATTGCCAAATATGGTCAACACAAGAAAGCCTCCGGGGCGAGAATTTTGTGAGTTTTCGTGGGGGAATTTATTATACTATAATTTTTGCCACCCACGTTTTAATTACAGCTCAAACTAGAGCTTATGTAATTTTGGAGAAAAAGAGACGCTTTCCCCATCCTGGATTCGAACCAGGGTCCCTCCGTTTAGCCCGGAGTGTCTTGGACCGCTAGACGAATGAGGACAGGAAACAACGCTCTCTTTCTCCGTATGTAAAGATGTTAAGGTATTATTACCCTCCGCAGGGATAACACAATTGCCAAATATGGTCAACACAAGAAAGCCTCCGGGGCGAGATTTTTGTGAGTTTTCGTGGGGGAAATTTATTATACAATAATTTTTGCCACCCACGTATTAATTAGCTCAAACTAGAGCTTATTCGTTTTGGAGAAAAAGAGACGCTTTCCCCATCCTGGATTCGAACCAGGGTCCCTCCGTTTAGCCCGGAGTGTCTTGGACCGCTAGACGAATGAGGACAGGAAACAACGCTCTCTTTCTCCGTATGTAAAGATGTTAAGGTATTATTACCCTCCGCAGGG
>QLNU02015360.1:125798367-125811540 GCA_006491805.2 Dysdera silvatica
GACTAAACGCGGGGACCCTGGTTCGAATCTAGGATGAGGACGGCGCCTCTTTTTCTCCAAATATAAAAAAAGCTCTAGTTTAAGCTACTTAAATGTGGGTGGCAAAAATTATTGTATAATAAATTCCCCCACGAAAAACTCACAAAAAATCTCGCCCAGGAGGCTTTTCTGTGTTGACCATTATTTGGTAATTGTGTTATCCCTGTGAAGGGTAATAATATCTTACATCCTAATATACGGAGAAAAATGCGTTTGTTCTTGTCCTCATTCGTCTAGTAGGTCAAGACACCGCGGGCTCAACGTGGGGACCCTGGTTCGAATCCAGGATGAGGACGGCGCCACTTTTTCTCCAAATACAAAAAAAAGCTCTAGTTTGAGCTACATAAATATGGGTGGAGAAAAAAATTGTGTAAATAACCTGCAAGGTTATGGTGAAAAATTGCAAAACATCTTATACAGGGTGTATACAAAATGGCGGAAAAAGTTCACTACACGATTCCTTGTGAAAAAGAGGAATAAAAATTGTCCAGTGTAATTTTTGCTTAAAATTAATATTTAATAAGATAATTAAGACCAAAGATGAATGAATCACGCCCCAGACACGCCCATCGTTAGAAAAGCAAACCAAAGAAATTCTTGGAGAGGCATGGCTAAGCACAACAGATCTTATTCGTTAACTTCAAACCTGAAAATTTAGTTGAGTGTCCAAATACGCCATTGGAATTCCGAAGTATGGCAATCTAGTGAAGGTTCCTTCATCTCCAAAGAAAGCCAATGGAATACCAATCTTTTTCTAAATCTGGTAACTTTATAAAAAATGTATCTTTTGGCATAGGGAGCATTCAAGTATTATGTAAGCAACTTTGCGGGAGTGGGTGGCTTTTGTGCTTATTTTCCTATGTTAGTTAATATTAATTTTTGCTTACTAATGGGGGGAAGGTTTGAAAATGGCTAAAATATTGTTTACATAATATTTGAACGTTCATGGGAGGGGGGGGTAATTTCTTTATGGAAAGTGAGCAGAAGTACGGCAATAAGGAAGGGGAATAGCCATTTTGAAGCCATCTGGCAACCCCTCCCCGGCATTTAATCCTGTTGTTTTTGTATTCGCATATCATATGACAGCAGTAGCGTGCTGATAACCTCCACAGTAGGGAAAGCCCGAGAGGAAAAGGACCCAGTTCGTCATTGTTCATTTTCCACAAAACTTATAGTAAGTACTTTGAGAAAAAAAAAAATATCTATTATTTTACAATTAATGAGGCAAAAATTAATCATATGAAATTTTCTTTAAAAAATGAAATAGCGATCATCAGTTTCCAAATGGAAGGTAATGGCCGACGGCAAACGTACAAGCAGAATAAATCTACTCCAAATGGGATTGCAGGGGGGGGGAGGTCATTAACAACTCTATCGCCAATGAATTTGGTAAACTCAATGACTTTCAATTTTAATTCTGTTTAAAATATTGGAATATGTGCTCATCACTAGTAGTGATTGATTATGCATTTCAGGGGGCAGAGGCGCGGGTCTGGAGTTCACTTTACTATACTGTTGATAGCAAATACATCGCAAGCCTGTCAGACTGGCACGCGAAGAAATGTCGCTGGGACGCGGCTACTTACAAAATAAGAAAAAGTTACTATTAATTATAATATTTTTCCCACAACAACGAAGAAAAAAGGTTGAATCTAGTGGCAAACAGCACATTTGATCCGTATACTTCCCGTCAGTGGTATGATTGATTTGGCACGAGAAATCACCAAATGTGGTGTATGCTGTTGATTATGACGTAACGTGGGTGTGAGTTTCAATATTCTGAAATTCAAGTAACACGTGACCATTAGCAAGTTTTTAAAAACCAGTGAAATCTTAGCTTCTCATCTCTCTTCGTAGAAGGGCCGTACATGCGCAAACGCATGTGTCGTTGTATTAAAGCGATGTTAAATGGGCTGGCTTTGCCTTGTTATTGGTTTAACTATGATTTGAAATAACTTATTAACTATTGATTTTAAGCAAAAATTACATTGGACATTTTTTATTTATTTTTTTCACAAGGAATCGTGTAGTGAATTCTTTTCCCGCCATTTTGTATACACCCTGTATATACATGATTTACATACTTTTTTTTGCCAATGATGACCCTAAAGATATTCTGATGACTGTATTATGATTTAAATATGAAAATTAATACAAAAAATGACAACAGAAACTATTTAATAGGAAAAAATCTGAAATTTGCAAAATTGCTGAAAAAATTCCCAAAACTACAAAATGGTTGAAAAAAAAACCCCTAAAATTCACAGCACAATAAAATCGCTACCCTAATTATACTCAGTTCAGTTAATCATATATAATTTTGATACGAAATGCGTTTCTTCTTATTTTGTTTATGATGACAAACTTACTATATAAACTTCAAATTATCAAAACCAAGTTCAATCCCAATTAAAAATGTATGTACAATAATTCTCAACACACAGGTATAAACAAATACACTCAAACGATAGTTTTTTTGTTTAGGAGAAGAAAAAAATAGAGAGATGCTGTCCCCATCCTGGATCCGAACTTCAACCTACAATTTTCCGAGGAATCCAAACCTCTTGGACCTACAGTTTTCCAAGGAATCCGAACCTCTTAAGGCCTAGGGAACCAAACCCTGGACTACAGTGAGCAGTGCAATCTTTACGAGATCTATGAGTAAACGTTCTTTGTAGCATTGGCAGTCAAACCCGGGTTAACAGCACACTGAGCGAAAGTTTTACCGCACTGCACCACCATAGGGTCACTATATCCAATTACTAACTGCATTCATTTTGGAATTTAAAATTATAAACTTTGAAAATAAAGTTTATAATAAGTAGTGTATGCACAATGCATATAATAATATTCAGCCACGAATTCACTTAAAATTTAATGAACAATATATATTACCACTTGAATTTCAGTATAATAAAAACTAATATAAAGGAACTTACATCCGTACCCATCCCTAAAATAAACGCTTAATTACGTAGCTTTCGATTTGTACTTCGTTCCAGTTACATTATTTTTATTACGCTGATTGTAGTCATGTAGACAGTTCTTTTAATTTATGTCGTTGATAATGAGCTTAGAGGGCCAAAAATTTCCTTGAGCTTGCGAAATTAAAATTGGGAAAATGTAGTTGTGGTTGTAACGTTATTAAAAACATTCCGTTTGACAGTTGAAAATAATAACATGTCAATGAAAACGCTGCCATGCAGAAAAGAGAGCTATATAATACAATCCAACAAAAGGTATAATTACATCAAATAAATGACAAAGTGCATTTTTTTTTATTTCGCACTAAATACACTACGCCGAAAAATATAACCGCATTCCTTAGATTAAAAAAAAAAAATTAAATTTTGAACGACGTTACCTATTATAAAATTTTTGTTTGAAATTTGAGGATATGGAACCCTAATCCCAATATTGAGGGGGACAGGTTCCCCCTGTGTCCGTGATTTAGAGGAAAAAGGCCAGTCACTTTAAATCCTTTAACAATGTTAGATGGAGTATAGTGGATAAGCCTTTCCATACGATTCTAGAACATCATGTATGATAATAGATTTTCCTTGACCAGATGTTACCATCCAATTTGCCATAGCGTTGTGGTAATAAGTTTTAAAGTGACCAAAGGCTGCCCAATCTAGAGGCTGCATTTTGTGTGAGGTTTGCGGGTGAAAGGTCACCATTTCACACCAGCTTCTTCAGCATACGAAAAAGATGCTACAGAAATGTGGCTTTCACGATTGTCTAATAATAAAATAACAGTATCTTCAGGTGATGATTTAGTATGACATTAATTGTTCTTTATAATATTCATAACAGCAGAAGTGATATTTTTACTGGATGGCTGAGATATTTTATTTTTTCTTTACATCTTCCCATCTGTTAGAACATCTACAATTAAACAAATATTTCGTTTATGTACCTGGGGACGTCCCTAAGTACGTCAGACAAACTGTCCTTAGGTACATCATTGCACTTTTTAAAAAAAAAAGGAACAGCAGTTGGTTATCCGTTAAAAAATAGATTAGACCTAACCATGGCTTGAATTGTGAAATGAACCACTAATTAAACCACTATAAATTCATGTATTAGTAACTAAATAATTACAAATAGAAACCAATCTTTAAAACTTACTTTTCAGACATAAAGTCCGTGAATTATTGTTAAACAAAGAAGATACAAATCAAAGCAGTTCACATAAATAAATACACGAAACACACTAAATAAGAAGTATTGCCACATAATAAAACTCGTATTTTCCTTCATTTCCCCCTAAATATAACCTCTGTCCCCAGGTGCAGCTGTGTCTAGCTACAACACTCTCCCCTATATTAAGAGCGTTAATTGAATCATATTCTTTGATTTTTTTACATTCATTCGTCTGCAGTTAATGAAAATTTGTCTCATGTCATATGGCAAACATTTCTGTTTGCTAATTGCTACTATCAACATACCCGAAATTCAACAAACAAAGATTTTAATGAGTGACAGAGTTAGATATTTATTTAATAAACTTGAAAACGTTCTTCTGTAGCTAAGTTTTCTACTTTTCTCGACAAGAAAGAAAACGTACTATGAGCTCCTTAGGAGACGTGAAAAACCGAGTCCGGGAAATATGCTGCCATCTGGTGCCAGAAAAGGTTAACCGTAGGAAATGCAAATAAATAAATAAAAGTAATATATAAAACATCGTGATAAATTGAGATTAAAGAGTTGGGTCCACGCAGAGTGAATTTTCACTAAATGGATATCGTTCACGAAACCGTCTAAATTCTGGAGAATTAAAAAGGATTCAAAAAAGCTAAATTTAATAGTGAAAACAGTTTAAAGATGCTTTTGGCTTGATTAAATTGAAATTGGTGATCGTTCAGAATCCAGCAGTGGTTGTGCAATGAATGATTTAGTGGGTTCTTTTTTCCTGACGTACGCTTGATGCTCTTTGACCCTGAACCGAAGAGCTCAACTAGTTTGACCTACGTAGGACAAGAACAAGGAATTTGGTAAATTCCCCAAGAATTACAATCTGGGATACCCACAAAGCAATATGTGCTAAAAAGTGCGACGCATGTCGCAGAACAAACGTCTTTGCTGCAAAAAAATCGCGGGGTGATTTTTTTTTTTTAAACAAGTTGTCCGACACGTTTTCTGCATTTCTATTAAAAAAAGGAATTTATGTTTTATAGAATTTACAACTAATTTATTTTTTTACTAATTTTAATACAATTTTTATTTACTAAAGGTACTTTTCCAGGAATATTATCTTTTAGGTTGGATCGATTGGTTGTTTGGTTGTTTGGTTGGTTGGTTGGTTGGCTGGTTGGTTGGCTGTATTTTTATGGCACAAAGACAGAAAGGGTCATTCTGTGCCAAACAAGGTAAGAACGTGCATACGGTTATAAATAAAACATAAATAATAAATTAAAGCTAAAATGTAAAAAAATATTGAGGGTAACGTATTAAACTTTTAGGTTCAAAAAGTCGATTTTATTGATAGGTGAAACAATTACTTTGAACTTAAAGTTCGAGGGTACAGAAGCAATTTTTGAGCTGAGATCAAGAACGAAAGAAAGGTAGATAATTGGTGATTCCTGTATGACGATCAGTGAGTGACAGGTGTCCGGCTTTTTCCGAAAAAGTTTATTAAAAAATTCGTCAACAACTCCTGGATGAAAATCCCAATTTCTGGCAATATTTTTGATTTGATCGAGTTCATTGTTTTGGAATTCGATAGTACAGCAAATTCGAATAGCCCAAAACACGTACGAGTAGAAACTGGCTTTTTTGTTGTTGTTAATTATATTATGAAGATATATACAGTTGTTTATTTTTATATGTTGTTTATTTTGTATTATTTGGCTGGTTTAAGCCTGGTGTATCTATGCGGATCCAGTGCCGTATTTCCCAATAGGCTATACTAGGCTATAGACTAGGGCGGCAAAATTTGAGGGGCGGTATCAAATTATAAAAAAAAAAAATTGCCAATGGGGCTGTTCCCCAATTCACAAATTGTTAAATAGCTAAATTCACACAGCGCTTAAGCTACATTCTAGCTCAGTGGTTCCCAACTCAATTTAAGCCGCGGACCACTTTTCCACTTCAATTGTACCCACTTGATTATTGACTGCAAGACCTTAATAAAAAAGGGAGCCTGGTCTTTTTTTGGGGGGGGGAAATGTGTTTGCAAAATAATTCTTTGGGAAAAAAAAGAAGAAATAATAAAGAGAAAAAACCATCTAATGATAATACAGTCAAATCTTGTTAAGACGAACACGCTTAAGACGAATTACTTTTAATACGAACCCTTTTCTGAAGTTCCGTCAGATTGTAAAATACTACAAATATGCAATCAATTTCATTTTTATATTTAATTTTAATATTTAATAATAATAATAATGATTTTGATAAAAATTTCAATTATTTCTTTTTAAATAATGACCCGTCTCCTGGACCACTTGGCTCTAATTCGAGGACCACCAGTTGGGAACCACTGATCTAGCTAAACAGGTTATCTCCTAAAAATAATTTCTCCGGAAACACCCGGAAGAAACAGGTTTCTCGGATTTCGCGCCAGACAGCTCTCTCTCTCTCTCTCTCTCGTATTCACGCGCTTGCTGACAGGACCCGTTCACATGCGTTAGTTAGCCGGGTCGGCACAGCCGGCCGCCCGGCATGATTAAGCCGCCAACCGCTGTAAATTATTGACATCGATGTAATCAGTTTTATTACGCTTCAATCAGTGATTATATTCATCTTAAAAATAAATTATTTCTTAATGTATCCATTTATTCTTCAGTGCTGTTTTGCGACAACCGTCAATCATCGTCCAATCCTGTTTGGAGTCCGGGATACCAGGTCATCGATCAATCAGTCAATCTTCATCTACATCCTAAGTATAACGTCACCATTTATCCATTTTATTCTATCCTTACCAGTATATTTTCTAAAATGACAGTAAATATTTATTTGGTAGGGGCGGCATTTTATCGTTCTACTTGGGGCGGCAAAAAAACGTAACCTAAGGGCTGCAAATTGTAAATCCGCGCATGTGAGGATCTGTAAAAAAATATCCAATAGCGCGAAAACAAAAACAGGTAAAAGACGAAGGAGAATAAGAAACGAAAAAAAAAAGGACATTGGAGGAGATAATCAATGTCGTATCATACAATTATTAGTATATCTTTATATATAAATAAACACTTTTATTAATCAAGCACTTCGTGTTTCTTCGACAACCTTCTCAAAGTCAATTTTGGAATGATCAGTTAAACGCTTGGTAAGCTAACTTCCATAAATTGACCATACGATGATGAAGCGGTGATGACCATACCTGGATGAAGCTCAGTAGAAGTTAACACATAACGCAAAAAGAAACTGTTCTCTTACAAAAAGAAAGCTACAACATTATTGGTGCCGTCAAGATCAGGATACCGTAGTTCAATCACGAAATAAAAGACAGAAGGAGCGTTATAATTTCACCAAGAAGGCGATGATGGAAGCACATACAATGTTAACTGGTGACCGCGGAGATGTCATCATCTTTAAAGAAGCAATTACAGAGTACATGCAATTGATTAAAGATTTTTCCGGAAATGACCCGAACTTTACGGCAGAAAAATTCTTCAGAGAACTTTAAAGGATCGCTAAATTGGGAAATTGGCGAAAAGAGACCATGTTAGTTATTGTCAAGTCAAGTTCAAAGGAAGAGCCACCGATTTCATAAACAATTCCATTTACTTAAAAGAAGAAGATTATGAGAAATTAAAGGAAATGGAAATTAGGAAATTAGACTGTGAAACCGATCTACTCAAAAAGCAGAAAGATTTATAAAGTGCAAGTAGAAGGCCGGAGAGGAAGTCAGACAGTATGCCACACGGATTAAAAGTTATGCGCGCAGCTATTTCGAGAATTGTAATGCACAATTAAGTGACACATTAAGATTTATGGACAAGAAAACTTTATCCCAGTTCTTAGTAGGATTATCGGAGACAATTAAAAAAATGTATATTATCACGAAATCCTGCAACTCTCAAGTAAGCAATTGAAGCAGCTCTGAAGGAAGAACGGAATGATCAGATCATTCAGTGATGTCACCGGTATCTTCTCCTTCACACCTATGGTGAGTCGGAGACGCTATTGAAAATTCAAGTTTTATTCAACTAAAATTCTAGTTCCTGTCAGAACATAGTTACTTCCAAATACTCGTTTGTTTCAGGTAGGCAGCAACAATTAACACCGGAAGCTGTATATCATATTCATCTTTTGACACACCGATCTTCAGAGGGCAGCTGGAAACCAATCTCTGGGGACTGTAATCAGCTTTGCCCAAAAATTCTACTCCGGACCATTGTATCTCCCCCTCCCCTTCCGGCAAGACAAGGTGAAATAACTTCACAGAAGAGAGCAGAACAACAGTACAACCTAGTTCTCAAACTGATTCGCATAAATCGTGTCATTATACGTCAAATTTCACTATTATTCTTCGAACTTTAGTCGATAAGCATTCAACGTCACGCGTAAAAACGATACTAGCATAATGTAGCATTTTCAGTAAATATGACTGTCTAGGGGTTTTTTTTTTCCCCATCCATCTTCAAATCTCCAGATAACTATATCCAATCACAAAAAAAGTTTAAACTCTCTGTAAATGTATTTTCCCTCAGACAAACTTCCGATATATTTACAAGATGGGTAACCCTCTTCCACCTTCGTGATGTTTTTTTCTTTTTATATTAACGTTAGCTGATGTCATGGTCCGAATATGTACAATACTAACGTAATAAAATGCACGTCAAAATTATTTCACTAAAACAAATTAAAATTATTTTCCAGCACTCAAACTCTAACGGACCTTCCTATCTAAATTGAACGCTTGTGTCAACTCAACGCTTCATCCTGCTCTATATCGCAGTTTCTCAAATGAGGCTACATAAAATAAAGCTTTGTTTTATAATGAATTCAGATAAATGTACACACTAAAAATTATAGCATAACTCAGTGATCCTATATAAATAATGCACATTAAGGAACCCTAAATTGGTTAAATTACCATTTTTAAAATACGTTATTTAATTGGTGGGGAGATATAAGAATTAGGAAAGTACTAGTGCAGCATTGCGGGCATATCAACTGATGCGTGTTATGAGAGGTAGTAATGGACCTACGGCATGTTCCAGATTGACAAAAATGATACAAAAATGATACAAAAATTTGAAGCCACAGATTCTTTGGCTTCATGTGCAAGAAGTGGCCAGCCCTCAACATCTACTGTTGTTGTTCCGAAAGTCGAACAAACAGTGCTGTTTGCCACTTCTGCACACGGGGAAGGCAGTTCTCGAGAAGTATCCAGACGGACTGGTATTTCATACGGCAGTATATGGAGATCATTACGAAATATCCTTAAGCGATATCAATACAAGTTGCATCATAATCACGAACTGAAATCTGACGACTTCAATACTCGCCAAGTTTTCGTTAATTAGGTATTTAATAAAATAGAGAGGCAGAATGACTGGCTTTTCACTGTGCTTTGGACAGATGAAGCGCATTTCATCCTTTCTGGCAATATTAACACACACAATTGTCGTGTGTGGAGTACAGAAAACCCACATGCATCTATTAAACAATCCCTGCATCAACTAAAAGTTACAGCCTGCATGGTTTCATCGCTGATTTCTTAATCAGGCCATTTTTCTTCGAAGAAGTCACAGGGTTTGTTATACAGTTTTCGTCACTGGTAAGCGCTATGCAGCACTGTTATAGACCAGCATTATTTCAGAATTGCAAACGCGAGCAGCACTGTATACAGTGACCTTTATGCGAGATGGAGCACCAGTACCACCACATATTGCTGCGCCTACTAAGCTCAATACTCGGGGAGGATCGTGTCCTCAGTCGATCCTTTCCACATGCATGGCCAATCTGATGCCTTGTGACTTTTGGCTAAGGGGGTACCTGAAGTCAAAAGTTTACCGCGACCAAACGGCACCATTGGCAGCACTAAAGGATGCCATCCAGCATCACGTGTCGTCCACACCGAAAGAAATATTTAATGCTGTGAACAGTGTGGTGCCGCGTCTGACAACTGTGCTGTTGAATGACGGACGGCAAATTGAACATTTGTAAGCTAAATTTGACATCTTATGCTATGTAAACAAGGTAATTAATAGAACGCCATCTGTTGGTAGATATGTAAATTATACTAACAATAATTTTTTTTTCTTAACAAAAAATCTGGCTTCATTTGCGTTCTTTCGGTGCAAAGGGCATCCATTTTTCTGTATTAGTTTATGAATTATTAATTTTTAAAGTTTTTCCTGACTTTTGGATCTTGCTGTATATATAATCTAAAAGTAGAGTTAAAAATACTTTCATGGAAGTTGTCACTCTAAAAATTATTAAAAGTATTATATTTTTACCCTGTATTTACATTTCTTTTTTTAAATGTAGTGTTTGTTTCTTAGCAAGTCTTCATAAGACTGAAAAGTAAAGCAAAAGCTTAAATATTGAAAGCATAAAACGAAGTGTTTTGCAGAAAAAACACCAGATTATAACCAGAGATGTAATTTTTTAATTGGAAAAAACAAACATATGCAGTGGAACCTGGTAAAGTGACCAGTTTTTTATAAGAGAGAACTGGCAGAGACTTAATCATGCCCATACCAGTTGTGTGTGGTGACCACCTGTCTATGGTGATCTTTGCAGTCCAGTCCCAAAGGTGGTCACTCTAGGTAGATTCTACTGAACGAACACACACACACAAAGGAAGCCGTATACAGAGGGTGTTAACACATTTATAACGACTATTTATACGAAAAGTTGAAAAAAAATGCAAATATCAACTCTACATATTATCAAAATAATGTTCTGACTCCTATTTTTAAAGAAGATATTCCAAAATTGTATTCTACTGATTTTTAAAATGTGGAACTCCATCAGGACAAAGCGAGTAGCCACACCTCCAAAAGTACAACCGCATTTCTAGAAAAAAATGAGACAAGAAACTGGAATCAAGTCAACACCAATTAGCCATATTCCTATCAAGTCTACAGATATAGCATTGATGGATTATGGTGCATTTGGACTTTTAAAACAAGCTCTTTCAAAACGCCGACCCACTACCTTGGATGGACTGTGGAGGAGGAATTGGAGAAAATCCCGTTTGTGACTTTACGAAAAGTCCTATTATCGTAGAAATCTAGATGTAATATGATAATTCAAAAACAGGGCTATCAGATAGAATACATTAGAAAATAATATTTTATTATATGTATTTTATTTATGCTGTCAAAGTCCTTATAAATATAAACACCCTCTGTATAACGGGAAGCATGTGATGAACGAAAATGCTCGTTATATTTTGTGGCAACACTGAACTGACGCAGATAGCGAACAAAATAAATTGGTTATTTAAAAATAAAATATACACAAATGCAGCTTAATGTGAGTTAGAACGGCATTTTACAATTGTTTCGATAGAAAATAAACGTCCTCCCTTATCAGAAATTTGTCCAAACTGATTCCTTGCTACTAAATCAGAAACGGAAAAAACATATCCAAATGTGGCAGACATATGTCGCCATCTATTGTGCATGGTGGAAAGTAAAATGAAAAAGAAACAAATTTATGATGGATTAAAATGTTGTTTAGTGGGAAAATAATTGTTCTCGAACGGCTCTTTGACTATTGTAGCGGAATTACTGAAGATATGAAAGGCCTCGAAAATATTAAGATCTGAGGGTGAACGGACTTTTTCAATTATTTTTGCATCAACAAAACAGAAACGATGGCCATGTTTCCATGAGTGTTTTGCAATGGCCGATTTTTCAAAATCTTGTTTCGGAATGCAAGATTGGTGTTCTTTAAGTCTGAATCGGAGTGCTCTCCATGTTTGGCCAATATAGAACAACCCATACTCACAATCGATTTTATAAATACCACAATTATTACTGTCTGGAGTCTGGTCTTTGAGATTCTGACTGACGAAGGACGTTCGTTTTCCATCGAAACAATTGTAAAATGTTGTTCTCACATTAAACTGCGTTGGTGTGTATTTCATTTTTAAATAATCTATTGTGCAATGTATCGCTCATCTTTTCACATGAAAATAAGCTGGGTTGAAAATACCAAGTAAAGGTATGAAATTCTGTTTTTAAATCGGCTAAAGAACATAAAGTTGTGTAGCTAAAGTGAAAATGTACCAAATGAGTCCAACGTTGTCTAATATAAATGAAAACTAATAATTATTGTATTTATATAACCAAATCATGGTTGGTTGGTTGTGTTTTTTATGGCACAAGGACATCAATGGTCATTCTGCTCCAGACAAGATGAGAATAACTAAATCAATCTAAACGTAACTGAGCAGTGAAAATAGTGTTGCCACATAAATTGGAGCTAGAAATCATATACTGGCAACTCCGAATTACGATGACAAATAGAGAAAAATAACTGTGGCGAGTCAACTGGGCCACTTTCTAGAATAAACGCTGAAGCAGAGGTTCTCAACTTTTTTGCATCAAGGAGCAAGTTTCAAGAGAAAAATTATTCGCAGAGCACTATCATTGTCCTTGTGTCAAAGGCACCTACTTATGTGCAGTTTTGGCTGTTTTTAACCCTTTAACGGGCCATTTATTTCTAGTAATAGTACATTAAGATATTTTTGGAATTGATTTAAGAAAAGAAACTCATTTAGCTTATTAGATAAAATTAATTTGATTTTTAGCACCATTTTTTTGGTGGTAAGTACATTACGTTAATTATTTTAATTTACATCATTAAGTATTTTACTTAATATATACTTGAAATTCTGGTGATATCAAGGTGTTTATAGCCCCAAATACACGAAAAATAAACAAAGGAATGAAGGGTAGCACGCTGAAAAAAAATAGCTTCAGGATATTGACCTCTCTTCTTAGTCCTGTTATTATGTGGGGGTTGGTAACAGAGTGTGTAAGGGTTTATTATTATTTTTTTTAATTTTCTGAAGTTATTAACAGATGGCAGCAAAAATGAAAAGTGGTAAAATAGCTTACCATGGACATTTAAAAATTAATGCAATTGGTGGTAAGTATACTTACCACAGCCTTAGAAAGGATTTTTTCAAGTTGTTAGTCGACATTTTATTGTACAGTGGCGAAA
>QLNU02015360.1:125811640-125821684 GCA_006491805.2 Dysdera silvatica
GTCCATTATGACGTTGGATAATGCACTCCGGAAGGTGGCGTTCACTGGTATAGCGTCTAACACAGATGCGGCCATCACTGTACCCCAAATTAAAGCAGGATTCATCAGAAAACACCACTTGTTGCCAATCAGCACGCCAGTCTCTATGTCCATGAGCCCATTGTAGCCGCAAGTGTCGATAGTTTTGCGTCAGGGGGATCCTGTATAAAGGAACTCTTGCACGCAGTCCACGGTGCAGTAGACGCCGACGAATTGATGAAGCACACAATGATACACCTGTAGCAGTGCACCAACGTTCTGCCAACTGTCCAGATGAAGCAAAACGGTCCGTCACCGCCATGCGGACCAGGTGTCTATCATCCCGTGCTGACGTCACCTTTCGGCGTCCACTTCTGGATTTCTGAGTTGTCTGGTTCTCTTGAACCCACTGCTTCCACACTCGCATCACTGTGCTGCTGTTACGCCCCATACGAGCTGCTATTGCACGATAAGAAAACCCTCCTTCACGAAGGCCGATCATTCGTCCCCGTTCAAACTCCGTAACTTGCTGAAATGTCGCCCTCTTTCGTCGTAGAGGCATAGTGACGTCTCATGTAACGTTTACCACTAGCAGATAGCCATACACGCCCCGCTACAGCCCTCTATTTATACGGATCCATCAGCAGTTCAGAGGGCGCTGCTCAGCCCACGCAGAGGCGATGACTCTGAAATTCTAATCATTTGAATAGCATACCCTAATTTGCATTTCCTGAAAGTTTCAGCTCAATCATGTATTAAAAAATGCATTCCTTTACACTAAAAACTTGCATCAATTAAATATTTACAACATTTTCATTTGGCCCTTTTTGAGTTCATTATCAAAAGCTGATGCTTCATCTTCTATTTCATTTAAAATGTGTATGACTGTATATAAGGCAAAGGAGATTGGTATGATCAAAATCCCTTACAGATTGGATAATTTAGCTAAAAACACTTTTTGTTTTTCAAGTTTTAGTTACATATTTGGCAAACATTTTCTCCTGAAAAATATATGGGCTTAATAATTTTATATAAATTATATTAGTTTTGGTGAAAAATGGTAACTTTTGGAAGAAGTTTAGTCAAAAGTACAAGTTTTTCAAAATTTTCAGTATGCAATGTGGTATGAAAAGCACAGTTCAGGAAAATTATTTTAATAAGTTATTTATTATAACAATGACTTTAAAATTTCCCTGACTTGGGCCTTTGTATTTCAAATTTCCCTGATTTTTCCAGTCAGAAAAAACTTCCCTGACTTTTCCAGATGAGTAGACACCCTGTTCAAATGTTGTAGTTATCAAGTTAATCTCTCTTCTTTTAGTTAGAGTTGTTCAAGTTAAATTTGTTCTTGTTCTCAAGCTGGAGAGTTTGACAAAATTATTTACGAGCAAACAATACTAATTACGCCACTACTTTAATGAACAGTTAGCCGAAGTTTATGCATAGAATTTAATAGAGTCAGATGCAATATACATAGCTACTGATAGAATGCAAGTTACGTCATATTGGACAGCTAAAGCCATTGAGTTTCCTATTGTCCCATGCCTGTACACATATTACCACTTCTACTTACAATGCTATACAACCTTAAAAATAGCTTAAGAAGGAAAAGGGAACCATTTTAATCAACCAACAACTTGAGGGACTAACAGTATTTCAACACTGGTGTACGGTTTAAAACACAACGTTTTGAGAGCCAATTGCTCCCTTTGTCAAGTGAAGATACAATGAAGAGTTAGTGAAAGTTCTACACTTTTATACTTGCATGTTGGGAAACCCCATCTGACATCATCTGGTGCGAAGCAGTTCCAGATGAGGAAACCCCTCTCCCCAAACTCGAAGACGTCATATGAACACTCCCAACTCAAGATTTGGCAAAAATCCTGTAAGGTTCTGGTAGAGGTTTTGTAACGTTTATTGCATGACTCCTCAAACTGCAGGTTTCCCATGATTCCAGAAAAGGTCTACTCCCCAGATTCGTCACATTCTGATGTAATACTTTCATCGAATGCCAATCTGGTTCTTGACCCTCCCTGAAGGTATGTTCAGCCAACTGGCTTGAATCGTCTCCCCTAGCTACCGCACGCATATGCTCATTCTCTCGTACACGTATTGATCTTTCCGTCTGTCCAACATACACCTTGTCACGGTCTCCACACGGTATTTGGTAAATAGCACCAGATTTTTCCTTTTCAGGGACGCAATCCTTAACTTTAAGTAATAGATCACGCAGGGTGTAGACAGGTTTGTAGTAGGTCTTAACATTCACATGACCTAGAATTCGAGACAGCTTTTCTGAGACATCCACCACATATGGCAAAACCACCGGTCTTCCTAGTCTCATCCTCTACATTCCTGTTTCCACCACTAACAAACACCACATTGGTTACGAGCGATAAATTTGCGCGGGTAACCGTTGTTTTTCAACACTCTTTTATTGCGTCGTAATTCAACATTGCGAAGGTCATCAGTACAACAGTGTGTAAAGTCTCGTCGGTGCAAGGCTCTAATGACAGATGCTTTGTGTGATGCTGAGTGATGAGAACGAAAGTTAAGGTATCTATCAGTATGCGTTGGTTTCCTAAACACCATAGTCAACAGTCGCCCATTTCTCTATTTATCCGAATATCTAAGAAGGGTAATGAACCGCTAACTTCTTCCTCTAATGTAAATTGAATATGAGGGTTCAAGCTGTTCAAAAAGAGATGAAAATCAGCAACTGAAGACCTTGGTAGGATAACAAACGTATCATCAATGTATCACTTCCACACCTTGACGCAGCAGCTAAAGCACTGTTTTCAAATGCCTCCATGCACAAATTTGCCACCAAACTCAAAACAGGCGACCCCATCGCCGTACCTCTGTTCTGTCGGTAAAATCTACCCTCAAAGTCGACAACCATGGAATTCAAACAGAACTTTAACAGGCCACATATCTTTTCTGGACTAAGGCTAGTTCTTTCTTCCACGCTTCCATCATGCCTCAGCCTGTCCAATGCTGTTGATACCGCCAAATTCGTTGGAATACAGGTGAAAAGTGAAACTACATCAAATGACACCATAGCATCATCGAGAGTGATTTCCGCATTTCTGATACAGCAAATAAACTCCTCAGAGGTAGACACCGACTGTCCAGAGGGTCCAACAAGAGGAGATAGTATACCTGCAAGATATTTAGAAAGTGCATATGTTGGCGAACTACAAAAACTCACAATAGGTCTAAGAGGAATATCGTGTTTATGGACTTTTGGGAGTCCATAGAACAGCGGTATTCTTCCAGACGAACAACGGAGTCGCGAGTAAAGTTTCTCATCCAGTTTCGACTCTTTGTGAAGTTTTAGCAGGCAACCATTCATCTGTCACTCAATGATAAGATCTCAAGTAAGATCTTTATCTACAACGGAATAGGTATCGCCATCATTTAAAAGTAAAGTAATGTCACTTTTAAATGATGGCAATACCTATTAATAAATTTAAATGGGTGTATTTACTGTGACAAGGTGTGGAAGCGATACCTCGATGATACATTTGTTATCCTAACAAGGTCTTCAGTTGCTGAATTTCATCTCTATTTGAATAGCTTGAACCATCTTATTCAGTTTATGTTAGAGGAAGAAGATAGCAGTTCATTACCCTTCTTATATGTTCAGATAAATAGAGATGGGGATGGGCGACTGTTGACTACGGTGTTTAGGAAACCAATGCATATTGATAGGTATCTTGACTTTCGTTCTCGTCACCCGGCATCACACAAAGCATCTGTCATTAGAGTCTTGCACCGACGAGCCTTTACACACTGTTGACATGATGACCTTCGCAATGTTGAATTAGGATGCAACAAAAGCAAGTTGAAAAAGAACGGTTACGTGAGTAAATTTATCGCTCGTAACCAATGTGGTGTTAGTGATGGAAACAGGAATGTAGAGGATGAGACTAGGAAGACATCAGTGGTTTCACTGCATTGTCAAAAAATAACCATTTGGCTGCAGTATCCAGTAAAGGTATCACAGGACCTTTTTTCATAAAGGAAACAGTTAATTCGTCACGGTATATTAACATTTTACGAAAATTCGTTGTCACACTTCAAGCGTTGGAGGATGAACCAGACATTTCTGGTTTATGCAATATGGTACCCGATCACATCGCACTTCTGCCATGTTCACTTTCCTTGATGAATACTTCAGTTATAGAATGATTGCTCTAAACTACTATTCCCAAGATACTAGAACTGGCATAAATTTGTTCTCATACTAGCTCGACCTCAATCCGTGCGACTTCTTTCTGTGAGATCATTTGAAGGATACTGTTTCAGTAAGTATCCCCAAACACTGGAACAACTGGAGCAGTTTATCTGTGAGGAACGTGCATCCATTTCAAGAGAAACATTGCAGAAGATGGCTTCAAACTGCATTCTTCGTTTGTGCCATATCCTTGCTATGCAAGGTGACAATTTCTAATCCATTGTAATGTAATTTGATGTCTGGTTACAGACAGTTTTCCCATTACTTAAGAACATCGTTCTGCAACTGAAGCACCATTTGGTGGTCTACAGTGTAACTAATTTTGCAAACCCATGTATTAGATTTTTATGGCCTGACCATTAAACATACCACTTATTTCATCCTTCTATCTATCACTGTTTCGATGTTATGTAATTTCAAAGTTAGGTAGTCCTTCCTGAAACACCCTGTAAAACCTATATTTAAAAAAGCAAACAAATCTAAAACAGAAAATTATCGCCCTATTGCAATAATGCCAATATTTTCTAAAATGCCTGAAAAAATGATATATAAAAGATTAGTTAAATTCCTGAACAAACATAACATAATTCATCAAAATCAATACGGATTTCAAAGGAATAAATCAACCAAAGATATATTTTTAAAACCAACTAATATATAAAAAAAAAAAAATCATAAAAATAGAAATAACTTATGGATTCTCTTTTTTGACTTCAGTAAGGCATTTGATCTAATAAATAGAACTATATTAAAAGAAAAGTTAAAAATATATGGCATAAGAGGACTAATGTATAATTTATTAAGTAGTTATCTTACTACGATAGACAACAGTAAAAATCGATAACATATATTCTGACATAAAATTAAATAATCTAGGGGTTCCTCAAGGAATAATACTTGGGCCTTTGTTCTTTTTGATAGCAATTAATGATTTAATGAACTTAGATAGAGACTTATTATTACTTACTGTCAACATTATTTGGAGAATAAATGGAATAAATACAAACTTAATAATTACTAAAATTAATGAAAAAATGAAATTAATCAAACAATGGTTCAAATATAACAATTTAGTAATAAATACTAATAAAACTAAATACATGATTTTTCACACTAAAAATAAAATTATAAATAATCAACCAAAGCAAATAACTTTTAATAAAGTAATCATTGAAAGAGTAAATATTATCAAATTTCTACAGATATTTATACAAGACCAACTAAGCTGGAATAACCAAAAAAGGGAATATTAATTAAACTAAATAAATTACTACCTTTTAAATATAAAAATTAATCTATACTATTCAACAATTTTTAGTATATTAATTATGGTAACATAATATGGAGGAAACGTTCATTAACTAATTCAAGAAAATCAAACGATTTGCTTAACGAAACATTCAACGAAGTCTATACTCAAATAAAACCACCAAACAAATAAAAGTATATAAAATTCTAAATTTAACTAATATTCGTAACTTAAAGACACTATATTTACGAACAAATAAATAAATTGAATCTATTAAAATAAATGAATTAAATCATAACACCAGACAAAACTGAAACAAAATATAAGAACAAATATTAGAAAAAGTAACGAACTACTGTAGAATAGCACTATGGAACAATCTACCCACTGAAATTAAACCCAAACCCAAATTTAAATCTAAATTACAAAACCACTTACTGAATAATCAGGATTAACCAGTTGCCACTAGTTGCAAACATATTAGCAATAATGTTTTGGCCTGTATCCTATGTATAACATGTTATACATGAATAAATTATTTTGATTTGACTTAACATCCGGTTCTCACTACATCAGTTTTAGAATTCAAAATTTGAAAATGTCTGAATTTTTTTTTTGGGGGGATATTGTAAGAATGTGCCCCACTGAATGCAAAAACATACCTTTTATTTGCAAATGTTTCACCATCTAACCATGCCATAACATCGGCGTTAATATTACTATGCCTAAAAAAGTTGATAAAAATTGTTGCTTTATAAAGCCTGAATAGTTAACATATGTAATGTGCAGACAATATTTGGCTTTGAATTCACCTAAAATTTAATGAATGGCGTATTATATAACCTTCAGTGGTAGATTTAGGAAATTTCCGACCCATTTCTCTTACCCTTACAAAGAGAGTACTTTTGGAAGAAAAAAAAATTGTGTTGTACTCTGAGTTTTTTATATGTGACGGTGATTTTTTACATAATTATTCAAACGAATACTTTAATATTTACTTTTGGGTTCTCAGCTGCCCCACTTAGACATATGCCTTGTTTGCTTACTTAGAAATCCGCCACTGATACGAACACTTGAATTTCAGTGTATGAAAGAATGAACATTGAAAAAGTTCAGTTCCCTTATGGGAGTTGATTAATGATGTTTCATGAGAAGCAGAACCAATTGTGAAAGCTATTCTAAGTATAGGATGTCTTTCTGTGTGTTCTTAGTGCCGTGAAAGTAATTCTCATCAAATATTTGTGTGATAAACAGACCAATGTTTTCTTTTCTACATCAAGCTGATTGGCTATTTTTCCTCATGCAATCCGAGAAGCGCAAGTCTTGCTCGCTGAATGTATTGCACTTTGACAGTATATTAAACAATCTTTTTTTTTTCACTAAATCTGGAAACTTGTTACATGCAGGTTGCAGGTATGCTATAAGTGGGGCCTATTATACATATATACGTAATTCTCTTTTAACACCATTCTGAATATTTTTGTTTAGCTCAATGAGGTATCCCATATTAAAAAATAAGTCCAAAGAAAAAAAAAAGTAGCAAAGTAGTTAATTATTTATTACAACAGAATTTCTACCTAATCAATCATACAGAAACTAATGCAATCATACTTCAAGGCAAAGTTTCACTTTTATGCTAAAAAAGTTAATATAATAATTGTAAAAAAATATAAAGTAAATACAGATTCAGTGGTACATACATTATTCAAATCAAAAAGTTAGATTTAAAAAAATCATCAACCCTTATCTGAATTGACAGTTATTACCCACTACTTTTAAGCAAATATTTTAACAGTAATTATAACAAACTTTAGCCGATCAGAAATGGTACTACAATTACATGCATAAAATTTTATAATTTGAAAATAAATAAGGATCAATTAACTGCAATGTCCACCAGTAGTCTAAATGAAAAACTTGCATATTCATTTCAGTGCAACTTGTTTAAAAAAATATTAATTTTCCATAAGGAAAAATGCAAGGTTAGCAAATTTTTAATTCAGAAACACTAACAGATCACATTATACATGAAATTGCATGGTACAAAGAAACATTTTATTCAAAACAGTTGACAGGTGTTACATTTGAATCCAGCCCTCAAAAATGACAAAAATATTTAAAATACAAAAAACAAAAGATGGATAAAAATTACAACAAACCCTGACTGGATAAAATTTGTCTCTACATTCTATGCAATACATTAGAAAGTTAGTATAAAAATATATATATGAATACACTTATCAAACTAAAAATTAAGTCCTGTTATTTGAAGAGCAGTCAGCATGGTCTAATTAACAAAAAATATTTAACGTCCAACTTTTTCCTATCTTAGGACCATAAACCAAAAATGATTTCAGAATAATTCTTTTGAGTTAATGATTATGACTAGGCAAAAGTTTTCAACAAGGTCAATCAATAATTCATGCTTAGGCTTTGAGCAAGATTTAAATCTATTTGTACTTTTTTAAAACATTTGTGAGAAATTTATACATATCCCTGATAATATCATTATATTCTTGCATTATTCAATTCATTTTAACAAAAGATGGGATGAAATTTCAAAAGTAGAAAAAGGAATTTAGTTCTATAAACCAAACTACTGAAATTTGTAGAAATAAGAAATTTTATTAAGGTTAATTTGTAATAAGACATTTAAAAATATATATTTAAGATGCAAAGATTAACAAATATTTAGACTGTTATCCACATATTTGTTTTCAAACACTTGAACTTTACTAGTTCGATGCAGTTAGAACACACACACATACTCTCCTTTAAAAAGCATCAATTTCCTTCTCTCAGAACATATTACACATAACACATTTTTAGAATTAATTTTAACAAGATTAAAATGATTTTGGCTTCAACAATGAATTCATTCCCATTTTATATACAGATATGTTCATATATTACACAGCCAAATTTTTACTTATAATTAAGGATAAAGGGAAAAGTTCTTTATACATGCTTTCACAACTCCATCAAAGTCCGGACTTTGTAAGTTAAGGCAGTAGAAAATGCATTTAAGAACAAATATAAGTATCTTACAGTTTTGTAGCAAAAAAATTAATACAAAACACATTGCTTATGAAACATCTCTTAATGTGCGCAAGTATTTAAACAAAACTTCAGATTTATCACATAGTTTAAATCCAACAAACTGTACAATGTTAACTGAAATATGTGCAAAAACTGACTGAATCATACTCAACACAATAAATATCCAATTCATTCTTTATGAGAAACATTTTATAATTAAAATAACATTACTAAATGCTGAGCTCTCTCTTACAACACACAAAAAACCTTCAATAATAATAAACTTTTTTGTTATGTGTTTTATTTTACACGTTCAGATTGTAACTTGTTTTTACTATATAGAGACATAAATACAAAACAACCGTGCACAGAAAAATGCAGAATCAAAAATAAGGCCAAAGTTCCAATTAAATTTTTAGTAGCTACAGGAATCAGAATCACTCTCAAACTTTTTGACTAACTTTGAAAATGCTATTCTCTCTTTGTAAGTGATTATATTAACAAAGAAAATTCATTCAAAACACACACTTTTTAAAGTGTGACATACAAAAAAGAGTACATATTTAGAAAAATTAAATTTATATATACATAAAAAAAATCACAATTTTATTTAACAAAAATGCTTAACTCAAAACTTACATTTAAAGTAACTTACAGTGGTGATATTAGATGATAGATCACTCGCAAAGAAAAGAACGATTTCTTGGCATATGGCAGGGACCGAACCCACAACCGCTTAATAACCAGTCAAATGCTTTTCCACTGAGCATGTTGCTTTGATTTAATAAACAGTTCAAACACTACACTATAAATTGCAAACTTGTCCATAGTGAAGCTTTATATTCGTTAACAGAGGGAGTTTGATTGATGCCTGTTGCTCAATGGGAAAGAGTACTTGACTGATTATCAAGAGGCTGTGAGTTTGGTGCACACAAGGAGCTGAGAAACATTCTTTTTTATGAGTATAATTAATTATCTAATATTACCACATCATTGGTTACGATGAGAATTGTTTGATTTTAATAAATATCAATGTCAGTCTCGTCTATAGGACAATTGCTTCTTTGACTTGTCACTTTGGTTTAAAAAGCAGCCCAAGCACTGCTCCGTTAATTACGAACTTGCCCATAGCGAAGCTTTACATCTTCTTGCAAATGGGAGTTTGATTGATGCTTGTTGCTCAATGGGAAAGAGCACTTGACTGGTTATCAAGAGCTTGTGGGTTCAGTCCTCATCAGAAGCCAAGAAATCATTTTCTTATGCAAGTAATTAATCATCCAATATTACCACATCATCGGTTATGATGAGAATTGTTTGACTTTAATAAATATCAATGTTAGTCTCGCCTACAGGATGTTTGCTTCTTTAACGTCACTTTAGTTTAAAAAGCAGTCCAAGCACTGCCCTAGTAATTGCGAACTTGCCGATAGTGAAGCTTTATATTTGATCGCAGAGGGGAGTTCAATAACTGTTGCTCAATGGGGAAAAAGCACTTGAC
>QLNU02015360.1:125821784-125842386 GCA_006491805.2 Dysdera silvatica
GTGCCACGTGCCTAGCCCCAGTTGCCCCCTCATCCTGGCTACAGGCCTATACTATAACCATCTCTACCGGTTGGACATATATATACATTATAATTAACCAATGTTAGTCATTGGTATATAGATGATATTCTTAATTTGGCATATTAACTTAAATACAGCAATGATATAATAAAAGTAATATTACTTACAATTGGTTATTTATAAGCAGGGAGCAGTTAAAATCGATCACGTCAGGGAATCAGATGTAAATCTCAGACCAAATATCATAATCCTTAGTCACTAAAACCACTCGGCTATTTTAAGATAATTTTTTAAGAACTTAACTTCGAAAAGACATTTTCAGAGAATGCGAGATCTCTCGAGTTTTAATTTTTAAAACTTAACATAAGAACCTCCTTAGTGACATCACCACATACGAATTGCTATTTGTATTTTTTTGTTGGTCACTTCTAACTCTTACTTTATGTAATTGGTCAGTTGTCCCCTCCCACCCCACCTAAACTTGCCTTAGTCAGTTGGTTGCACTGTCTGAGCATCTTGTCTGAAATTATAGTACTGCCTTCGGCAGCCACCCTTCCCAAAATCCCTTTGAGCATTTCCTTCCTTCCTTGGTCAGTTGGGCTCTATGAAACCTCATCAATCTGTCAATCAAATACTTAACGGCAAATATACACCTTGGGGCAGTCAGGTTCGAGTCCGTGAGAAATCTATACCCCAATCTTTAGCAGATAAGTGGTTACAGCTGGTTACATTCAACTAGAAACGAGTCCACTAAATTGCATTTTCCAGGCAAATTGTAATTTACGCGAGTATCTGGCCAACTTTTTGTCGGAACAGCCCATGGGCTACCCCACTCAGTACTTTTCAATCGTTTTAAGGTTTTTCGAATCCAAACGGATATCTTAATTCAGAAAAGGGGAAATTTCCCTATTGCCCAAAGCAGTTGGTAAAACAAGCATGGTGTTCTTTATCTTCTGAGTATAGGTGAGAAATGTCCATCTATTACGAATCTTTTATTATTGCTACTTTTTTTTCCTTTCGAAATTTTGATCCTAGGACTTTCGTTCTGGTCTCCTTGCCCCAATGCTACACTACTGATGGTACTATTTAATTTAACAGCGTACTTAAACTGGTCATGAAATAAATCTCTGGGCCTCATCTGAATAGCCACATGGCTAGAATTGGAAGTTCAAAATTACAAACTGAGTGTATTTTCAAATTTGAATGTATTTTGAAAACACAAAATATGATGAAATCTGTATTTTCAATACAAAATACTTAGAAATTTGTATTAATACATGTACTTTCGATACTGCCCAGCTCTGTGCATAAAGTCAAATATACAATAGCCACGTTTATGTCTGCTATTTATGTGAGGAGCATAAAAGGTATAGGTTTCATGGTAAGATTGATATATCATTGGTAAATACTGAAGACAGTATCAGACCATTTGTATTTTAATATGATTTTTAAATATAGCCATGTAATAGAAACAAAAATATATAAAGGTAATCAAGAACGAGTTTTACTTTCTTCGACTATAACCATACAATTCGTAAAAGCTCTGGTAGCAAACGGAACATTCAGCAGTAAGTACATAGAAAAAAGATAGGATGTACAAGCGAAGAAATTTACATACAAAAGGTTAAACACTGGTAAAATAGCAATGAAAAAGATCACTCAAGCTTTCGGACGCATCAGCAGCAGTCCTGATGAAGAACTGCGGTTGATGCATGTGTGTACGAGAGAGGGGTGTTCTCTTATTGACAAATTGAACATTTACTTTAACAGCTACGTTTGAAAGGGTGGAGTTTAGAATGGGTTTTGTCATTTTTTAATTAGTTAATTAAAATTTAGACCACCACGAACAACCAGTCTATGGAAGATCTGAATGTAAAGAATCAGTGGACAAAGGAAACTATATTCATATGTTATTTTAATACGAGGAGGCCTATTTTGATTAATAGTTCTACCAATGTTAGTTGATTTATCAAACTATTTCCACATAAAAAGAAAGAAAAAAAGAAAGACTGACTGACTGACTTAATAGAAGCATAACCAATTTCAAAACAGTTCTGAACTTCCATGAAATTTGGTTGGTTGAATTTTCATGGTGAAAGGACAGCAATGGTCATTCTTCACCAATTTCTTAGGATTTCAATTAACAAATGAAGCTTGATATAAAACTAATTTAGAATTAAAAATGTACACAGCACTGTTCTAATTTTATAAGTTTGATCATAGATAAAAACAAATACTACATGTAACAATTATGGTGAATTTAACAGCTTACAGCAGGGTGGTATAACCTGTGGCTTGTGAGGACATTTTTGGCAGCCCTCGGCTAAATTAAAAAAAAAAATATCTTAAAGCCTTTCGATTTAAGCCTGTTTGTTAACATTTATTTACATACATTTTTTATAGTATTAATGGCTCTGTTATACAGGTATGCATTTATTCACGAAAAAAATACCGAAATCAACAATTATAAAAAAAATATAAGTATGATAATCTTAAAATACCTTTTAAGTAGAGGGTATCAAAAGCAATAGCTGTTGACATAGAAGCCTATGCACCTGTTTTTGTATTATATTAGTTTAATAATTAAATGTTTTAATCGTGTATTTGATTGCATATTTAATTAAATATGATATATTAACTATATTGAACACACTTTAATTTATGATATTAAAATTTAATTTGATGTACAGACTGTGGATTGTGTGTCAAAGTACTCATGCGACATACTTGACACAAAAACTTGGACCACCCTGGCTTAGAGGTATCCATTGTTATACAATATAGTACTACTGACTACTTCTGGTATCTCCACTTTTAACTGGACTACCAGAATCATAAAAAATTTAGGCTATTAGAAATTTCTCAACTACTACTTTAACACATACATACAACTGTTACTTTTCTTTTAAAATGGTAAATATTATCTGAACACTTATCTTTCTGGGCCTTCGTTGTGTTATTTGTTTGGATTTTTTATGGCGCAAGAGCATCTAGGCTATACTGCGCCAAAAAGAAATGCCCAAACAGGGACTCGAACCCTGGACCGTTAGGTTAAAAGCCTAACGCTCTACCGACTGAGCTATCCGGGCATTGTGTTGTGTTTTTAAGGTGCACGAAGAGCAAAAGTTATGTTATGCCAGGAACATACAGTTACATAATAACACTTAGTTTTCCAAAGAATAGAACCTCTGCTGCCAAGGGAAACATGCCACATTGTGTTTAAAGAAAAATGGTATGCGTTCCATAATACCATTGGGATTCAAACCCAGGTTAATGGCACACTAGATAATGCAGTACCACTATGCCACAATAAGACAGTGCACCTAGATTTTTCTAAGGAATCTCAACTTCTTGAAGCCCAGGGAAACAATCCCCAGTCTAAAATGCATAGTTAGTCGGTAAGAGTGTTGATTCTTTTCACCACTGGTAGTTGAACTTAGGTTAATAACATACCGGGTGAACAAGTTACCACTAAGCTACCACAGGGTCCCTGAGCCTTAGTTAAAATAGACCAATTCAATAAAGCATGTGCTTATTTACTACAAATCTTTTAAAGCTTATTATTGGTCCTTTCTTCCCCTTCAATAACAGCTCAAAATAATGCTGTTTATTCCTCAATTATCATCAGCTTCTGTGTGCTCTTTCATATTTTAAATTTCATTGTACTCAATTTCATATTATATTAATTGCCAACTTTTGAGATATTCCCAGCACTGCGTATCACAACAAGCAATGCGTTAATGTCTCATGTTTTACAGTAGTACACTCTTTTAAAATTTCTGACTCAATGTCTGAACATTTAGACAAGGTATCAATATATTATTATTTGTTTGTAATATATAAAGGGTGACATTACACTTAAATACAGTGAATGCTTGATATATTAAAAGTACACATATATTGATAATAATCCTATTACTCATGAGTGCTAAATTTAAATTACCATAAAAAAAATAAGAGGACAGAATTGAAAAAGAACTTAAAAATATCGAGGAAGAAAAATCAGCAGGAATACACGATTTGAAACCTAAAATAATACAACTATGTTGGGAAGAACTGAAATATCCACTTCTTAAAATTTTCAATAGAATAATTGAAGCACTGAAGTTTCTGAGTAAAATGAAAATTTCAAAAGTAATTCCAATATTTAAAAGGGCTGATATAAAATATAGAAATAATTACAGACCAATTTCAATTCTGCCGATATTTGCCATGGTCCTAAAAAATTAGTTATAATAGATTTCATAAATAAAAATCAAATTATTTCTCAGAATCAATACGAATTCTTAAAGGGCAAATCAACAGAAGATATATCGTTAAAAACAGCGGGAATAATACAAGAAAAAATAGAAAATCAGGAATATATAATGGGTCTATTCTTCGATCTCTCAAAGGAATTTGATGTCATAAATAGAAAAAGGTTAACAGAAAAAATGAAAAGATATGGAGTTAGAGGTCCGATTTGTTTATAGACTATCTTAGTGCTAGACAGCAGATGGTTAGAATTGGTAAAACATCCTTGGGGTTATTAACAAACAATTATGGCATGCCACAGGACTCAATCCTCAGCCCCTTGTTGTTCTTGATTTTAACGATATAGCAAGCATTGTAGAGAGTATCGATCTTTTCGTGGACGACATAAGGATTTTATTGAGAGATAGCTCAACTGAACGTTTATTTCAGAAAGCAAATATTTTACTTGGGATTTTGGAGAAATGGTCTTGTGATAATCAACTTTTTGTAAATGTAAATAAAACTAAATATATAATATTCAGGAACAGGAATAAGAAATTGCATATAAGGGACAATTATAAAATCACTTTAAATGGAAGTGTCATTGAAAGAGCGGAAGAATGGAAATTTCTGGGCTTAACGATTCACAAAAAACTTAATTGGAACACTCATGTTGAAAACACTTGTAGAAAAATGTGCATGGGAGCCCACGATATTGCAAGAATTCTCAAAATGATACCTGAAGATATAGCAATGCAACTATATTACGCACTTATATACAATCACTTAACATATGGAGACTGTACATGGAGAAAAACAGGTACTATAAAATCAAACCAAATCCAAACTGTAATTAATAGAGTGTTAAAAGGTATAGCAAAGTAATCAAACAAATCAATTGACATATTAAAAAAAGAATATAAACTATTAGACTTCGTTGAACTGCATAGATTTAAGACCTTAATGGTCATTTACGAAAGAATAAATAACAATTATCACTCAAATATTATAACATTTAAAAAAAAGAATAAATGTAAAAAGTACAAGACAGGGTGATGATTATGAGGTAAGAAGAATTAGAACAAATACGGGTGTAAACAATGTAAACTACTATGGTGTACAATACTGAAATCAGCTACCTCAAAATGTTGAAATCGGAAAAAACATCCGAGATTTTAAGTGCGAACTGAAGACATATATTGGATAATGCTGATTGAGCACCGGGTGTAAAGTTAGGAGTTTGTGTTTTTGACATTTGTTTTTAAAATATTCCTAGCATTCTGTGCATGTTTTCAGTCTACAAAAATTTACAAATCATTATATATTGGCGATGACATGTACGAGCATGAAAATTAAAATTTTATGTCTAAACAAAGTTTATTTTACAAGTAAAAGGCATACCCCAAAAAATTCTAAAAGCCATGAAACCCCAATATGTTATGTATTATGTAAGCATGTGAAACTAATTTGCCTTTTTCTAATTTCAAAGGGTATGACATTTATTTTCAAATCCAGTTTTTATTTTAAAATATTTTGGTTTATTGTTTGTGAATTTTACAGTGCAAGTGTAGCAAAGGTCAGAATATTTTGATAATTTTGAAAATATTAAGCATAATTTTATACACATAACAAGGTATAGTGCATTCATGCTCAGTTGTCGCCCGATACTCTTACCAGACGGGTTGTTCCATTGCAGTTTAGGGAAGGGCGTCTTGCCGAAACTGGTTTTTCGCGCGGGAAAAACCAGTTCCTCCAAGACGGCCTTCCCTAAACTGCAATGGAATAACCCATCTGCTAACGGTATCAAGCATCAGATCTGCACGAAAGGACTACAGTTCATTGTGTGGGTATTGTGTTTACAGAATTCTCATAAAATTTTAGGTCCTCTTAGTGACCTTTCATGACGGTCTCTTTTCCCCTTTAAGCCATAACTATACCTACAATAGCATGAAAAATGGTCTAAGAAAATAGTTACTAATAGAACACTGTTGCTATAATCCGTATACTTCTGTTCATAACTTAAGAAACAAAATTAAAATTAATAAAATAACTTAAGAAAAAAAAATTTTTTAAAATCTTTTTAAACTTCACCTTATTTAAAAACAAAGTCTTGTTTTCTAAATATATTAGTCTCATCACTATTGAAGTATGAAGTAATTAAGATTTTTTTTTTTCTTTTGTATTTTTAGATATACCTTCAAATTTTAAGCAAGCAAGAAATGTTGGATATTTCAAATGACAGAGAATGAATTCTAACGTACAAATTTTTATGCTTGGATGAATTTATATGTAATACAGTAAAACCTCCCTACAACGATGTCCGATATAACGATAAATCCATCTACAACGATAATTTTTCTCAGTCCGTATAATACTATCATAGAGAGGTTTTACTGTATAATGAACCCTCCCTATAACAATAACTCCCTCTACAAAGATAATTTTTCTCGGTCGGTATTAAATAGTATACTGTATTAAATAGTTTTTATTATCATTTGGAAATAAACACATGTTCATCAATAATTTCATTTTATATTTCTTATTTTGGCACGCAGTTTCAAAATTAGGCAATTAAAGGACCAATTTTTTGTTTATTTTCAGAAAGGGGTTTTTTTTTTTGAAAACAAAGGGTGGGTGAATAAGAACCACATTTTGTTTAAAAAAAAAGATATTCATCTAACAAAGAGTAGACTGTTTTAAATGTCCTGGCCTCCAAAATTCAAATAGAGTTCCTCAATATTCTTATTCAGAATTTTTTTCTAAAGTAACTGTAACTGGTGTTCATTTTACTCAAAACAGAACCTAAATATTCATAATGCAACTACAATGATTGCTTAAATTCAAAATTAAAAAAAAAAATCCAATTCATTAAAGTACAATACTTTTTAAAAAGTATGGAATAATTTTGTTAGCTGATACAATAGCGTTATTAATAAGGGACATGTATTGAAGAATTATTCATTTAGAAGTTGTGAAAAGGTTGATGAAACAATCAAATGATCATGAAAGTTGTTCTCGATATTATAAATTAAAAAGTTTTACAAGTAAGTGAATTTCATTTTACCATAAAGCATGAAATAAGAAACTAAAAAAACTTTTCGTTGCTGTTAAAAAAATTGTATACCATACTTTTAAACTTTCAAGAATGTGCATCAATAAAATTATGCACTGAACTATATTATCCCCAGTAAAACTAAAAAACTAGAATATCATTTGTTCACTAATATTTATTTTGGAAAATAAATGCTGAAACATTAAAAACTTTCAATTTCAATGTATCAATTTATTTTAAAATTTGTTACAATCTTACCACTCTCTCCCACCTGACCGCCCTCCCCCCCAAAAAAATATATATCGTTAAATATGTACACGACACTGTTTATCTCTGTGAAATTATTGTAGTATTGAGAAATGAACAGAAAATCTGTTTGTTGGTACATGGCCATTATAACGAAATATAGCCAATGGAAAACAACAATTCACGAAAAAGATGCAAACAGACTGAATATAGGTTTGTTTTTTTTTGTATGTGTGCATCTTCCACTTTGAACAGTTGGGAGATCTTGAGAAATGGGCTTGTCACCATACACTGATGGATTGAAGCCAACTCTAGTTATCCGACTTCATCTCTAAAGAGAGCCACACTCTCCCGGAGGAGTTGAGTCTCTAACCCGCTTCTTATGGACTTTGCCCAATCCTTCTTGAAAATATAGTGCCGCGCTAGTTCGGACAACCTTTCCATGCTAATAGCGAAGTTGCACAATTAACAACAACAGGTTGAATATGGAGTCCTGGCTGGGTTTCAAATTTTGAGGTAGCCATATCGCTGGAGAAAGTTAAAAATAACCGGGTGATTGCAAATGAATTTTTTTTTTTCCTGAGCAAGAAAGCAAATTTCTACAATAAATGCAAAAATTTTACATGGGAAAAAGGTGCATCATATCGTACCTATGGCAAGGCAAAACTGGTGCACATGGAAAAGAATGAATGTATTACATATAAGACTGCCTTTTATTACACAGTTTATAAACTCTGAAGTATGGGTGCTGGGTTGATACACTACATTCAGTAGTATGGCTTCAAATAATCCATAAAAATAAGAACGAAAGCAAATAGCGTAGACTTTGGAATTCTGGTTTCGGGGCCTGGGACAGGTTGAAGGTAAAGGGAGCAAAAACCCAGCAGCCTAGCAAGACTTTTTTTTTTTTCAATTATCACTAAATACACCTTAAGAAAAAAAAAAGTCCTAAGGGTTTCAATATTAGAACGGAATAAATATTTTAAGCAATTCTATACGATATCTTGGAGTTCTATGTATATGGAAACCTTAAGAGTTCTATATATGCAAAAGGATATATATTTAAAAAAAATAAAGCTTAACAATCTGTTAGGTTTGAAACTGAATTTGGGGATGAGGAGAATATGCTAAACTTTGAAGGGGTCCGTAAATCATGTGTTGGGGTGAAACTACAGTTCAGGGGTCATGCAAAAATGGAAAAATATATCAGAAAAATAATGACTGAAAATCTGCACGTTTTCCGTAACTTTAGACAAAATTTCCGTAATGACTAAAACTGGTCATTCTCTATAATAATTACAGACAATCCATAATAGTTGCAAGTTATGTGTATATCATGATTCAAAAAAATAAAATACATATGATTGATTCCATAAGCAACTTTCAAGCATCCAGGTCTTACTATACTGGTTCCGCCGAAGTTCCAAGTATCTTTTTTAAAATTCCCTGGTTTTACATAAGTAGTGAATTCCTCGATAATTCCCAGTTTCCACATAGGACAACAATCCAGCATTAATTTCACCTTTCTCTTCAAGCTTTTCATTTCTAGAAACATTACCACATGGGTCTATCCCAATCAAAATAAGGTCCTTTTTATGAAGTCTTTTCCTGTTACTCAACATTTCAGGGCATTTCGTGGTCTTTTGTTTGTTCCTCTTAGTCAATAAAAATATTGCTGGAATTCTCTAGAACACAACATGTCTTGCAAAACGCAAAGACTTGATGGCCCCTTACTTCTCACTGTTGCTCCACGTTTCCCTCAGAAATCAAGCTACACGAAAAAGATTTTTAATTTTGAGACTTTTTCAGGATCTTCTGCATAGGCGTATGCAGAAAGCTTATAAGGGGGATGCACAGGCTCAATGGGGGTGGGGTTACAGAGTTGCAACTCCATATATTCCTAAGTTAAATATACAAAATTTTATTGTAATGGAGGGGTTATAACATCCATCAACACCCCCTGCATACACCATGGTAAGGATTTATTAAGTTTGTAAAATTAAGATCTTATGTATGTGCACTTAATAAGCCCATTTAAATGAGAAAAATGTGTCTCATATCAGTAGAAAATATTTAAGTTCAAAGAAAAAATAATTTGTGTTATAAACATACAAACCAAAAACATACACAATATAAATTCAATTATTTGAATCTATACCATATACATTAAAGGTGTGCCAAATCGTTCATTGAACAAACAAATCAATGAGCCCATTTGTCATAAACATATTTATAAAATGATTCAGTCATTGAACGATTTCGCACACCACTATTATACATATTGGAAACACTTATTTATCTAGTTGGAAAATAAGCTACTTTGTACTTTTCTGAAAAAATTTTTGTATGATTTACTTTCAAACTTAAGCTTTCTGAGAACTCATAAGTTATCGTCATACAGAAAAGTAGTAAGTAAATATTTTCTCTCCTTTTATTTGGTAAATATGTTTTCTCTCTGAAGCACCCTGGGAACAAGGTACTCAAAACTCATATTTATATTTTTATAACCAATTTAGAAAAAAAACCCAGAATTTAACAATCTTATTATCCCCCGCCTTTTTTTTTCACTATTAATATGGGACAATAGAATGTGTATCAAATTGTAGAAAAAACTAAAATTTTATCCTTCATCTGCTAATGCAGTATATACAGACAGTATAGTATACACCAAATTTTTTTTTACCATTCCACTGACAAAATAAAAAAGGAGAAGCATTACAATATCACACAAGGTTCTTTTAGTAGGATTTACCCATATCAATAACGTAAACAGAATTTTCTAGAACTAAATAAAACAGGTAAATTATATTTGACAGAAGGAAAACACACCGTAACAAGTTTATAATAATTGTAAGAAATGAAGGGATTAATATTTAATAAGAAATGTTTGATGTGTATAAAAAAAAATGCATAGAAAAATAAATATGCAAAAGTTAAAATCACTAATTAGCCTGCATTCAAATGTGAAAATTAAATTTCAGATAAATCAACCAAAAATTCACATTAATATTAAATTAATTTTAGTTCATACTTGACAAAAAATATTAGCATGTATTTAATACAGAAAACTATAAGAAAAAGTACTATACATATTACTAATGATTAAAAAGGAGTTTAAAAAATAATTTAATAAACTGTATTCAAAAGATCAGTTAAAAAGAAGAATGTTTTCATGATGAAAGGATCCTGAAAAGAAAGATTATGAAATATTGCAAGTACAATTTTGTTTTATGCCTATAGACACTAAAGAGCTCAGCAGATGCAGTTTCTGAAAACAAAAAGTTGAAAATTTCATTATGAAATTTCATCCTGGAGTATTTACATGCATTAGAAATTTTAGTGCCTAATAGGTGTATCCACTAGTGGCTCATATACCATGAAAAGAACTTTCTTCCATGAAAAATAAGTGCTCTTAAGATAAATCTTGTATATGAAACTGAACTGTCAATGAAGTGGTAAGTACACTGCAATGTTAGACAGTTTTCAAAATCGACAGTTCAAATAGCATCATTGAAAGACATTATGACTTCCCCACTTTGGCAATGAGATCATCACATATACTTGAAAGCTCAGTATTTTCTCTACTCTGAAATACAAAACAACAAAAGTAACTAAATATTCATAACACAGTAAACACTACAACAAACAAACAATGAAGTAATTAATATACAGCAATAAATCTGACATGACTAAAAAGTTGTGCTTTGATTAATTCCCGATTTCGCAGGATGGTAGTCACTGGAGTTACTTTATTCACGAGTGTAATAATAAAATATATTCAGATACATTTTTACCCTTTAAGTTCTTACTTCACACATAGCACATCTGCAAAAAAAGTTTTGTATGTTATACAAACCAAACAAGACTTGATAAGGGATGTAACATCCCTTGACTTTAACATGACGTTCACATTTATGCTTCATCCCTTCAATCAGGTGATGCAATGGGCAATAACTGCTATTATTGTAAAAGGGCAGTTTTCAGCTCATGGAGACGGTAGCCGGAAAGAGGCAGCTCTTACAAGGGAATACAGGAGGAGTAATCTAAAGACCAGTTCCAGGTCGACCTATAGCAACAACATCCTCTAATGATCAGTATATCACATTACTGGTGATGACAACATGAACAAATGTTGAATGAGTTGTGAAATTATTTCCTGTGACAATTTAATTTATCCACGTTTATTTTAGCTTTTGCAAAAAGTCTACTTAAAAAATAAAAATTTCATTTTAGATTTGCCTAAGTTAATTTTTTGTATTATTTTCCAAGTTTTTTCTATATTAGAGCACACACATTTCCCACATCAGCAAATTTCACAAATCAGTAATTTTTTTTTTTTTTTTTAAGTCCTTTCCCCTATCCCTTGGATAGTGTGTTTACAAAATTCGGTGTCATTCTTGTTATTAGTTCGGTCTACAGAGGGCTCTACACAAAGGAAGTTTAATTATAACCAACCTGTACTCATGAATAACTAATTCGATTGATTATCTTCTTGTGAAATTTGGAGTCAAAACAGAATTTGTTTTAATTACGTTAGGTTTACTGCCATGTACTTAACTTTTGGAAGACAGTGTAATTACCTTTATCCTTTTGCATTCCTCAATGACTCAAAATAATTCACAGTACATTTAAAAATCTAAGTTTCACTCTGTGCTTAAAATGAGACAAATTTCTATTTTTTTGTATAGAGGGTTAAAGGCATTATGTTCAAATATGAATTTTATTCTAAATCTGCATGTGTCATCTAAGATTAAGACTGTTGGTTTAACGTGACCTCCAAAACCCAGTCCACATACCCAAACTCATTAAAATTCAACCTAAGAAAGCACACATTCCATTTTGCTAAAGTTTTTAAGATTTCTTTAAAATCTAAAAATTTTGTAAGTATCCCTATCTGCTATTTCCCTAGTTACTTTCGAATTTTCTTTAAATTGTAATTCTTACATTATAAATCAATTCCATGTTTAAAAAGAAGAGATTATATTTATGCTCTTTATAATATTCCTTTTCATGGAAAGCTAATATAACATTCATAATTAATGCACCAACAGAAATTTATTTTCCGAAGGCTCAAAGCCTGTTGGTTTTATATTAACAAGTTTGTTTTACGGTACTGGGACTGCCAAGATCCACAGTTTTATAAAGAATCTGGACCTCAGTTGACGAGGGAACCAAAACACAGACTATATGGTGGGCAGAGAAACGACAGATGCTCTATGGTACAATTCGAATTATACCTTAATTAACAAAACATGAAACTAACACATTACCACTACACCACTGTAGGGCTATTGGCAAATGTTTACACAAATTCTGTTTCACTAAAAGAATCATCAATAAACTCGCCTTTTGCTCTATGTCTTTTTCCAAACTGGATATTCTCATTTCAGCTTTCTTCAACTGGGCCCGTAAAACAATTAGCTCTGCATCTCCAGACTTTTTAGCATTTTCGATTTCAGTATTTGCACTAAACACATACATATATACAATATACACTACACATATATACAATATACATTGTATGTTTTACACACTTTCAGTGAACTAATACAAAAATAAACTACAAACTATAGCAATGTCAACAAATTTCTACAAATAGTAAGCAAATACAATTCATTTCAAATCTATAACAAAATATTTTATACAGTTTACATAAAATTGAAAAATTTCATTGCTGATTACACAAAAATTAGATAAGTATCAAAACATAAAAAAAATCATAATATGATTACCTGTCTAATTTGTCTTGAGTTCGGGTTCGTAACATTTCATACATCTGCTCTTGTTGCTTAATTTTTGCTTGCATCTCTGAAGATTTCTGCTTCAACCGATCTTCATTCTATAAAAGAGTGATCAAACTGCATTATTGCAATTAGCTCAGAAAATGAGTCATCGGTATAATAATGGTCTCATTTGCTGACAAGTCCCAGAAACTCCTACATCCGTTTTCATCATTCCATCAACCTTCAGACAAATGGTGATACCTGCCACCAGTCAACTCATCACCTGGCAAATGATTTCCAATCATCTTATGGGACGTACGGTTCCATGTGAAGCCATTATGCTGCCTACCACTGACCTCATCGATTATACTTGAATTGGTACTGTTTCTGTAAGTGGTCCGGGATGCAGAATGAAGTCAATTCGCTTTCATCAACAAATGTTACTTTTATTTAGGCAATATGATAGACAGGACAATACAGTCAGCTGCGTCAAACGGCACATGGATCAAACACAAAGTATTATAGTCTGAGAAATAATCAGCTATAGTAACTAGTTCAATCTAGATTAAGGTGTATCGGGGGAAAAAAAAAAAAGTAGCTACGGAAACAAGCTAAGTGGAAAAAGTTGTGGTCGTATCCCCATATGATGTATATGAAATAACATTATTTCGTCAGGTTGGGATGAAAATTGTATATATACACAGAAAAACTTCTCTTAACAAATACCTAATTATGAAATACAGGGTGCATCATAGATTCGTTCAAACTTCAAAAATTCATAATAAAAGAAGTAATGCTCGGAAAAAATTTCGGTTTGGCCGAATATGATCAGAGGGACATTGGATTATTTTTCCATGTATAAAAAATGATTTCAAAAGTAACTGAAAGAGGGCGCTCACACGTCATACTGATACGTTTTATGCAAACCAGGCTAGCAATAAAACACCTGGCTGGAAATGGATTCGTCATTCGATACTGGCAGCATGTTCTCGTTACCAGATCGAGCGCTGGTGGTTAAACTTTTCTAAAAGAATGGTGAATCCACAACTATTGCATTGCGAAAGTTTCGCACGGAGAACAGACTGAAGGCGCAAAAAAGCCCTATTTCATTGAATGGGATACTGAATTTAGTACGACGTTTTGAGGAAATGGGGAGTTTGGAGGATCATCCACAAAGTGGCAGACCATCCTTGAGCGCGGACCGCATCCATGTTGTACAAAGTGTCATGGAAGAATTGGGAGCCAAGACAACGGCGAGTAGCAGAGTTCGTGAAGTTGGGAAAATAGCAGCGATTCCGGAATTGTCGATTCGACATTCTGCACGGAATCTTGAATCTGTATCCGTACAAAATACAGGCACGTCACCAGTTATTACCGGCAGAAACAGATGAAAGACAAAAATTTGCTACATGGGCGCTGGCACAAATGGAACGTGACCCACAATGGTTGTTGAATGTCATGTGGACGGATGAAGCCCACTTTTCACTGCATGGTGATGTCAATACGCAAAACAGTTATATTTGGGCGACGTCAAACCCTAATGAGTACCTCACTAAGCCACTGCATTCTCCTCATGTGACTGGTTGGTGTGGTTTCACCGCGTCTTTCATTTTGAGCCCTTTCTTTTTTGAAGAGCGTTGTCTTGTATCCGGTTGGAAAACATGTACAGTCACTGCAAAACCGTATGTTACGCCTTTGAGTGACCATGTTGTGCCTGCATTGCAGGAAAGACATGCATTACCTGTCATCACCTTCATGCAGGATGGTGCCCGGCCCCACTTTGCACGTGCAGTCAAGACGTTCCTGTTGGAAAGTTTCACTGAAGACCAGGTGATACGTCAAGGTTGTAAGTTTAAGTGGCCCTCACGATCACCAGACTTGACCCCGGAAGATTTTTGGTTGTGGGGATACTTGAAATCTTGTGTGTACCGGGGCTCCCCTGCCACTTTGATGAAACTGAAAGATGCCATTCAACGGACCGTCAGTGGAATCGATGCCGACATGCTACACTCAGCTGCAATAGGCGTAGTGACACGCCTCACTTGCATAATACCTTGTGGTGGCGGTCATGTTGAACATCTTTTACTTTAAAATAGTAAATGCACAGTGTCATGTTATTGTGATCTGTTTCATTGTCTGATTGTGGTCGCCTGATTTGCATAAAACGTCTCGGTATAACGTATGAGCTTCCTCTTTCGGCTACTTTTAGAATCATTTTTTTTATACTTGGAAAAAAATCTAATGTCCCTCTGATCATATTTGCACAAACCGATTTTTTTTTTTCGAGCATTGCTTCTTTCATTATGAATTTTTCAAGTTTGCACGAATTTATGATGCACCTTGTATATAGTGTGGCAGGTGGGCAAAATACCCATGTGCCCAAGGCGTCCTCCACTCTAATCCGGGTCTGGGAGAGGGGTAATGCACTGGTCATTCTCGCTCTAAAGAAATTATTTAGCAAGTTTCCAAGGGGAATTCTTCTCTACACATATTCTCAGAGGGAATCATGCCATACTTACAGAAAATTTGGTCTTGAAAGGAAATATCAATGAAGCCACATTATCTGTTACACAGACAATAATGCAAGCAGCCCATCAAGCAATACCTAAAACATCAACAAAGTTCCCCAAATTTCCAAAACCATGGTGGAACTCTGATTGTAGCGTTGCTTATAAAGAACAAAAAAAGGCTTGGAATAGATTTAGACGGTACCCAACAAACGATAATTTTATTGAGTTCAAAAAAGCAAGAGCAAAATGTAGACGTATCCGATGGGAAGCAAAAAGGGAGTCCTAGAAACATTAAAACTTCCACAAACTCAAAAATCATTTGGAATAAAATAAAAAAAATTAATGGAAACTATACATCTTATCCAACCTCCACCCTCAATAGCAATGGGATTGTTGCAAACAATCTTCCAGATATTGCAAACCTACTGGGAAAGACTATCTCCCAAACATCCAGCAATAATACCTATGATCCAAATTTTTACGTAATTCAAAACAGGATTGAAAAAATTCCACTCAAATTCCACTCCAGCACAAATGAGCCTTATAATTCTCCTTTCACAATGTGTGAGCTCATGAGTGCTTTGCAAACTTCAAGAAATAGTGCTCCTGGTCATGATAACATCCATTACTCCATGCTTAGACACTTGTCTCAAAGGTCAAAGGAAAATCTACTTTACTTATACAATAGAATCTGGACACAACATTGCTTTCAGATTCTTAGCGAAGAGCAATTACTATCCCTTTCCCAAAGCCAGGTAAAGACCCAAAAAATCCAACTAACCATCGGCCAATAGCATTAACAAGATGTCTATGCAAATTAATGGAGAGGATGGTAAATCAGCGTCTTTCATATTCCTTGGAATCCAATAACTGCATAATGACTTCTCAAAATGGCTTCCGCCGCATACGCTCTACTACAGATAACCTTCTTCTGCTTGAAACAAGAGTCCGAGAAGCATTTGTCAAATGAGAACATCTAGTCTCTATTTTCTTTGACATAGAGAAAGCCTATGATAGAACTTGGCGTCATGGAATACTTTGTGACCTTCAGGAATGTGGCCTCAAAGGAAACATGGCATTTTTTATTCAAAATTTTCTCACTGATCGTACTTTCCAAGTTCGTCTTGGATCGGTTCTTTCTGATCTTTACAACCAAGAACAGGGTGTTCCTCAGGGCAGTGTCTTGAGTGCTACACTCTTCATTCTAAGGCTCAATAACATCATCAAAAAGGTCCCACACACTGTACAAACATCACTTTATGTTGACGATCTCCAAATCTCTTGTCAATCCCGTGACATGAGCAGGCTAGAAAGGCAGTTGCAAATTGCCCTCAATAACATCACTAACTGGACAAATGAAAATGGCTTTACTTTCTCATTTAAGAAGACAGTTTGTGTCCATTTTTGTCGGAGGAGAGGCTTACATCCAGAACCAGAACTCTATTTGGGAAATCATCGTATTCCAGTTGTTCAAAAGGCAAAATTTCTTGGTGTGTTATTTGACCATAAACTTACCTTCAAGCCACACATTCAGTCTCTTAAAAACAAATCCATAAAGCCCTTAATATCTTCAGAGTACTCTCCCATACATCCTGGGGAGCAGACCGTTATTCAATGCTTCGTCTGTATCGTGCTCTCATCCGCTCCAAACTGGATTATGGCTCTGTCATTGACGCCTCCGCTCGACAATCCATCTTGAAAGCTCTTGGCCCTATTTGCCATCAGGGTCTCAGACTGTGTACAGGTGCATTCCGTACCTCACCAGCTTTAAGCCTTTATGTGGAAGCCAACAAACCACCTTTAACATCAAGGCGTATGCAGCTGTCTCTTAACTGTTATACGAAACAAATCACTGCCCACTAACCCTCTTAGGGATGTCGTTTTTGAACCTTGTTCCATCTTACTTTTTAATGCTCACCCTTCATGCATCCCTTCATTTGGTATTCGGATGGTTAAACTAACCAGAGAATTAGGTATAGATTGTCGGAGCATTGCTCCTACACATACTCATTTATTGCCACCATGGGCCATACCAGCCGTGGACATCCATTGCGATCTGGTTAACCACAGCAAAAGCACTACACCTAATGCTTATTACCAGCAGTTATTTTCTGAATTTCGGGATCATTTTCAAGACTCCAATTTCATTTTTACAGATGGGTCCAAAACTGAAACAAATGTAGGTTCTGCATTTGTCATTAACAACAGTGCCATTGCAGAAAAAATCCCCCCATCATACTCCATTTTCACAGCAGAACTTTATGCCATTTCCATGGCACTTGCGTATATTTCAACTCATAGCTTAACTCATTGTATCATCTGTACCGATTCTCAGAGCTCTTTAAGAGCCCTGGAATCTTTTAAATATTCACCTCATCCTATTTTATCCAAAATCCATTCACAACTGCAGCACCTGCACAATCATTCCAATATTAAATTCTGCTGGATCCCTGCTCACATTGGTATCAAAGGGAATGAGGCTGCTGATGCAGCTGCAAGGGCAACGAACTCACCACTTGCTTCTAGCCAGCTTCTTCCTTTCTCTGACCTGAAACCAATTATCAAGACCTGTGTGAATCAAAGGTGGCAAGAAGAATGGGATCATCAAACCAATAACAAATTGAATAATATTAAACATACAATTGGTAACTGGCCCTCCTCATACCGTAAAAATCGGAAAGAGGAGGTTCTCCTTGCTAGACTTCGCATTGGGCATTCCCATCTCACCCATAGACATCTGTTGGAAGGAAAACCAGCACCAATTTGCCAAGTGTGCAATGAACCCATGAGTGTTTTACACATTTTAACTCAATGCCCCTATTATAGACTTGCCCGCACTCTTACTTTTAACTCTTCATCACTGTCTGACATTTTGAATGACCATGCTGGTAAACACACGTCTTTAACTTTTTACAGAGAACTGGCTTTTACAACAGTCTTTGATTTTACCATGTTTGGCGCAGTATAGCCCAGATGCTCTTGCGCCATAAAAAATCCAAACAAACAGAGGGAATTCTCTATGAATATTCACATTGTTCAATAAGGGCACCTTACAACCCCCATGGTATGAATTCTATGTTCCTTCTTTATGTTCATTCATATTGTGAAAAGAATAGCAGTAACAAAAATTGAAACTAAAATATATTACAGAGGAATGTTGAGGAATAGAAGAACAAAATTAAGGGCCATTAAGGACCAAAAAACTTTTCCTAAAAAATTAGAGATTTTTAATGATCTTAAGAACCATAGAACCCTAGTGAAGGCTCGACTATCACAAATTTGAGCATTATGAGAAAATTTCGCATGAAAATTGCTTTATGAGGTATGATCAAAAAGTATCCGGACTGGTGCCCTATGCTCAAGAAAAATAAATGGCGAGTGAAGACGCTTGGCAGATATTGACCTTGAACCCTCCCACGCATGCACCAAAAGTCACAACGTCATAGCTCCCACCACTTCTTTACAGCAGCGTTTTGAACAAACGTCATTACTGTGTTGTCGTCGCATTCATTATGGCAGAGAAAGTTGAACAGAGAATCTGAATCAAATTTTGCCAAAAGCTTGGCACCACCTGTGCTGAGACCAATGCAAATTTGAAGAAAGTTTATGGGAAAAGAGTATGAGCCGCACAAGAGTTTGTGAGTGCTTTAAATGTTTCCAAGATGGTTATGAAATCGTTGAAAGTCATGAATGTCTGGGGAGGCCCTCAACCAACAAAACTGATAAAATCATTCAAGATTCAGAAAAATGCATTCGTTACAAATAAATTTGACACCCACGTATTAGTAGCTCAAACTAGAGCTATTTTTGTTTGGGAGAAAAAGAGACGCCGTCCTCATCTCGGATTCGAACCAGGGTCCTCGCGTTGAGCCCGCGGTGTCTTGACCTACTAGACAAATGAGAACAAGAACAGACGCTTTTTTTACGAATACTTTCTGATCACACCTAGTCGATCAAGTATGCAAATGATTAAATTTTCAAAGTCAATGAGTGTTAACCTCGACCACAGAACACATTTTTACTATGCAACTTGCATCGTATAAAAGAGGCAAAACTTACCGATGGTTTATTTGTTCTTGTTGTCTGCATTGCAATTTCCTGGAGACGCAACCAGTAGTGCCGTTATGACACTATTAATGACCTTATAGCTAAATGGACGACTTGGAAAGTGGTCGTATAGTTGGGATGCGTGAAACTGGCTAGTCCTACCAAGCAAAAGACCGCAACATGCACCACATGGATACTGCTTTGCGAAGTTGTTGGCAGTAATGGTTGCTGCGAGGAACTTATCGGCAGAATGAAAGCTCTGGAAGGCCAAGGTGCAGGAATGCGAGGCAAAATCGGTTGGTTGTGCGAGAGGTTCGAGCTGACACAACAGCATCATTGTCCGCCATCCAGCGTGCTACAATCTCTTCCATACCACCCGTAGCACCTTCCACCATTTCACGACACTTGGCTGAGGTAGGGTTACACTTATAGCAGCCTTTAAGAAGTCCACCATCAACAGTTGTCCAGAGCAGTGTCGTAGCCGATCATCATGGCTGCCAGCAGATTGGCATCGCATAGTGTTCAGCAATGATTCCCGCTTCAGTCTTGGAGCAGATGACCATCGGATAAATGTGTGGAGGTGACAGGGTCAGCGGTCCCAACCACCCTTTGTTTTACAAAGGAACACAGCCCTTAAGATGATGGTGTGGGATGTTATCTCATATGACAACAGGATGCCCCTAATCATCTAGCATACAACAGCTCAATGATATGTTGATGACATCCTGCAGCCGTTTGCGTTACCCTTCATGACACGACAGCCTGGGGGC
>QLNU02015360.1:125845512-125857704 GCA_006491805.2 Dysdera silvatica
TTAGAATTGTTTCAAATTTAAATTGTATACTCGAATTAATAAAATTGCATTAAATAAAAGTAAATAAAATGCACCTCTAATGCTAAATCTAGCTTTTCTGTTTCGGGAGAGAACAATGTGAAATATTTTATTCTCTGTTACATTTGCAATCACATGTTTGATTTGACACTAATCCATAATCATCAAAGTAGTTTACACAACCAAACCATAAAAAAGTAAAAAACTTTAACCACACATGTCATAAAATACACTATTTTACAATACACATTTTTATGAATTAAGAAGAGAATACTGGTCTGTTTCGAGACTTAGTTTATTTATGTTGATTTAGCAGGGTTCCTACTCACGCCGGAGAAAAAAATTCTGACTTTTCCAACAAAATTAAATGACCAATCGTAAATATGGCACGACACTTTACAATTAAGCAATTTAAAAATTTTAATTTAAATTAAAATGAAAAAAGATTAAGTAAAATACAAAAACATAATTTCAAATATAATAAAACATTATCTCCCCTGTCCCTTATACCTCAAAGTTTTTACATTTATAATTTACACATCATTCTTGACTTAAATAACATTGCATTTTCTTGAATAAAATTGAATCACTTTAAAAAATGCTTAACTTCAATACAACTACTTTTAGAGCTATCACCAGCAACAGAAAAATTAGCATAATTTAAAAATACATATTGAATCACTTAAAACTTTGCAAACACAGTAAATTTGGAGAATATAGATGTTGCATCATAGGAAGAACTAAACATCATGTATGACTTTGACTTCAAAGAAAGCTATGCGCTTTATTTAATAAACCAAATAATTATGAGTTAAAGTATTTAAAATACAATGTGAAACAAAATAAATTATTTTAAATTAAATGAAACTACAAAGTAAATTTTTTTAAAAGAACATTAACATGCATATACATGGATAAAACCTGAATAAAACTTCCTAACTTAACATGTTTATGGAATCATGGAATCGAGTAAAAGTTTGTGAGGAAAATGTATATTAAAAAGTCATTTTTGGGAAGCTCAGTTATTTGACTATCACTAGCTTTCGTTTCATGGGCATTGTTGGAAGGAAGCTTTATATGTTTCTGCTTCAAAAGTTTAATTTGAGAAAGTGCTCCTTTCATATTTTCTTTATTCTGAGCATTTAAATTAAAATTCTTTTGCTCTTCAGGAAACTGCATACTTGATTCACCAACTTTGTATCCGTGTTGCTATAATCTGCCTTCAAGTATTCCATAGTTTTTTTGGTACGTCAGACAAACAAAATTATCTACATTTGCAAATTCATTCTTGCAAAATGCATTCTTTCACCACTCTTTTTACGGTCAGTGTGAATAAATCTCACTCCCTGGCAAAACATAAACAAACCTTTGCCTTCATGCAACTACTTAAAGTAAACTGTGCATGCCTGGTGCACCAGAAGCCTCATGCCTTTAGCCTTGATGCAATTTTGTTGTATCTTAAAAAATATTCAATTTTTTCCTAGAAAGGGATGTATCTAGGGCTGTTCTCCCACTAACAATCTATTAAATTATTAACGAGCTACATTCACACTGTGCTTTACCTATAATCTAGCCAAACTCTTAGCTAAAAACATTTCAATTTCATCCTTTCTGGAAACATCTAAACCGGTTACTCTCATTTTTCATCAACATTAAAAATCAACAATCACGGCAAGCAATTATGTTCACTGTTCAACAAATCATTTCTTAAATGTTATCTTAAATGTTCATCTTAAATGTTAGCTATTCCTTCTTCCATTTCGATCTGGTGTATAATTATCACACTGATATGACCTTACTCCTATTACACCTTCACAATTGTGTGCGCTTGCTTTGATCGTGAGTTTTATGGCACAAAGACAGCAAAGGATATGCTGTGCCAGGACCTACAATTTTACAAGAAATCCAAACCTCTCATGGCCTAAAATTATACATGACAAAGGAAATTGTTCTTTTTGACATTATAAATATATTCAAAATAAGACTTTTGTGGTAATTCTTGTATACATCATGTTTCGTTATAAAGGGTTGAGTCTTCATATGCTCTATATGAGTAAGGAAAATTATAAATTTTAGTTTACCTCTGAGTTTTCAACACAAAATTTACATTAAGCAATTTATTCATTAATATTGAATATATTAGTCTATTCAGATATTTAATATTTTTAAATAAAATAGTATATCAATGCATTAATTTTAAGACCCCTTTAGCTTTCTACATCCCTCTGTAGTAAGCATCTAGATACAGACCTTAATGTAGTAATCGTAAAGTGATTCCCTAGTGTGATGGCTTGGGAACCAAGTGCCAGACTATAGTGAGAAATTAGTTGGCAAGTGGGTTGGGTTTTTTTTGCATCACTGGAAGTCAAACCCAGGAACACGGTGAATGTGTTACCACTATGTGTGTCATTGCAGGGTCGTTTGTGAGTTTTATGGTGCAAGGACAGCAAAGGTCACGCTACACTGGCACAGCTTCAAAAAGAATGACTTTTAATTCACCAGGGAGATAAGACTTTATGCCTGTGAATGCAGCAGTAGGCTATTAAGGCGGTGACAGGAACTGAAATTTGCTTTTCTAGCACCTTTTTAACAGGAAAAATTGTTATTTTTTAGCAGTAAAAAGTAGTTTTGCAGCAGCTGAACCAGGGCCGGATAAACTTGCAGGCCCTATCACTAGACCCCCAAATTTTGCATTTGAATATGATTTTTTTAAAAATTATCACACACAATTTCAATTTGTGAGCAGGGTTTTGGTTAATTGAATCATGGCAATTTATTTTCTCACCTTAATTATAACCTCGAGATCATCTGAAATGATGTTAAACCATTATTTATGCATATAATTAAGTGTCCTCGCTTCAATGGTTCAGTCATCGTTAGAAGCCAGATAAAAAAAAAAAACTGTATAAAATTTAAAAAATTATAAAACAATGTTAGAATTAGTTGAGTAAGGAAAATTATTAAGACATGGTTAAATGCAATTTCAAACCTCCCTGACCTTTACAGACCAAATCTTAATTTCCAGTCATTACTTTTAGCAAACAATACATTAAAATTTGCATAAATTAAACAAGTTTCATGACCATAAAATCCACTGACACAAACCAGTTTTTAATGCAATTACAGTAATTTTACAAATGCAAAAATTTGTATTAAAAAATATGTGCATGACTATATATACAGGGTGTTTCCGAATTCATGGGACAAACTTCTAGGGGTTGTTCGGGACACCAAATAAGGCATATTTTCCCATATCCCCTGTGTCCGCATGGGGGCCGGTTTGGCTGTAGAGCCTAGCTACTGTTTATGTCCATGTCTTTTCTACGTAGCCAATTACATGAATTAAATACAATTTTTGATACATAATTTAAGTGATTGAGCTAATAATACAGTAGAGACAAAGAAATCCGGAATTCAGTTTCCTGATCTGTGTTACTATATAGTGAAAATAAGCCTAAAACTGCCTTTTTTAACACACTAGAAAAGAGTTGGGAACTGCCAAGTATGTGTAACAGGTGAAGAACATCAAAATAAGCATGTTTTTATCAGTGAATTATTTTTTTTCCAAAAATTAGCCGTTCGGGCACTACAGCAAATTTAGTATTTGCATCCACCACATTCAAGGTTTCCACAAATGGCTACAATGCGCCATTTCAAGAATTTTTCAAATTATTTAATGTCAACAGACATCGGGCTCTCTCCAGCGATTTTTTAAAATCAGTTAAATTCGCCAGAATTGTATGTGTAGAATCCATGGTCGCAACTGAAGTGGCAGATTCTACACATACAATTCCGGTAAATTTAACTGATTTTAGAAAGTTGCTAAAAGAAGTCTGACGTATGTTGACATTAAATAATTTGAAAAATTCTTGAAATGGTGCATTGTAGCCATTTATGGAAACCTTAAATGGGGTGGATGCAAACACTAAATTCACTGTAGTGCTAGAACAGTTAATTTTGGAAAAAAAGTTCACTAAACAAAAAATTTTTATTTTGATGTTCTTCACCTGTTATACATACTTGGCAGTTCCCAACTCTTTTCCAGTGTGTTAAAAAAGGCATTTTTAGGCTTATTTTCACTAAACAGTAACACAGATCAAAATCAGAAAACGGAATTCCGGATTTCTTTGTCTCTGCTGTATTACACAATACAAACTTTGTTTAGGAAAATCAATTACAGTTTCAGATACATTACATTACATATTACAGAAGTATTAAATTGAATAGCCTGGGCCGAAATGGGTGAAAACTGTAGGGTTGACAAAGCCCATGCTGCCCGAGTTGGAACATTTTATTATTTTTGAAATGAACAGATGTCAGTTTAATTTAATTTAATAAGAATTGAGAAAGGCACTCTTTAAACAATAGGAGCAAGTTCAATGATTGCACGGTTGAAGGAAGGGAGTTCCATACTCTACGGCCAAAGCAGCCAGTTCGTGCCAGCCCGAGATTAGTTATTGAAAAATCTGGGACAAAGTTAGTAGAGTTTCTCATTAGATATGTATGACTGGGCAGATGAAGAGAACCAACATATGGATATGCTGAAGATTTTATAACATTGAACATAAATGTTGAGATTTTAAAAATGAGAAGTTTATCGATCAGAAGAATGTGGAAGTGTCTAGCAACATCCAGGTAATGGGAAGTAGAAGTATGGTTGGAGACAAGATGGAGGGACTTTTTTTTTTTTTTTTGAAGTGAAGTGAAGTGAAGTTAAACGCTGTATGTTTGATTTGAAGTGTGACCCCAAATTAACAGGAAATATGTTAGAGAAAATCAGAGAATAATAAAGACTGAAAAGGATTGAAATAGGTAAATAAAAGCTAATGTTTCTAATTACACGAATGTTTCTGTTTAATTTGGTACATATTCTCTGAATATGTGTGTCCCATTTTAAATTTGCCTGGACGGTTACTCCAAGAAAATTTGTTTCTAGAGAAAAAGGGATAATATTATTGTTTATGACCAATTACCAATCCATGGCGGTTTCTTCTTAAAAAATGAATTCATGATGCTAAGATTTTCAGCTTCTGCAAATTCGATGAGTTGATCGCCACGTTCATTCCTTTCCCCATATCCGTATTTACCAACCGATGTCTCTCCTTGTTCCTGTTGTCCAATTCTTGCATTGAAATCCCCCATGATGAGCTTGATATGTTGTTTCCCTTTGGTGTGTAACTCTTTGATTTCTTCATAAAATTCTTCAACCTCTTCGTCGGTATGGCTTGATGTTGGTGCATATACCTGTACTATTTGAAGTTGGTATCGCTGGGTTAGTTGAACAACGAGCCTCGCTGCTCGATCTGATGTACTTTCAACTTCCAGAAGACAGTCTTTAATTCTTTTGTTGATTAAGAAGCCAACACCACTTGTTCTTCCAGTTTCCGTTCCTCTATAATAAAACAAATGTCCACTTTTAAGTTCCACCAACTCTTCACCTTTTCTTCTAACTTCACTGAGTCCTACAATGTCCCATTTGATCTTGTCTAGTTCCTCTTCCAATTCCTGAAGTTTTGCTTCAGAAGCAAGGGATCGTCCATTAAACGTAGCCAAGGTCAATAACAAACGGCAGCCTGGGCCATTCCAGTGATTCTTAGCACCCCCTGCTTTCATGCCACACTGACCGCTGCCTTGATCAGGAGCACTCCAGCACCTGGAGACTAGGGGCCATGGTTTCTGGTGTGTCAACATAATGGAGGAATTAGCCATAATTTCACCACGCTGGCTAGACGGGTTGGTGAATTAGCCCTCCCCTTCCGCCTTTCTATCCGTGCAGCAAATATTAATTTGCCACATAAATAGAAAGCCCATATACACATATACACTGAAAATAAAATTTACTTTTTCTCCTATTTTTTAATCCTATGAAAATGTGAATGAAGGCAACCTAAATCAAGGAAATTATTAATTTATGTAATATGTTATCGAACTGGTGGAGAGCCTTGAAACAAGCTTTTACTTTCTGCTCTCCTCCATTTCTAACCTAATCATACCATTAGTTTCTGAATCTCAAAAATTTCAATTGTAACAATAGAATAATGTTAAAACAGATGTATCAACAATAACTGTATATATGTTGAATAATTTTACTTCTTACCCTTGCATGTTAAATATACAGATCTGATTTTCGAAGTTTGAAATTTTAAATTCTGAAAGGGATTTAGCAAGTGACTGTATATAGTGAGAATTTTTGTTGGTCCCAAGCTTCATATTATATACAGGTCCTACTGTGTATATCAGGGGTGGACACGCATGAGGTCAATGAAAGCCGCTTTCCAATTTATCATACATTATAAAGAGCTGCACCATAGTTACATAGTATTAAATACACAAATTTAATTAATATGGTTACATATTGTACCAAAGTCTTAAGTGCTGTATAAAATATACATGTAAGAAAATATAATTAAGAGAAAGAAAATACAAAATAATTATTTCAAAATTTAATAGTAACTCCTGGACGGACCTATCAATGCAACAAAAGATTTACTTTTGAAGCGATTACGTACAACTTCTATTCTTCATTAACCGATTCACTTTCTTAGTCATTCTAACTAGATTCGTGAAGAATACTCTGGAAAGAAAGAAAAAAAAAAGATTTAAATTTTCGACAGGAACCAAGCTTAACTCAACGAAGAGCCGCATTTGCCCACCCTTGATATATATATACACACACACAAACGGTTTTGTCTATTTTGAAAACATCACTTATAGAAGCAACGATTAATACTTTAAAAATTAAATACACATTAATAACGAAGTCACAAGTCTGACTCTTCATTTTTTTTTTAATGGTTCATACTAGAACCTGTATCTGATAACAGCCAAAGAGAAAAATTATCAAACACTTGTGTTAGACTCAAACCAGTGTCCTTCGGATTACCATCCTAGTGTTTTAATAATGTTTATAAAAGCAGATGATTAAGGTAATGCTATGATAAAGTAGCTTGTACTTGAATTTTTTGTGTTAGACTGTATCGTGGGATTCCAGGGATGTGAAAGGTAGAGTAACACGATATCTGAAGGATGATTCTTCAATTCCCTAATCATTTACATCAAACAAAAACTTCAACTAATTTAACACCAGATTTTCTCTTACCAATTTAGGAATGGCAAAAATTGGCCACTCTAGAACCAAAGTGTGGAACTCTCTTCCGTTTCCTCTTAAATCGTTAAACTCACCTTTATTCAAAAGATATGTTACTGATCACCTAATGGATTAATATCTATTCATTTTGAGAATAATTAAAATCCTCATGTTAGGCAGCATGGGCTTTGTCAGACCACTCAGTCCTTAAGCATTGCTGCCAAAGAGAGTCAATTTAGTTTTGAAGTTGTAATAATACTGTTATATACATCGATGTATTTCATTTGCCTAAAATAAAGAATTTGATTTGCTTTGATAAATGTATACCCAACTAAACTTTTTGGATACCAGACCCAGATCTACAGGTTCAAAAGTGGCAGTTTCTTTAACACTGAGGTATGTATGCTAGAATAAACAATACAACCTTCAGAGAATAATTTAAGAAATACTCACTTCTGAACATCAGATTTTCCACCAGAAATAGATTGGCAGAACGACAGACCTGAAAAATATAAAAATTAAATATATTTGTACAAATAAAGTTGTCAGATATTATTACCCTTCTCAGGGATAACACAATTGCCAAATAATGGTCAACACACAAAGCCTCCGGGGCAAGTTTTTGTGTTTTTTCGTGGGAAATTGATTATACGTAATAATTCTGACACCCACATTTGTTAGCTCAGACTAAATCTGTTTTATTATAGGAGAAAAAGAGGAATCGTCCACGACTTAAATTTGAACTAGGGTCTCTCCATTGAGCTCAGAGCACCTTAACCACTAGGCCATCAAGGACAGAAACGAATGTTTTCTTTTTATGTATATATATATATTAAATTGAAAGACCCATATGGGGATTATTTAATATATGCAAATGAAGCTAATTACCCAGATCCTGGCAGACAAAGTCTGCCTAAAATCAGATTAACATAAGTTATTCTAATACATTTATCATAAGTAAATACATCATAAATATCACTATGAAAATATAAAAAGCAAACCTTTTCATGATTATATAACACATTTTACACAGTTTTTTAGCAATATGGACATGATTCTTCATCAGGGACATGTATCACATCCGCATTACCAAGTTACAAAAGCCAGTTTTTTCTAAGATGCCCAGAGCAGCAGCATGTTGTTCTCTTTTCTTTTGCTTTTAGTAATGCCACTTTCTCTGTTCGCCACGGTCCTGAAAACCGGCCTTTAAAGATTTAATTAAAATAAAATTAATTAGCAAAATCTACATTTGCCAAAATCCTATTTACAAACTGTTCGAGCATTTTAGCAACACGTGAATTTAATTAACGTTTAAAAGAATATTTTTTATATTAATTCTGAGTGCTCGAACAGTTTATAAATAGGGTTTAGGCAAATGTAGATTTTGCTAATTTATTTTATTTTAATTAATGCTTAAAGGCCGGTTTTAGGGACCGTAGTGAACAGAGAAAGCGGCATTATTAAAAAAAAAAGAGACAACATATTATTGCTCTGGGCATTTCGGAAAAAACTGGCTTGTAACTTGGCAATGCCGATGTGATACGGTTCCCTGATGAAGAATCATGTCCGTATTGCTAAAAACTGTGTAAAATGTGTTATATAATCATGAAAAGGTTCGCTTTTCATATTTTCATAGTGATTCTTATGACGTATTTAGTTATGATAAATGTATTAGAATAACTTTATATATATATATATATATATCATCATCATCATATTCAACCATTATCTATCCACTGCTGGATGAAGGTCTCTCCAAATGCTTTCCACACAAGTCTATCCTGGGCCATTCGTTTCCACGTCACCCCAACCTGTTTTCTTATTTCATCCACCCATCTAGTTTGAGGACGTTTTCTAGGTCTTCGGTGGTCTCTTGGAATCCAGTTCAGAATTTCTGTTGTCCATCGTTGATCAGTTCTTCTTGCAATATGCCCAGCCCATCGCCATTTCAGCCCTTTTACTTTAACAATGATGTCCTCTACTCTAGTTTGCTCTCTCACCCAAGTGTTTCTTTTTCGATCTCTCCTAGTTATTCCAAGCATGCACCTCTCCATGCTCCTTTGCGTTGTCTGTAACTTTCGTATTGCTCCAACTGTTAGACTCCATGTCTCTGATCCATAAGAGAGGACTGGCAATACACACTGGTTGAAGACCTTTCTTTTTAGACACAAAGGCAATTTCCCCTTCAGGATAAAACTGTTTCTTCCAAATGCACTCCAGCCAAGTTTAATACGTCTGTTGAGTTCTTTCATAATGTTGCCATCCATTGAAATCAGCTGGCCAAGGTAAATATATGAATCAGCAATTTCTAGCTCAATGTTGTCAACTTGTATTTTTGTTTCCTCTACAAAATTATTGAACATGATCTTAGTTTTTTGTAGGTTCATCTTGAGTCCAACTTCTTTACTTCTAGTTGAGAGCTCCTGTACCATGTCTTGGAGTTCTGATGGGTTCGTTGAAAAAATAACAATGTCATCAGCAAACCGCAAATGATTTAAATATTCACCATTTATTTTTATTCCCTTGTTATTCCAATTTATCAGCTGAAAAATCATCTGTAAAGCTGAAGTAAAAAGTTTTGGAGAAATGGTATCTCCCTGCCTCACCCCTTTGCCAAGTTTGATAGTTTTGGTATCTTTATGTAACCGAAATTTTGCACTTGCATTTTTATACACACGTTTCACCATGTCAATGTACACATCCTCAATGTCTGTTGATCTTAAAGAGTTGATGACTGCTGATGTTTTAATAGAGTCAAAGGCCTTCTCATAGTCAATAAATGCAACACACAATGGAAGTTCATATTCATGTGTTCTTTCAATTAATTCTCTTAATACTTGAATATGGTCCACTGTACTGAATCCACTTCGAAATCCAGCTTGTTCTCTTGGTTGAGCTGCATCTAATTTTTTCTGCAGGCGATGTGTTAGCACTTTTGTGAAGATTTTATAAATAGCAGGTAACAAGCTAATTGGTCGGTAATTTTTCAAATCCTCTTTATCACCTTTTTTATGCAAAAGAATTACTGTTGCAGAATCCCATTGGTTTGGTATGTTACCGCTGTTAAGACATTTGGTAAAGAATTTTGCAAGTATGTCTTCTACATATTCTCCAGCTTCTTTTAGGATATCTAATGTAATACCATCATCGCCAGGGGCTCTTCCTTTCTTCATACTTTTTATTGCAAATGAAACTTCTTCTTTTAAGATTTTAGGAGCTGTTCCTTCGACTATTTCAGTGTCTTCGTTTAATCCACTGTTACTTTCATATAGTTTTTTGTAGAATTCTTCAACTCTTCTAAGTATTTCTTCCCTATTTCTTGTTACGGTGCCATCCTCTCCTTTTAATGCAATGATGTGTTTCTTCCCAACAGATAAACTTCCTTTAACAACCCTAAGGCTCTTGTTATTTTCAATGGCCTTCCTTACTAACTCACAATTGAATTTTCTTATGTCTTCTTTCATGCTTTTGCGCAGAGTTTTACAAAGTTCTATGTACTCAATCCTGGAACTGGTATTTCGATTGTCCACCTTCATATCTCTTCGCCTTTTCATGAGCTGTTTCGTCTTCTCAGATAATTTGCTATTGTGCTTTTTACAGGTTACACCACCAATTTCCCCAGCAGTTTCAACTATTGTCTTAACAATGTTTTCATTTGCTTCTGAGATGTCAACTTCTTCAATAAGTCCTTCCAGTGCAGAAAAGCGATTTTTTAATTCCAACTTGAATGCCTCGGTATTTTCTTTTAATTTCTTTAAATCCACCCTCTTACTTACTTGTTTCCTAATGAGCTTCTGTCTTTCTAATAAATAAAAGAGATGCTCCAATATATATACACACACACACAGTCCAAATGCGGCCAATAACTTTTGAACCAAGACAGATATTGCAAAGAAAGTTAGGTATTGGTATAGTAAAATGACTATGCACTATCAGATGAGATGAACAGCAGCGCTCCTGGTGGCGAATTGAGGAAGTTAAAAATTTTATTTCGAAAAATAATGAAGATGAGGAAATATTTTCAATTAGAAAGTTGTAGAGCATCCTTCAGTTAGTAAGAAAAAATACACGGGGTTACGCTCTCACAATAAAAATGCTCAATGTTAAGTATTAAAACGTATCACTACATTTTTTTGCTCTATTTATTTCTTACTTTATCAATTAACATCAAGACAAATTAAATGGACAAGATTTATTATTATGTAGGTTAACTTCTAGGATAGAAACCATGGGGATACTATTAACTTTGGTAGGGTGTCCTGATACAGATACATTTCAAGGTTGAAGAAAATTTCTGATATCTATTATTAAAGTAAATGAGATGGATAAAAAAAGAGGCAAATGAACACGAACTTAACAAATGCTGATTAGTTGTGAGCTGCAAGAAGTCTGGCAAGATGGCAGCCAAATCTAGTGTTCCCACAGGACTTGTTGAAAATCCTCAAATACTTAAGTGTGGATATGGCGTTTTTATCTTTCCAGTGGCAGATTTATAAAATTGCCGCCCTTAGGCACAGCCTGTACTGCCGCCCCCTCCCTCCTTTACAAAGAAAAGAATATTTGTAAAAAAGAAAGTATATCATACTCTTAGCGTTTCGTATGTAACGGCTATTTTTCATATAATTATTCAAACTAATAAGATACAACTCAAAATTATTGCTACCATATTCGCCAACTTCGTGAATTCGAGACATTTTTTGAATCCACATTAGTTTTAGTACTGATTCCTGGAACCACTGATATTTTTACGTATATTTCGTATATTTGGGGAAAAAAACACGTACGCATCCTTGCATGAATTTTTTCATTATCAGTCAAGTTTTTCTTTATTCATTCATTTACTATTAATATATATAAAAAACGTGTTAAGCCTGGATTTATAAATGGTCACGCTGGGCAAATGCCCATGGTGTAAAATTTTAAAAGGCTATGAGAACTCTTTTTTCTTTTTTAATTTTATCTATCTTCAGTAGCATTTTGTCAATGCATAAGGTGACCAGGCTTTCCGATTCGGATAAGACAGTCCCGCTTTGGGCGACAGTGTCCCACTGTCCCCTAGAGACTCATAATTGTCCCATTTTGAAGGG
>QLNU02015360.1:125867443-125878800 GCA_006491805.2 Dysdera silvatica
CCCTGATTCAGGTATGTACTAATTTTTTACAGTATATACATAATTGCACGGAAAAATACTTAACGGTATAAATACAAGATAAGAGAGTTAAATATTACTTAACTAGCTCCCCCGCTTGTATTTATAGCGTTAAGTATTTTTCCATGCAATTAGTATAAATATAAAAAATCAGTACATACCTGAATTAGGGTACCGAACTGTGGGAGACCCTCTAAACCTCCCTGCTCGTTGCTTCGCGACCCGTGCTCATTCAGATCACACTCAAGTTACGTTGTAATTCGTATAATATTGTCCAAAGTTGAATAACCGGCCTATGACGACATGGTGCACTCGGGAGCTAGGTAAAATCTTGAAATAAGTGTTTTTCATGCTTTTACGAAATAACGTGATTGCGTAGGTACCATCGGTGCCCACATTTGAAACAATATAACAATTGGCAGTGTGATTTGGTGCAGAATGACGAATGGCATCCTGATAACAGAAAAGTACCCTATTTTAGCATATGGTAAAAATAAGATACCGCTCAGGCAGCTGGATACCTAGAGGATTCTTACATTGCAGTGTCTTCGTAATCACTTTCAAGTTATTTTGTATGAAGCAAGTACAGTTGCCAGGACAGAGCACGTCAACTGAATTCGAGAGAAAGTGGAATCATTCACAAAAAAAATATTTCCATGACCTAGTAGATCATCGATTTGGAAACCCCTTAGAAACCTTCAAGGTCAATGTCTTCTATCCAACGACTGACATTGTCAGCACTCGGCTACAATATAGATTTGAAGGTTTGAGATCAATTGCCGACCTTTTCTTTTTCCTGTCACCAAACATTTTATTAACCTTGTCTGAAGAGGAGCTGAAGATAAATACACTTACAAATCAAAATCAGTATTCGAAAGATTTATCAGAATCAGTATTTCATAAGTTACTGCTATTCTTGAAAACTTTAAGGCCTGAAATTGTCAAGATTAGCACAATCAGAAAATTGGTTAAACTGGCAATAGTCAAGTTCTACAATATGACCAGTAACTATCCCGAGGTTTGTTCGCTATTGGTTTTATTTTTGATGATCCCCGTCACCGTGGCAACAACAGAGGGAAGCTTTTCGTAGTTGAAAATAATTAAAAATTACCTTTGAAATTTCATGAGCCAAAAACGGCTTTCTAATTTTGCTCTTTCTGAAGCCATACAGGTGGAACAAATGGATATTTCCAAACTGATGGATGTATTTGCTTCAGCGAAATCGAAAAATTTTTAATTTCAAACTTTTCCAGTTACATCTGTAATATGTATTACTTTTTCATGTTTTAAATTTAAAAAATAAAATTCAAAGTAAAGTAACACAACTATAATATAAAATAACAAATACGATAACACATAAGATTAAGAAATAATAAAATATGGAAACTAAATAAAAACGTACTAAAATATATTAAGAAGATACACGAAAACTACTTCTCTTGTTAAAAGAAGAAAGAGAACTAGGGCAACAGGATGGTGCAGATTAAGCCTGAAGGGAACAGGGTGGAAGGCCCCTTCTCTCAGCGATTGCATTAGGGCCCAAATTCTATAGCTACGCCACTGCTCTAGGGCTGCCAAAACAGAACATTCTAGGTCCACCAACTATAAAAAAGGAGGTAGCCAGAAACCGCCAAACAGACTAAGCAAAAAGATTACCTAGACTGCATCTGTACCCAAAAAATAAGCTGCTGTATGTATACAAAAAAAAAGTTTAAAAAATGCTTAAAAGAAATAGGAGCATAGCTAAAATTCCCCATGATTTATTTTACACAACTGCCGATACGAATTCACAGGGACCAAACGTACACATTACATATAACATGAAATTTTCTTACCTTCTGGCTTTTACAAAATCACAAAGCGAAACAGTTTAAAATAATTACCAGTAAAAACAGTGATTATAAAAAAAACCGCAGAAAACAAACACACAGAACAAAATATAAAAACTCAACAAGACTGGCAGAACAGCAATAATATACTAAATAGGAAATAAAATTGGCATGTAAATGTTCACTAACATGAAAAATGTCTTCTTTGTTAGGACTATGTCAAAAAAGAAAATGGATGTGTGGCGAATTATAGAGCTATCAAAACTGAAAAAAAAAATTCTATTTCATTTCTTCAAACCTATTGAAATCATAAGAACTTGAGCACATCGGGTGTTGTTAAAAACAAAATACCCATTGAACATCGTTAGCTTTAGTCACGTTGTTTACTGCCATAGAAACGTACGGCTGTTGCCAAAACGTTTACTCCAAAAGAAAATTGAGAAGCGCTTCATTAAAATCACTATTAGCAATCGTTGGAAAATCTTTACATAGATGTTTTGATTCTTAACTGACACTCGGATATGTTTCTGCTTAAGTTTTCAAACATCAACAAAGTTTTCAAAATTATTTGTAGGGAGGGAGAGCTCAAGAAAATTATGTACATTTATTAATTACAATATCTTAAAATTGCAATTTATTTCAAATTGGGGGGCGCAGGTCCCACATAACTGTACACCTGTCTCTTCAAACGAAAGCAATACGATAAAAAGCGATTACTTTTGCGCTAGACCCGAATATTGTTACAAGACAGAAAATGGCGCTATACCGCAGGGGCTCAGATTAGAAGTAGCAAAATTATAATTTTTTTTAATCGGAACTTTAAATCAAGCATGCAGATAATCTTAGCAATTATATTTTTATGCTTTTTCGTTCCACTTCAAGGCAAAGGGGTTTTTTATGGTTAATATTTTTTCCTGACATGCCTCAGTGGAATATGTCTTAATGACTATTTTTTTTTTAAATTCCGGATGATATATCAAATTACGGGACTTAATTAACGACGTCTTTGAATTACGTTACAATTTATTAGGATTATTACATCTCACATTTCGATCTCATTTATATGATACTGAAGGATGGAAACAATTTTATCAAGGCCTGGTTGTTAGAAAACGAACAATGTTAAAAGCCGTCAAGAGGGACCAGTGGGAAACTGATAATCTTTTTACACATCAAACGAAGCATATCGGACTGGACACTACTACATATACTTTTATTTTTATAAGTTTAATTTGCTTTTCCAGTTTTATGTACATCGGAGCTCATCAATAGAAGAGACATCATGGAGAAATCGCGTATACCTAGAATTCGAACTACGTCCAGCCCTTTTTAATCAAGTTAGAGATAAACAGCAATAGTTTTGATCATATGCGTATACAGGAAGTTCATACGGGGGGGGGGGTGTTACAGAACTGCAACTCAAGATATTTATATGCATATATACAAAATTTCATCCCAATGAAGGTTACAACTCTCATCAACACACAAATTGTAGGGATGGACATGTAATCTCGTTGAAACATATTCTGATCATCTAAAATGTGTGCTACTGGTAAAAGATACTGTTGGGGTGTTCTCTAACATGGCCTCGCACATTGATCTTACTTGCAATAAATGCGTCTTCAGAAATCCCATTAAAGCAACCCATGTTGTCCAGACGAATGCCGATTTGCCTCCTGTCTATTAAATATTTTTTAGGCTTATAGCAAAAACCATGAGTTATACCTAAAACCATTAAAAAGGACATCTAAAATTAAACCTTTTTTTCACACATCACTGCAATTCACTTACCTGGCAATTTTGTGAATTTTTTAAGTGCTTTAAATTTGAAAGTTTGTCATAAAGACATACAGTTGGCTTAGGAATATTTAGTGCGGATTCATTTTGAATCTTTTTAACTGACAACAAATTTATCACCATACACACACAAAGTGCTATATTCTCCATGCATACCTCATGGTTAGGACGGTAATTTTGGCGTGGAAAAGAATACGAAATTTGAGGGACGATCGCGGGAAAAATCTCGAATTTTTTGGAAATTTAAAAAAATTCGCGGAAGATGTGTAACACTTAAAAAATAATTCGAAACAGTAATATAAATAACTACTAAGCTACTGAAGTATTATATACTGGAATAATATTGCCTCATTCAGAGATCATGTGTAGGGCAGTAATGTCATCGCGATGCAAAAAATATAAAATTCACGGGGCTGTCCCGGGAAAAAATTTTAAATTTCGCAAATTTTTTATTTTAAAAAATCGCGGAAGAAGTTTAACACTAACGTTAAAAAAAATCTTAGTTTCCACACAGTAAAAAAAAAATAACTATTACGTTACTAAATAATCATTATGCAGTTGGATTTCCCTATCTGCAGGCAGTGGCGTAGGCAGAAAGTTCATAAAGGGGGTTATAGGCTTAATGGGTGGGGTTACAGAGCTACAACTCATACATTCCTATGTTAAATATACAAAATTTCATTGCAATGGGGGCGTTATAACCCCCAAAACCACCCCCGGCTACGCCTCTGTCTGCAGGTGATACATTCCACGAGCAACCTCGAGTAATAGCGAACCCTAGCCTACCTAGCAATTTCACGAAATTGTTTTTTGTTAACATATAAACTTATGATAGAAGTTTAATTACTAAAGTTTGAACAATAAGGCATTACCAAGATTAAGTAATAACAATATACATAATATATTTTGTTAGAGAATTATATATGTAAAATTATATTGCCATCTATTAACACCAAAAGGAAGTAAAATTATACAGAAGTTTGAGAAAAGGATTTTTCTCAATATTTGGACAGAAAAATATCTCTACATAGATTGTTTACTGTGTCTTCGCCCTTCCATTATTATACTACTGCTTTTTCTCTCGAATGAACAGCATTCCAACCTTTTAACTTAACCCTCAAGGTTACAGTAGGGCAAAGGAAAATATTTTGTACATATACTATAGTCCAAATACATTTTTCTTCCAAATTTCACCCAAAAACTTTTCATGATGGCAGTACTGAAATTATTTAAATATGGAAATTAATAAAAAATCGTAATAGAAATTAGGCAATAATAAAAAAATTTAAAATTAGGGGAATTAGAAAAAAAATTAAAGTTTGTGAAGTTACGAAATCATGGAAAAATCCCTAAAATTTGCGGAAAACGTCGCAGAAATTCGCGCCGCCATAAAATTCCTGCCCTATTCATGGTTGGGCATTTCAGGATCCCAGAACTTATAATTTCCACCTTTTTACAATAATTTATAAATTCTGAACACATATTTAAGCAGTTTATTTAAACATCCTCTTCGATGCTTAGTCAATTAGCATTTAAACTAATGATTCAGCTGGCTTAACCCAAACGGATTTATGTCACACATGTTATTTCCACTACTGGCTTTACACTAAAAACTATATAGACATTAAATGCTTTAAGGTGTGCATATTTTGTTTCAAGTTAAGCTAATAAATCTTCTTTTAACTTTATATGGATTTAATTGAAATTAACTATAAAATTGAAGGAGTAAAAATTATTTATTTTTTATAACTGTATTTTTCAAAATTAACTTTTCACTTTAAAATTTTTCTGACGCAACTGAAAAATTTACAAGTTGCTAGTGTATTTCCTGAAAACTAAATAAACAAAATTTGAAATATTTCTTCAATGGGTCTAAAATTATTCTCGTCTCATTTTGGTACATATTATACTTCAAATCCACACCTCTACTCCAAAAGAATAGTATTAATAAAATTATTAAGAATAGTATTAATAAAATTATCAAGAATAGCATTAATAAAATTATAAAGAATAGTATTAATAAAATTATTTACTTCTATCCAATATAATAAATACGGGTTAGATAAAACTTTCAAGTAAGGCACAAACAATTATTATTAGTTTGTGATACACTATGTTCTAGTTTTTAGATCTTTATTCTTCACTAAAAACTGTCTGTTACTACTGTAATGACCATGCATACCATGTAATTCAAAATGTGATCGAGACTGTATTGAATCTGAGAGAAAAGGCCCAATGGAAAAAATATCCGAGGAAAGAAGGGACAATCACAAATTTCATAATTTTTAACTGCAATTGAAATAACTGTGATGTCCACAGCTGTTACCTTCGAGCATATATACTGGTAGAGGTCGGATGATGTCACAAAACGAGTACTAAACAACTGTCCACTTCAAATCATGTGATATAACAATGTTTTGCCCATGAAGCAGAAGTTTCAACATATAGTAACAGCATATGGCAACATATATAGCAGTATATTGCAAGTTTTATTGTAAAAAAACTGTATAAGCAGTTAAATTGCGAAGAATATATTGATGTTTTAGAAACTAATAATGATAAATTCGATCTTATTAATTATAGAAGTGCTTGTGGAAAGTTGAAAGTTCCATCTAATGATGTTGCTACATGTAAAATTGCTGAAACTTCCTTTTGTGTCGCACAAAGTTTAGACCAATTACAGAAGTACAACATAATACAAACTTTAATTATTCATTCCTTAAAAAAATATTCAATCTTCCATTTTTAATTCGTTATGTGCACATTGTTGTGATGGAAAATCATAGAACATATTTAATTAAATACATATTACACCAATATTTTACCATTCTATTACATCATGTTGGAAATCAATTACCTCAGATCTATAAAAAAAAAATTAAGAAGCACCAACACCAAACCATTATTTTTTCAAGGGCATTATGAATGTAAATTAATACCCCCGCCAACTATTTTTATCTTTTTAAGCCACTATTTATACTGATGTATCCTGTGATAAATTGTGACAATTACAATAAGAATTCTTACTATTCCTTTTGCATTGCTATTCATGCATTATTACATGGTTTCTTAACAAAAGTTTTTGCAGCCTATATCCTGTTCATTACAAATTTAAAATGATACATTGTTTTCAACAAGATTAAAATTTCTTTAACTGTTTTTCAGTACTTTTATATAATGCATAATTATTTAAATTGCACTTTATATTAAATACAGCCTAAATATGATTTGAAAACTACTTTTGCATTGACCTATCCATGCTAACCCCAGATCCTTTTGGCTCAGAATGACCTGTGCTGTGCTTGCACCATAAAAAATCCAACCAACCAGAAACTCTTTCATTCCTGTTATTAACCTATTTTCTTGTAATTTTGACTTTTTTTTCCAAAATGTTGATGCTTTTACACTATAAAAATTTGTTTTGCTAGCCTTCAGTATGAGGAATTTTATGGATGACAGAAAATAAATTTTGTTTGCTAGGGCTCAGAATTGCTGGTCACTTTGCCGTGCAAAAATTGGTGGTTATTTTCTCTCTTTCCAATGTTTAAGTGATAATATCTTGTCATTGCAAGGAGAATGAATCGCAATAATTGAGAGTAAATTAAAAAAAAAATGATTGTAAAGGAAAGATCTTGTAATTTATTTCATATTTTTCATTGGCTTTTTAAATCACTTGCCCTAGTCCTCCTTTATAATCTTTGCATTTGTTATAATTAATCACTGTTTCACTCAATTCAATTTTTTGTATCCTTTATGTTTTGAAATTGCTTCGTATATTGCTGCTGTCTGTGAATATCTTTGCCCCACCACAATGAAGACTAATTCTAGTATTTGGTGTTTATGGTAATATTTAATCAATACATTTCTTCCACATTCATTGCTCAATGGTCTTCTATCTATAACAGAAAGAACAGAGAAACGTAGGAATAAATGGTTGAAACAAGAGAAGGCAATGTACATTTTACGAGATCGTGCAACCATAACTAGCAGTGTTAAATATAGCATGAACGGAGCGTTCCATACGAAGAACTTAAATTTTTTCAATAGTCAGTTATGTACATGGGTGCCCATATGGGGGAGACCTTGAATGCCCCCTCCAGCTGTTGGTATAACTAAATTTTTTATAAATTTTAATATATTGGACATTTACTACAATGTTTAACAGCCTTGAGTGAGGCAATAATTATTCTTAACCCCTTAAAAATTTCTTGCTGCACCTCTATCATTAGTGCATTTTTTTGGGGAGAAGGATGTTAGCTGGCATCAAGACAAGTTCTACATATTAAATTTATTGGAGGTGAGAGTAAAACTTGCATAAAAGCATAATCAAATCACCAAAAATATCTTTTAAAAAAATATATATACTATCCCAACTGACAAAAAAAAAACCATATACATATATATTATTAGCTTACATTTTCATTTTATGTAAAATTAAATTGCAAAAAATTTAAACAAAAAATCTTTCATAAATCCTGAACATCGCCTTTCGTAAAATTCATTTCCAATTGCTGTGTTATCGAATAGGCTGCTAGATCACATGACTTCTTACAGAAGATGCTGGCTACACCCTCTCCCATTCGAAGCTGATGTCAACCGGCCTCTATCAACATATATGCTCGAATGATGTAACCCTCTTAAAATGATTATCATCAGGGACATATCGAGGGGTGCCTTTATCTTGGATGCTATTAAAGTCCCGTCTACCAAATTTCACAGACAGGTGACATACATGAGTGCCCTTATACATGACAACATATCAGGGACATATCGAAGAATGCCACAGCCCCTGCATTATTTATCTTGGTACACGTTGTACACTCTAAAGGGTTCCTGTCTTTGGAGGTGAAGTAAAATACTTTCTTTATGACTCTTAAAATTTGTATGGGGTATACAATGCAAGGATATATCCCGCAAAGTTCTGATGGCAATGTGCACCAAGATAAATAATGGGAAGGGGCTGTGGCAACCCTCGATGTATCCCTGATATGTTGTCATGTATAAAGACACTCATGTGTACTATCTGTCTATAAAATTTGGTAGATGTGGCATCACTAGCAGCCAAAATAAAGAATAGGGAGCTACGGCACCCCTCGATATGTCCCTGATATACTGTCATGTTAAAGGAACTCATGTGTACTCTATGTCTATGAAATTTGGTAGATGCAGCTTTAATAGCAGCCAAGATAAATAATGAGGAGCTGCGGCACTCCTTGATATGCCTCTGATATATTGTCATGTATAAGGGCACTCATGTGTATCATCTGTCTATGAAATTTGATAAATATGACTTTAGTATCATCCACGATAAAGGCACCCCTCAATACACCCCTAATGATAATCTTAAGAGGGTTGCAGCTGTGAACATTGCAGTTATTTCAATTGTAATTAAAAATGATGAAATTTGTGAACATCTCCTTTTTTGTTGTCGGCCCTTCTTTCTTCAAACGTTTTTTCTATTGGCCCTTTTTCCAGGCCATTTTTTCCATGCTTTTTTTTTCGATTACCAACTGTATTTTAGCAAAACAGAACAAAAAATAATATGCACATACACACATTTAAGATTTTTAAAACTGTTTTATCTTCATGTGATTGTTTTTCATCATAGACCCCTGTGGTTCAACTACTTGACCGCTGTACCTTTAACTGTGGTGGACAATAAATTATACATTAGAAATAACTAAATTTATGAAAATATACAGATACCCAGGTGTGCAATAGATTTTAAGTTTTATGAGTGCTAAAAGTTTTAGAATAATTCTAATGTCAACTACTACGTTTCCCTATACTGCATATTATATCTGTAATAATATACATATAATGGACTTATTTAAATTATACGCAACAAGACATTTGCAAACAGCATTAAATTTTAAGAGTTTTAAGAGCCTAAGCACTTCCGAGCAACTAAAAATATAGCTGCTACTTGCTTTACCTATACGCACACTTGTAAAACCTTTATTAAAAAATATGGATTCTTTGAGCTTAAAACAGTTTTTATATTTTACGTCTTGGAACTGTGCTATGAGTTACTTTGGACAAGATTGATAAATTATCGACATGGAATCAAACCCAGCTCGACATGTATGAAGGCAATGGACATAACCATTGGGATGCATAAGGTAGTAGTAACTATCAACTAGTTTAAAAAGCAGGATGTTAAAGTAGAATGTTTGAAATAAGCAAGATGTTAACCAACACATTTTGGAATATGTATATCTTTGCTATATTTTAATACTAAGAAATAGTTTTAAAAAAATTGCTTTAATTAGTTCAGGGTCCGTTTTGCAAAAAATACTTATATGATAATCTGCAATGGGAATGATAAGTTAACCCCTTAACTGATTATCTCAAGCTGAGTTTGGACGCTGCTGATCAACTAGTTTTTGCCATCCCTGCACACGTACAAGTTCAGGCACAATATTTGGCACTAGTACAGATTACAGCAACAGTTGGCGACTTTTTTCAAAACCAGCCATCACAGATGCATCTGGGTACTGCAATTCTGCCATTTTGGAAAAAACATTCCTTTATTAATGAAGGAATGTTTTGAAACTTGGTTGTTGTTGTAAATGCTTTTATTTTTACTACTGCAAGCTTTATAAATTTATGAGAATACAGACCCATAATTTACTGATGTTTTTAGTAAGCAGGGCATGTGCATCACCTCCCCCCACCCACTAGAAATGTATTGATTCGGGAAAAGCACTGAGTCACAAAAACATCTGGAAAACAACGTTCTATTATAGCAGATGCTCACTACGGCCATTGGCATCTTGGCAGGGTTACCATAATCTATATTATTAACCAATATTTTAACAAATTCTCAACATTTGTATTATTTCTTATTTTAAACATTAAATAATACTACTGGTCAATTTTTTACCATACTGGTTTAAGAAAAATATATTTAAATGAGTAGAGGTAGCTTCATTTTGCTGCCTGCAGGCTAACATATTTTAAGCAGAAATATATTTTGCCACCTAATTATACTAAATGTAACTAGAGGTGTAACTGAGCCTTTGGCAACTTCGTTAAATTCTTAATTTGATGCCCATGATCATTATTTGAAATTAGTCTTTTGTAGGCATTTGCAAATTTAGTGCTTTTTGAGCCTCTCTTGAGGCAGTGCCCGTGGCAGTTCTCCTTCATACCCAGTTACGCCTCTGAACATAGCATCTAAAAATGAATATAAAAAATAGGTAAATAGAAAAGTTTAAATCTTTATAAAAAGTATAAGAGGAATGTGGTAATCCTCAACAATAAATAGAACTTTGTGTGCAATATCACTCACTACATTTTAATAACGTTATCTAAACATCACATATAAAACACAACTAGTACTTTCATTCAATAAAAAATATCCTGCGTTTTATTACAAAAATATTAACACTTTAAATACCGCAAGTGTATTCTTTGTCAAAAAGTAGACCCTAGGCGTAGAGATACAAGGGCCTGTGGGGACCTCCAATAATTTGAAATACACTCTATAACAAAAAAATCGACGCACCAAGAAGGGGTTGTCCGATTGTAATGAAATTTCGTATGCAAAGACATTTTGACCGAACATGCAAATGATTAAAATTTGGTGTCCAATGAATGAATAGCGGGAACTCCAGCGCATCGGAACTGCGCATTCAGCAGGTGTATATAAGGAGCGATTCTCAATATGTGGTCAAAATTTCTGTTGCATTTTGACTGTGGATATCTTAA
>QLNU02015360.1:125878900-125928614 GCA_006491805.2 Dysdera silvatica
AGTATCCATTAAATTGCAACTTTACACTTAGGCCTAAGTACGTATTACTGCAAAACATTTCCAAAATACAGATATTTAAACATTTACTTTTGTTTTAGAAAGAAAAAATGGCAGACAAAATAAGTAGCAGCACAACCAGTGCCAGTAGAATGCGGAAAATGAGGAAAAAGTTAAAGAGAGAGAACCCAGACTACCAAAAAGGGGAAAACACATATGACTGAGGAAGACTTTGAGAATCTTAGAAGGTATGAGTGAGAAAGAAAAAAAATTCAAAGAGAGAAAAAAAAAGCTAATAAAAATGCAGATAAGCCTACACCTGTAAATTCCCCTAGTTCTTCAACTGGTCCCGTCTCTGTCGAGTGCCCATATCTGAGTCCTTAGGCAAGGCAATTTGGAGTACAGTAAGATCACTTCCCAAATCTCCTTGGAAACAGACAGCTATTGTCAGCGGACTGGCTAAACGTGTAGGCATTTCGCTGGTTAATAAAATGAGTAATATTTTTTCAAGCTCTTCAAATAATATTGACAAGGACTTCTCACATGTTGGTAACTTTTACTTTCGTACAGACATAGTGTATACTTGTCCAGGTTTAAAGTACAGCATGACTGTGTGGCAAAGAGGTGGAAAAAAGTTGGTACTACAGAAACACTAACTCACTATGTGTCTAAAGGAAGCTTTTTTCACATTGAAAGAAGAAAACCAAGGCTTTGAAATTGGGTTTTCAAAGTTTTGTTCATTGCGTCCAAAAATGTTCTTTTACTCAAAAACACACTCCCTCTGAGCAATGTAAATGTATAATTCATGAAAATGTGTTTTATTTAAACTCAAAGCTTTACATATCATGTAAATAGATGACTTTTAGGAAAGCATTTTATGCAATACAAGTACCAACTCAACAACGTTGGCAAAATTGTTGTGAAAACTATTGTGACGAAAAGTTGGTTTTGCTCCCCAATAACCCAGAAAACCTTGTTATTTAGAAAATATGGGGGAAAAGTAATGGTAAAATTCAACTAAATACTAAAGAATCTCAAGTTAGAGATATATATGAGATCTAATTGAAGATCTACCTAAAATGATGAGTCATGTCAATATAAAAAGAATCCAGCATTTTGAATTTGAGAAAGATAAGAAAGAAGGAACAACACAAATTTTGCAAATTGACTTTGCAATGTCATTTGCATATAAGTATCAGAACGAAATACAAAGTGCACTATGATCACGAGCAAGTGTACTTCTATTCACGGCTGCAACTTTTTATAAAGGCAAGTGTCACACCTACCTCATATGTTTCGATGCATCAAATAAAGATAAAGACACTATTTCTGTTTTAATAGAATTTCTTTATGGAGAAATTTTTAAATCGAATAACAACCAAACGAAGAGGTCATTTGGAGTGATGGGCCCTCATCCAAATTTAAAAACAAATACTTGGCCAAACTTCTATGCATGTTGTCGGAAAAGTACACAGGAACAAATTTCACACGGAAATACTTTGCTACTTCTCACAGTAAAGGAGTGGTAGATGGAGTGGGAGGTAATACAAACAGACGTACACCAAAAGACGATAAGCCAAGGTGAGATACACACTGTCCAGTCTGCCAAAGATTTTGCTAACTTAGCAAGCCAACTTACACATAGTACAAGGATCTTCTACATTGGAAATGATCACATAGAGAAGAAAATACGAGTGAAGAACCCATAGAAAAGTGTCATTCCAATTACCAGCATATCAGGTTTCCATGTAGTTAAATCAAAAGGAAAGGGTGCCATCAACTGTCGAACCCATTCTCTTTCAACTGAAAATATCACCTTTGGAAACAGCAATTCACCATATTTGATTATGGATGAAGACCTTGCATTCGGAAAATGTGTCATTGTAAATTATGAGGACAAACTCTATCCAAGGGAAATTACGAAAAGAGAAGAAAATGGTACATATGTAGTAAACGTGATGGAAGAGTCAAACTACTTCAAGTGACCAAAATCCTTACACATGTGAAGATATAGTGAAGGTTATTTCAGCACCAATTGTTACTAATAATAGAGGCTCTTACAAATTTGTTGACCTATAAAACTGTAATCAAACATTACGAAGAAAATGCTATGATTTAAATACTTGATATTTCTGTTTGTGTTGACGTATTTCATGCATTTCTCTTTTAATATATATTTTTATTATTACTAAAAGAAGAAAAAATCCAATAATATTAGTTATTTGCTGTTACTGTTTATTCATATATATATTATAATACTAGTTCAGTACTTTCACATTAAATGAATTTCTTGAAATTAATAAAGCAATTGTATTTTTATTAAGTGACAAATCGAATCACACAATGTCCCGCACATGACGAAGTTGTCCCACACATGACATTTATTTATAAAAAAATTACCTGGGTATATGCTTACCTTTCCTCCTAAAAACATTTAGGGATAATTAATATGAACCTAGGAGATATAAAAAAAAGTGCTGAAGTCACATGACTACAGCAGAATCAGAGAAATTTTTGTTAGAAGGCAATATAATGAAAAGTCTTGTTAAATCGTGTGTCCTGCACGTGACAGTTAGGTTTAATTAAAAAACTTGGGATTTAAAAAGTTTATGAAAAAATTCTTGTACTTATAAAATCACCTTACTCTGACCTTCGTTAGATAATAAATTCTAAAACTTCATTCTTATAAAAAAGATTTACAAGCAAATATAGTTTAAAAAGTAGTCTGAATGTCCCACACATGACGGTGGAATGGCCCACTTAGAGATATTGCTATCGACATCTCTTTTCTATAACGGCTTTAACAACAATGCATAGGCAGACTAAGGTTATATGGCATCCTGTGTGTAAGGAGAAAATTTAGGTGCCCTCTCCCCACAAATATTACTTTACTTGATAATAATTCTTTTTGGTGCAAATTTGTATGGGGTCTTCTTGATGGCCCATTAAATTTCCATATATTACAAAAGCAAAAAGCCATAATGACAATTTAAATTTCCTTACAACAAAAAACATGCAAACAAGTCACAAGAAGTTTTTCTGAGAAACCAAAAATTAAATTGTTCTGACATGCAAATTAAAGCCTTAAGCAAGTTTCAATAAGATGAAATTTTGCACATCTGTCCTACATACCAATACGTAAGTTTGTTCGGTTCAATGCAATTTTCACCTTCAGAATTTCTTACTTGTAATTCTGTCACTGGCATACGCAGAAAATTTATAAAGGGAGGAGAGGCATTTACAAGGCTACAACTCCACATATATATATACACAGTAGAACCTCCATATAACGAACTTCCGTATAGCAAAAATTTTAACGACCAAAACAGAAAATCGAGTGGTCACGTCAGCAACACCATGTTCCATAATACGGTGGGAATACAATACGATTTTAAGGTAAGTGGGGAAACAATCAAAAAGTATGCCTACAGGACTTTAAGCCCCCTAATAAAGAGTTTTCCTAAGCACAAACACCTGTGTCTGGTTGCCCCATACAGTGCAAAGCTGCTAGGAAGCAGGCCCCAATTGTCCTTGAATACACTGTATTGTTTGAATAGTAGTACTTGTTGCCCTTTTTTGCTCGTTTCATTACCAGAAATCCAGACCTTGCAAATTTCCCACAGGGGTGCTAACACTTTTATGATGAATCAACATCACCATTTGTTGTGCAGCAGGATATTAGAATTTTTTTGCACAAAAGCATGAATGTGTATGAAAGAAGCATTAAATATGTTTTCATTTTAAGGTAATAATCGTTCAACTCTCTTTTATACGCATGTATATTTATATATTTCACACTTAAAAACATCTATTTTTAAATGGTTGACTGTTATTATGAGAAATAGTCGTTAACTGAAAAATAGGATTTTAATTGTGGTATCATATTGCCCTGCCCTGGTTCATGAATACATCGTTTCCACATAGCGAATTTTCTATATAACGAAATTTTTTCATGGAACTGTTAATTTATTTCGTTATATGGAGGTTCTACTGTACATGTGTATATATACTTTTTTTTCTTAGTAGGGATTATGATCACCATCAATCCACTTGCATAAATCCGTGAGTTCCATATTATGGTTTTGTTGAAAAATACTGTCACTTTCATGTACAGGGTGATTATAATTAAAGTTCAACTTTCAAAAAGCTGTAAAAAAAACCCACTGCTCAGAATGACCTGAATTTTGAACTGGATATATTCAAAGAAGGGGGAAATAGTATGGCATAAGAAAAAAAAATAGTTCCAAGTTTTAGCAATAGCGCTTTAAGCATCGTAATATGCAAAATAGAAGACGTGTCATGCGCACGACACATTGCATTTGTTATAAAAACATGGGGTACATGGCGTTTTCCTCATATAGCGTCTGAGAAGCTCGTCATGACTCTCTCAATGAAGGATCGCGCTCTGCTTGTGAAGCTCTTTTACAAGAACGGTGACTGTGCGCCAGTAGCTCTAACGAAGTTCAGGACAGTAAAGGGTATGAAAAAAGGTTGTGGTCCGATGTCTACCAAGGGTCTGGAGAAAATTAAGAAATTCAAAGAGACAGGTTCTTTTGAAGTGAAATCTGACACAGGGAGGAAACCAATTGCTTCGACGTCAGTAGAAGATGTGCTCACAGCATTCCAGGAAAAGACGAGCAGCGGTGTGCGAACGTGCAGTGCACGGGGAATTTCCCGAACTTTGGACATATCTGTGAACACGGTGCATAAAATTGTACGAAACATCCTGTATTGCTATTCATACAAAATTACCCATGTTCAGGATTTGCTTCCTGCTGACCCGCCAGTAAGACACACTTTTGCTCTAGAATTTCTTGCTCACATGGAATTGGACAATGAATGGCCATGGAACATTTCGTGGATCGACGAAGCCCATTTCCATCTCCAAGGACATGTCAATACTCAGAATTGCAGAATATAGGTAATGGAAAACCTGTTCTAACATGAACCAATACCTCTTCATTTTACAAAGGTAACTGTGTGGTGCGGGTTGACACCATTGTTTATCGTAGGGCCATTTTTTTTCGAGGAGATGGGTCGTGCGGGTCCTGTTACTTGTACCGTCAATGGTAAACGCTATGAGAGTCTTTTGCGCAACCACGTCATTCCAACACTTCAACAGCATGCATGTGTGGGTAGCATTTTTATGCAAGATGGCATTCCTCTGCACATTGCAAAGCCAGTGAAGCAGCTGCTGAAGAGGCATTTCAGAAATGATAGAATTATCAGCCATCATTTTCCAACAGCCTGGGCATCAAGATCGCCTGATCTTAATCCTTGTGACTTCTGGATGTGGGGTTACCTAAAAAGTGTTGTGTTCAGTAGTCCGATTGCAAATTTAGCTGAATTGAAGGCACGCATTGCGCAACACATTCACAATGTGACCTCTGAGACAGTCCGATCTGTTGTGGAACATGCTGTTTATCGGTTTCAACTTGTGGGAGAAAACGGTGGACAGCATATTGAACATGTCTCGTGCAAGTCTGCCGATAATTAAAAACCGATTTCATTGTTGCTTTTTATGTGGTGTTTGACCTCAAGACAATTAAAAGATGATTTTCCTATCTGATGTGGTAAGACCTTGTCGCGGTGGATGGGCTTTCCACTAACAGTGCCACAACTGTTGAATGACTTGGAAGTCATTTTTTCAGTGAAAAAAAAAGAAAACGATACAGTCATGCATGTTGAAAAGTACAGTTGGTTTAACATGTAACGCACGCCATAGCTATCGTATTGCGATTCAAATGTCACTTGTAGCCGAACCATATTTACGTTATGATGCTTAAAGCGCCATCTATTGCTAAAATTTAGAACTATTTTTTTTCTAATTCCATACCATTTCCTCCTCCTTCGAGTATATTCAGTTCAAATTTCATGTAATTTTGAGCAGTGGTTCTTTTTTCTACAGCTTTTTGAATGTTGAACTTTAATTATAATCACCCTGTATACTAACTTAAATAAACATATTGTAGTAAAGTATGATTTATTATTGGATAATGAGTTTATTAAAAAATAAAATAAAGTTTGAAGCTCTAAATTTTAAAAATTTAATAAGGTAAACCATCAAAAAATGTTTCAAAAATATCAGGAAATAAAATACAGAATTGATTAACTTGTGATAACAAAATTGTCTTTCAAACCTTTACCTCTGCAAACTTATGTTTATTCAACTCATAGTGATCTATTTTCAATACAGAGAATAATTAAAGCAGATAACTACTCATCTGCTACTTTTGATTATAAGCAGGGGCGTAGTGACTCAATCATAGAGAGGGTCCATCAGCTTTAAAAAAGATCCAGTGATTCAACATTCAACAGAACAATGTAGTTCATTATAAAAAAAGAGTACAACAACTGACAAAGGTTTACCATAATGAATAAAATTTGACACTGGTCACAATGCAAAAGATAAAAGGAAAGCAAAGAGAATAGAGAAAAACAGAATAGATGAAGTAGAAAAGTAAAATGGAAATAAGAATAGTAAAAGTAACGAAAGCAGGAAAATTAGAAAAAATTAAGGAAATAAAGTAAAATTAAGAAAAGGAAGGTGCTTAAATAAAAGAAAATTAAGTAGAAAGAAAGAGATAGAGAGTAAGAATATGTAAAACTTACCAGCAGAAGAAAAATATTACAATGTTTCCAGAACTACTGTTTCTTTCATCAAACGAAGTGTCTAGAAAGTAAAAATGTCCTGTATTTATACCCCTAGTTCTGGGTTTTCCCAGAGCAGTCTCGCACCCAGGTTTTCCTTGAACTTTTTATTCTAGTTTTCCTCATCTTCTTGCAGTAATTTGTTATCTAATAGGGTTCTTAAGCCTCCTGAGATCCTCCCTTTCCTATGCCACTTATTATAAAATAGGTCTTTAACACAATTTCCATATTGCCTTCTTAGAGCTTATAAAATATAACTTAATTCAGGGTTTGAAAAATACCGGGTGCCAGGTTGCCGTGGCGACTAAAAATTTACATCTGGTGACCCTAATTATGGTTTGCATTATCTTTTTCTTCTCTGGGAGTGATTTTTTTCCCCTTCTGCACAGTAAGAAAAAAAAGGTGAGGAAAGGAAGGAAAACAGTGAGAGAATTCGTTTCTTCTTGGGGCTCACAGGAAATGCTTTGTTTGCCTTGTTTTTCGTGCGGGTTGACTCAGTTTTCTGAAAGCGGAGGCGGCCGTGCAAGGTCATTTGCTATGCAAGCATCTGGAGACAGGACGAGAGCCGCCGAGCTCTGCCTTCTGCATATGTGCGTGGACTTGAATGTCTGTTCGTTGACAAAGAGAATAAGGTAAAGATTTTTTGTAAATGTAATCAGGGCCTTCATAGGCATAATCAGGAGGGCAAGGGGCTTTAAAATAGGAGCAACTATGCCCTTTTAAGAAGGGATTGTTTAATAAAGTATGAAAATGAAAAAAGAGAATAGATGGAGTATTTATGAACAGTGAATGGTAAAATTAAATTGTGAAAAAATGAACATAGTGATATAATAATAATTAAAGAGTATAGTGATCTTGACAGCTTATATCGATATTATGTATAGAAGTCCTTGCTAGAATTTACCGCTATTACTATGTTTTCGCTTGACTGCTGTCCACGCACATGTGCAGAAACGCGACAGGAAAAGGCTCCTCCTCTCAATAGATGCTAGATCTCGCTAATTTATAGCGTGTTTCGGCATTACTAGTACCTAAGCCGCGACGTGCTTGCATTTACGAAGTCCATGCATATGTGCAAAACGCGGAGCCCAGTTGCTCCCCATCCTGTCTCTAGATGCTTGCATTCACTGTTGCCAACTAAAATCAGTGCAGTGTTGTTAATTTAGCTCATTTCAAGCTAGATCTAGCTTTTTTAAAGACCACTTGACTTGAAATATGGGCAAGCAATCCACCTTAATTAAAATTAATAGTTTAATAATTAGTTGTATTTAACACAACTTTAGATGGGAAATTCAAAGTGATACTTCTTACAAAAATTGATATAAATGCTCTTGAAAATGACAAGCAAAATATGCTGGCATCCAATTTTTAAAGGGGAGATCCTTAGAAACTTAAACAATTACAGATAACGTTGCAATATTTGGCATATTTCAATGGCCAGATTTAATTATGGAGAAAGTAAAATAAAAACGTTAGGCTTACATTATAGAAAGTTTCTAAGTAGTAAAGATGAGACTGAAGAAGAATTTCTTGGTGATCTTCTAACAGAGTGGTTTGATCTAAAAACACTTGGAAAAATTTTAATATTGAACAATTGTTGGAAAAAAGCGAAGCCATGGAAGACAGATTTCCAAACTAAAGTTCTCTATTCAAGATAGTAACTGTTACACCAGTTTCCACAGCATCATGTGAGAAAGGATTTTCTCACATGAACCTGATAAAAAGTAAATTAAGAAACAAATTGGAAGTAAGCAGTTTGCAAAATTTATTGATAAATTTGAATGGACTTTATTTAAAGAACTTTAATCCTGATAAATGCTGACTATTGGTATTTTAAAACGAAAGCTGTGAGGCATGTCAAAAAACAAATGCAATGCATAAAATATGTTTAAATTGAATATTTATCTACTTAGTAGGATCTTATTTGTGCTAATTTATTTTTTCAAAAAATTAGATTGCACTGTTTTTTCTGTCTCCTAAGATTTCAAGGGATTTTTCAATCCCTGACTTAATTTACTGAAACCTTTTCCATAATGAATGATTTGATGATCAAATTGAGTTTGGACTATTCTACACGTTGGGTTCATTAAACCATTTGATACCCTGTACGATGGCACTGGTCACACCACTCTAGATCTGTCTCTACAATAATATCAAAGAAATTTGAGATTATGATATATCCAATTCAACTGAAAAAAATTTCTAACCCATTCAATCTGTTTTACATACAACATAGCAGATCTAAAATAATTTTTTATTCATTTCAAACAAGAAACACTGGAACACTAGAAGAAAAACTGGCATAATCTTAAAATTGCGAAAGCTAATATATCTATATTCTGTAGCTGAAATACATTCAGGCAATGTGCCGTGTACTACATTCATCTCCCTTTCTTTGTTTTCAACTTGTCTAGTATTTGAGATGTTTCCACAGAAGAAAAGACAGGCCATCTATTTTCATTTAAATAAGTGGTCCGGCAGGGAGAAATTGTGATATATTTCGATAGGTAGAAAATATTTTCGAAAAATTACTGATTCAATTAGCTGCTGTTGAAAATTTGTCACCACAGCCTTCAGCCTACTTAGTCTATTTATAAATCTCCATTGCAAATGCAGGATTATGGGTAATACCTATTCCCATTTGCATATTTTACTGTAGCTAACATGGCTTTTGCTTTTGTGTTTTTTTTTAGCTTTTTAGTAGTTTTATTTTATTTTCTACTCTGTTTGACAAAAGTGAAGATTCAAATGGGATTGCCTGATAGTGATAATCCTTTCTTTGTTTTTCCAAGTCAGAATAAGATGAACATTCGTTTTTACAAAGGTGAGAAATCAACATTAAAGAGCAAATACAATTTTTATAAGTTATAACTTATTAAATATAGCAACTGATTAAATTTCAATTGCATAATTTTACATTAACTGATTTAAGAAATCATAATATGGATTTTAAAAAAAAATGGCAATTTTTTAATGCAATTTTCTAAAAAAAGTTAGTTAAAGCATCAATGTAATCTGTGAATCATAATCAGTCTTTCCTTGGGAACTAAGAACAATATAACAGGATAAAGGGGTGATAATTTCCATGTCCCACTGGTGCAGATGTGGATCTATAGAGGGTTTTTGGAGAGGCATATCAAACTTTTTGTAAAAATTACGGCATGTGCGGTTGGTCATTACAATCGGCGCTCATTATAACCGATATCCACTGCATTTTTATGGTTTTGGGAGAGGGATTTCCCCAATTCCCCACCCCCCCGTGGGTCCACTCCAGTACTAGTGTGCCACCTTCTATATAGAATCCATTTTTATTTAGTATTTTAGGTTCTGTTCATATATTTATAACATACATATCTATTCACATATTTATAACAGATGAATACATATTAAATCACCCGAATCTCTGACTAAAGAAAAAATATATAAAAAACATATTATAATAGTAAATAAAGCATAACAATACTTACAGTAGCATCATAGTAGTAAGAAGACACAGTAGTCCGTAAATCTGAATCATCAGAATATAATTTTGAAGCACCGTCACCATGAAGGATAGTTTTTATTTTAGACGTTGAAGTATGCAGAATTTCAGCATCATTTTTTGATGTTGTATTTATACAGCATGACAGTCCAGGTACAGTTTTAGAAGTTATAGCCTTACACGTTGATTGTTCCATGCATTTTGTTGAATTAACAAATGGAAGATCAAATGATTGCATTTCATTCCTTTTGCACATAACAGAAACACTTGATGCTAAATCAAAATCAACTGTTTTGGGCAAAATGGCAGCTAAATGAGGATTGCTCAAAATATTTCTGTTGTCATTACTATTTGAAGAAAATTTACTTTGATTTTGAATAAAATACTTAGGCTGGAAATGATTTATATTTTCGTCTAAATCATATAATAAAACAGGTTTCGTAACAGATTTATCAGAAGTCATGACTGTAATGCAAAACTGCAAATTACAGTGAAAACCAATTAAAAACCTCAACACTGAAAACCAGAAATATCATATGTACATAAGAAAGCTCATTCCCAATCCAAGGTATTCATTTTGAACCAATACACATATACCATAGCTCCCACATTCTTCAAATCAGCACATTAGGAACCTAAGATAAAATAAAAATTAGTTTAGAAGAAAATAACTATATATCAGAACCTGAATATGATAAGAACAAGCACTAATTTTTAATTTCTTATATTTCTTCTTTATAATATGTTTTGTATAATTTATATAAATTTATTAGTTAAAGTACCAAGTTTTGCACCTCAAAACTACCTGTTAAATATAAGTTGATTACCAAATTCACATGAGCTATATTTGTATTCAATATATACATATATATATTTGTATACAAACATCTGTATGTTTTTATTTAAGTTATTTAACACAGGTGTACTAGTAAAATAAAGTATACAAACCAACAAATCTCTTCCCTCAAAAAATATATTCTTAAGCTATAATCATTGTAGTATTTGAAATTTATACACTAGTGTATAAATTGTATTGTCACCTTTTCAACCACATGCCCACCTTATGTACAATTTTTTCTCCCTTTTCAGGTTAACTGTCAAACTCCTCGTTTTTTGTTACAGAGATGTAATATTTTGTAGTAATTCCTTGCTTTATTTTAAATAGAGAAATTTTATGCTATTTGAAATTACCACTGGTAAAGCTATTTTTTACTTTTTAATATAACAAATATTTGAATTTTCGTATAAAGTTTTTCAAAGTTTAGAAAAATTAATACAGGTAGTGAAGTATTGCACAAGGCCCCTAATGATGCAAAGCCCTAGGCGGTCAACTGTCTTGCCTTACCCTAAAGCCATCTCTGAACCCAAGTTTTCTATATGGTAAACAAACACATAATCTCTGTGTTAACATATAGCTCTTTTATCTCTTCCCTGTTCCGTTTCTCCCAGCCACATTTCCTTTCACCTCTACTGGAAGTTTATCATTTCAAAATGCACTGCAAAAATGAACAGCACATAGCTTTTAATGGAATTGGTTTGATGATGATTTTAATACTGGTTTTATTCGGAGACAAGGTGCACCATAAGCCAAGGATGGGCTTTTTCCATAACACAGGAACTAGATTGCAGTATGTGTAGTGACATAGCTAGATATTTTGCACTTTGGCGTGACCATCATTGCAGCCCCACCCAATGGAATAACATAAATAAATTTTTGTATTTTAAAGGCTAATTGTCACCTCGAATGGTGGCACCGGGATATCACCCCAGCTCCCACTGCTACGCTACCAAGTATGTGCATCCAAGCTTTCTGGCAAACTAAAGCTCTCCGAGTATTACAAATTAGGATATTTTGCAGACACTACAGATTAGTCACGTTTAAAAAATACCTAATTTAAAAATAGTTTTATCTCTGCAGATATGTTAAAGGAACTGTAAATATCTTAGAAAATAAAAAGAATGAAATAGTTATTTCATCTATGGGCCTCTAAATAGGAAATTTGCAAACTGTTTGGAAGTACAGGTAAGCTATCCGTTTGGACTTTCACTCTAAATCTTAATATCTCAAATAGTATATTTTCATAAACTGCTGAAATTTTCAAACCGACTTTGCACAAAAAAAAAATTATAATAAATCTTTAACTACGTGCCTTCTTTCAGTTACTATCACAAAAATATGCAATTTACAATTTTTTAAACTTTAAATAGGACCTAAGATCAAATATAGGATAAATTACCTTTCAGCTGAATTATACTGCTATAGTGTCCCATTAATAGAGATATGCTAAAATTAAAATGAAAAATCCCCTATGTTTACAAACATCGAGTCATAATTAAACGAGGTTCCAAAATACAGCATAAGCAGAATTGAAAACATTGGTCACATTTAATTTTTTCCAAGCGACCAACATAGGTAAAAATTCGCATTCATAGATTTATAATTTCTGAAACAATCTTTCAGCTTCTATATCTTTTACTTTTGTTTATTGTTCATGTTTAATGCAATACCGAAGTAAAAGACGAAGAAGCTTTTAAAGCAAATTTGGATATTTCAATTGTTTTGGATCGAAGTTAACAACACCAGACGTAATAACTGCTACCAAGCGCAGTTTGGCCGTGTTCCAAACTCTTCTCTTATAATAAATTACGTCAACAGATGGCGGTACATACAATGGTGTTTTCATCAGAGCCATATATAGGAAGAGTTCGGTGCTCAGGCTGCTTGATTGGTTAACTGGCAGGCACGTGACAGACAGCGGCCATTATGGCTTATTCGTCGCGCTCTCTCAGCACTGTACATACTCTTGGCTGGTACAGATAACGAGTGTTTTAATATTCAATATAATCGGAGACTATTCATTGTAAAAAAATGATTGGTTGTTGTGCTGTAAATTGCAAGAATCGAAGTGTTCCAGTAGTAAAATTATTTTACATTCCAAATGGAAAAAATGATCAAGAACGGCGCAAAATTTGGTTCGCCAAAATAAAACGAAAAGATTTTAACTTCGTGAAAAGTACCTGTTTGTGTGAAGTAAGTGTTTATTTTTTTTTTTTTTTTAGTAAAAATTGTGCCACACGCTTTATAATTTTTGTTTACATCTGAGAGTATTACGATATGAGATAATATCGGGAATAAGTTTGACCCGTAATTTAACCATGTAAAATAAAAGTGCCACTGCCTATCATTAATGTTTTAAATAACTTTTTAGTTTCACATTTATGTTTTTAAAATAATGGCAGCTTTAAATTGCGTGGATTATCCGTATTTTATCAATAATAAAAAAAAATGTTTATCTACGCATTTACAATTTTAAGTACAAATTTAAAAGCTTTTATATCAGTTATTAATTTTTAAATATTAATGTTTTTTCATAAAATAACTGCAAACTTGAAATTGCATGCATCGTCAATTTATTTTATCTGTAATAAAGAAATATATTTATCCATGCATTGAATAATTGGCCATGGTTGGGCATCTGCTCCCCGCGCTAACCGTCGCCAAACTAGTAATAAACTTGCCAAGCTTGTAACCTTACCAAACTTTTGGGGCGGACTAAACTTCTTAGGGGGTGACCTTTCTTAGCCACGTAGGCGGGGTTAACTGTCTTATATAACAAGCGGACTTTCTGATATTTTATATAATATGTATATTTCTAGACAAGTAGTATTTCTTTTTTTATAATTCAAAACTAGCTATGTATTAAATATATGCGAGGATTGTGTGTTTATATGAAAATTCACGCAAAAGGTAAAGCTTGGCGAACATAGCTTCGCCAAGCTTTACCGTTGGCGAAAAAGGAAGGGGTCTTAGCCAGCAGATACCCAATTTCTACCTAAATAAGTTAGTAGTACAATAGTTAAAAATATTTATAAAGCAATAATAAATAGTTAAACAATTTAAAACAAAAGTTACAATAATACTTTCTTTTAACTACCAGCCTTTGAGGAAATTGACAGTTATCCACCTGAAGGTAAGTGCTTTTTAAGAAACCTCAAAATTATCACTTCTAAACGCAATTTGAAAAATACTGAGAGATTATTTACATGTTTATAAATGCCCTTGTGGAGAAAAAAAAATTCGCAACCCTATATAAAAGCCTTTACGCGCTAATTTAAAGTCCTTTTATGTCTTATTTTAAAGGTAAAATACAAAATTTGCTCGAAAATGTAATATTACTCTTTATTCCGTTTTGAGACTAAAAAATACGCCGATTATACAAATGCAAGTTTAAATTGTTTAAATGCAGTGTAACGTTGTTTTGAACGAGGAGTGGGATTGAGCGAAAATGGCGCCATGCACTTCCGGTGACCGAACTCTCCCTCTATATATGGCTCTGGTTTTCATCATGATTTAAATTATCTTCATTTCCTTTTTGCATCTTTCATTATAAAAGTAGCAACTTCATTCCAAAATTTAATTCACCAGCCATGCATTATAAATGGGGCAGCAATTTTATTGTCGCGCAAATTTCTGCGAATTTAGGATTTTTTCTACGATTTCGCGAATTTTAGGATTTTTTCACAATTTCACGAATTTTAAATTTTTTCATTTACTACCTAAGTTTTATTCGGATTTTTTAATTTTCATGTTTAAATCATTTTAATACTGCCATCAGAAAATATTTATGGCGAAAGTTGGTGGAAAAATTTATTTGAACAATGTAAGTTAAAGATATTGCGCATTTTCCTACCGTAACCTTCAGATGCGGCTTAAGGACCAGGTGACCCGGTCGGCCGCCCGGGGCCCCGTTTGGATGAGAGCACCAAACGAAAGTCAAGTTCAAATTTTTTTCAAACGTCTGTCTAAAAAGAAACAAGTTTTGAAAAAATTTTAGTGGAATCTTTAGAGAAATTCTTTCAGAGACTTTTGGCCACTTTTATAGGATATGTGGCTCATTATGCATCTGTTAAAGTCTTCTGTTTTCGCCAATGAACTAAATTTCAACTAGATTACGGATTCACAATTCAACAGCCCAGAGGCACCTGAAGCTGGTTTTTTGCTGCAGAAGGATACATTTCGTAAGCGAGTTAGGCAAACAATATGTGAACGAGCATCGAAACCCAATCCCATTAATAATACCTGCTGTTAAAATTTTACATCTAATTTAAAGATACAGTATTTCACAACAACTTTGTGTATAGACGCAATTTAGGGGTTAAATATAGCGTTAACTTGGGTGAGGGGGAACAAAAACCCAAAATTGTAAGCATAGGCGGTCGCAGCCTCTCAGATTAAGCGGGGCCGAAGTAATTTTGGCGCCCCTTATATCATGACTTCGCTCCCATACACCTGATGTTAATTTTTCCCCAATGGTGGTAGAGTGGTGTCTGGACCCCCTCCTTACTTACGCCAATGAGTGGAACTCAAAATTGTGGTGAATTACCACTGGTGATGTCAAAAATAATTCGAATTATTTAATCCTTCCACATTCCACACACTCTATGTATTTAGAGTTTTTTTCTTCAACTGTTTATACCGAAAAAAGAACACCGCACCCATGGCTTCGCTGGCAATGGACAGCACATCTTTTTCTTGGTTTTAACTGGAAGGTTGCTGGGTTGACTGCAACCTGGGGTAGTGCTCTCTTGTTGAAAAATTTAGTTCAGTGGAACTCAAAATTATGACGATGTCAAAAATAATTTGCATTATTCTTCTTACAATGAATTTTTTTTTTTCATTTTAACAGTGTACTTATTTCAAATTTTTTTGCAAAGACAAAAAAATTGCGAAGGCATGATTTCTAATGACCATCTTGGAGGAGCGACTTCGGCGCCCTTCCAGGATGATTAGGCGGGGACAGAGCCCGCCCGTGCGACCTCCTGTTACGGCAAGCCTCCCGTGTTTCCTAATATCGCTAACACCCTCTATGTACGCGTCGTCATCGGCGTCTCTTGAGCCGAAGTACAGTGGCTAAAAGGGATAGTGTGTCGTTCGACGATCGTAAATTGGTTCAAAATTTCATGACACCACTAGATGGCGCTTCGGTAGGTAAGCACGTCGGAATAACACATACTTCGTTTTAGTTAGGTTAGAGTAGTTACGTTTTCAACGGGTTTTTTCTATTAATGAAATGTTTTTTTTGGTTTGTTTGTTTATTTAGAACTAATAAAAATTATCCACTTTCAATTTATTTTATATATATAGTTAAACCCTTTCGGCACCAACGTGACATAGAGTGGCTATGATTATTTATACTTTTATTATTTTTGTGCTTTTTAGCACGTTTTTCTCTAGGAAGTGCGAAATATGGAATTTTTTGTGGGGTGGGGGGCTTTTGATAATTCGGTCTTCAAAGGGTTAAGAACAAATTCAAGGGAAAAGTTTTCCTAAAATATATTACCTGCCCAATAAATGTATCTGTCATTATCACAATACAATATAAATAATTAAGGAATTATGTTTTAAAACATTTGACTTTAAACCGACGAGATATTTGTATAAAACAGCTAATTTTTCGTTCATATTCCTCAAAATGATTCGCTGTTATAAATATTTTTTTTAATACATAATATCATTTATTCTGTGATTTTACAATTTCTAATTTTTGTTTTTATGATGACCAAATTTAACATTGATTTTCTATTTTTGCCATGTTAACATACTTTTGATTCTAACTGCGTATCAATGGAAAAGATAAAATTGTGTCAGTAATCCTGATGAACATTAAGTATTACAAGACAGATGCAAGTTAAATTATACAAATTATGAACTTATACACACAGAAATAAATACAAATAGGTAATTTCAGAGATTTATAATTCATTACTTGATTTATAATTTATAATGGTCATGAATTATAATTTATAAGTCATAAAAAAATTTCATTTTTATGGTGCATAACGTAATGCACATTATGAAAGTTATAAAATGAGTAGCAGCTAAACTAAATTACATAAATCCCAAAAATTTTCAAAAAAAAACTAAAAGATACCTGTAATTCATAGATTTAAGAACATTACGTATCTAAGTTTGGTTAGATTCGTATTTATTTACAAAATCTTAATTTTATGCATTTCTCGGTAAATAATTGTGTAACGTATCAAATTGAATATGTATAAATTAACAACAAAATAGATAGAACCTATTTAATAAATGCATAATTGTCCAATAGTTTATCTGCTTTAGATATGGCCTTTCCCCACTTTGTGAGCATTTCTTGATCCTTAGGAACCAAAAGCAAAGATAATTTGTTTTTATTTGATTTATAACCAAGTGTGCATCCAGGCACAAAACAGTGACTCTGTTTTCGGCGTTTTCCTTCACTATTCATTCTGAATAGTTAAAGAAAATTAAATCTTAATGATTTAATGGTCTTGAAAAAGACTTTTTAATTAAATTTAGTACAAAAAAATACGACGAAGAATGGAATAAAATCGGAAAACAAATAAAACGTACCACTACGAAATGCAAAGTGATGGTAAATAAACGTGCTTCGCAGAGGTAGCGCCCTCATGCGGTGTCATGAAATTTTGGAACAAAATATTTATTCGCTTTCTATGCTGAACGACACACTATCCCTTTTAGCCACTGTAGCCGCAGCGTGTAACACTCTCTAGAACCTGCCGACTTTATGTTGAAGTAAAGCCTCTTTGTTTTCGTTAATACAGCCCATTTACTTAGTGGTGGTTTCGTTAATCACAAAATCTCTAGTAAAAGACATTGTGGCCCGACTAGCCATAGACTTAGAATCATCATGTTAGTGCTAAATCGACTAAAGTCGGCTCTCAAAGCGAAACTTACGAGACTGGCTAACGATGTAGCCAAGCTGGAAATTAGAAGCGACTGGATATCAAGTATAAAACTGTGCAAACTGTTCAAGGTAGTATCGAAGAGGTACGACAATATTATTTCCAAAATGCTGATGAAGAAATTGATGTCTCAGCAATTGATGACGAACTCTCGCAAATGGAAGAAAAGGCTGAAGAACTAGAGGTAAAAATTGTTAAAATTCGTTCTTTCACGGAATCTAGTGAGTCTAGAAATGATAATGAGAACACAGTTATTCAAAATTTTCGCTTACCAGAACTACAAATTCCTAAATTTTCTGGCAATTATACCGACTTGAATAATTTTAAACTGCAGTTTGATAGTATCATAAAGCATAATGAATAATTAACAGAAGTTCAAAAACTTTATTACTTAAAATCAGCTTAATTTGAGATGCAAAGAAGCTAGAAACGATTGACGATACATTTTTGTCATTGCTTAAAGCTCTTCAAGAACCGTATGAAAACAAAAGAAGCATAATTGAAACGCATATCAATGACATTATGGACACACAAAAAATAAATTGGGAGTCGTCTAAAGGTATTAGAAATTTAATAGATAACGCTACCAGAGACCTTAGAGCATTAAATGTTTTAAACTATGAAAGAAATAAGTTATCGGATGTTTTACTCTTAAATATCATACTTCAAAAACTTGATTATGAGACAAGAAGATAATTTGAATTAGGCGTCGATTCAACAGAGGTTCCAGAATTTGATGAATTTGTCTCATTTCTCAAAGAAAAGATGTCAATTGTTAGATAATGCTAGTCGAAACCTTAATTCTAAGCCAAACAACGTTCCAGAGAGGAATTCAAAAACTACAGCGCTTATTGTAAAAGCCGGCAATAAGTTAAACTGTGTTATATATAATAGCAATCATTCGCTTTCTAATTGCAAATCTTTTGCAAAAATTAATGTAAATCCACAATTTGAAATAGTTAAACGAAACAAACTCTATTTGAATTGTTTGGGTAAGCAACATTTAGTTGCAAATGGCATGTCGAAACACTCTTGTTTTGAATGTCGAAAGAGATATCATACGTTACTGCATAGAACGAATCATAAAAGTAGCGCTTCGCAAGAAGACCTTGACCTCGCATTCGAAACCGGAAATCCAAACAAGGACGGTTTACGATCCTTTCGCGGACGAGCTGTCTGCTTTCGAAAAGGAGAAAGGTTTTGCTGTCTACCACAATAGTCTATGTTTAAGCTAAAAATGAACGACTTCCTATTCGCGCAAATCTCGATAATGGAAGCATGTCTTATTTTATCACACAGGAAATGACAAATATTTTAAATTTAAAAAGAGAAAAGGTACACGCCTCAGTTTCGGGTATTAATGACGAAGGAGTAACTAAAATTAATTTCAAAGTGAAGATAGATATCTCTAACAAAATTTAACCTTTAAAAGGTTAATAGACTGTTTAGTTATTTCAAAAATAATGGATGTCACTCCGTCAAGGATTTTGGATATTGATTCGCTGAATATACCAACTAACGTAAGGTTAGCAGACCCATATTTTGGAAAACCAAACAAAATTGAAATGTTAATTGGCGCAAAACTTTTTTTTCCCGATATATTAAAAACGGGGAAATTTCGCTTGGAAGGCCAATCATTAACATTCAAGACACAGTTTTTAGGCATATCGCATCTGGTGCGTATGAAGGCAAGCCAGAAACTCAATATTGTGGGTTGTTAGTCAACAACGATAGAATTGACGACATTTTGCAACAATTTTGGAAAATCGAACACGTTGAAGAAACTAAACTTATCCTTAGTGAAGAAGAAATGTATTATGAATCGCATTTCAACAACACACATTATAGACAACCTGATGGATGGTACGTTGTTTAGCTACCTCTTAAAGAATAAATGAAATTAGGAGAATCTAAAGGATTGGCGGAGAAAAGATGGCATCAAGTTTGAAGACAACTTGAAAAGGACTCCAACATGAAAAATCTTTACAGAAACTTTGTAAATGAATACAAGGACTTAGATCACATGGAGATTGTAGGGGATTCTGATGAAGTTTATAGGAATTACCTTAGTCATCATGGAGTTTATCGCCCTGAAAAATCCTCTACTAAATTGCGTGTCGTGTTTAATGCATCGACAACTACTTCCAATGCACTTTCACTCAATTTAATTTTGATGAAAGGAAAAATACCTCAAGACGAACTGTTCGCAATCATAATGAGATTCAGAAAACACAAATATGCTTTTGGTGCAGAAGTAGAGAAAATGTATCGGCAAATACTTATTGAACCATCGCAAAAAGACTTGCAGCGAATTTTGTAGAAAGGTTCCTCTAGTGATCCTGTACAAGCATATCATATCAACACTATCACTTATGGGACTGCTAACGCACCATTTTTGGCTACAAGGGTGCTGAAGCAGTTGGCCATAGATGAAAGATCTGATTTTCCACTAGCTTCAGAGATGCTACAGAAGTACCGCTATGTGGATGATGTCATCACAGGAGCTGATACTTTAGAAGATGCCTAAGAGCTTCAATCACTGGATCGTGGTCGAATGAAGCTTCACAAATGGTGTGCCAATACTTCTCTACTTTTAAAAAATGTGAATCAAACCAATCAAGAATATTTGTTTCAAACCAAAGAAGAACCTTACATTATTAAGGCTCTAGGAATTTCTTGGAATCCAGATACCGATGGCTTCTGCTACAACCTCAATTTGCCCCTCATATCGACGAGTGTAACCAAAAGATACGTGTTGTCAGCTATTGGACGAATCTTCGATCCGTTAGGACTCATAGGACCTATCGTGGTTAAAGCCAAGATAGTTCTTCAAAGACTATGGCTTCTAAGGCTAGATTGGGACCACCAGCTCCCTAAAAAAGAAGCAAAGGAATGGAAGGAATTTGTGCTTAACCTTCAAGCAGTCAATGACTTTCGCATTCCAAGATACGTTCTTCTTGATCAGACGACACTCATAGAGATCATAGGTTTCTCTGATGCCAGCGGAAAAGCGTATGGAGTAGCAATATTCGTGAGATGTACTTCTTCTACCAATGAAGTTTCATCCAAGCTTTTGTGCAGCAAATCACGTGTTTCACCCTAGAAATCGCTAAGCATTCCACGTTTAGAGCTCTGTGATGCTGTTTTACTAGTTAACTTGATGAAAAGAGTATTGATGGACTTAAATCTAAACGTTGAAAAGGTATACTATTACACCGACTCTACCATTATACTGGGATGGATAAGAAAAGAGCCAATCAACTTAAAACCTTTGTGGCTAACCGTGTGGCCACAATTCGCAATTTAACCAATGTTCATCAATGGAATCATGTTAATACACATGACAACCCCGCTTATTTAATATCTCGTGGAACTGACCCAATAGAACTTCTATGCAACGAACTGTGGTAGAATGGATCCAAGTTTCTGACTGAAACAACCGAAATGCCTTGTGATAGCACTTTGCCTACCATGAAAGAAGAAGAGTACGTTAAAGAACTTAAAATTATCATGGACAATGTAGTGATTTTAACAGTGAATCATAGCTCTACATGTTTAGATGAGATTTTAACCACTAGTTATAAGTACTGTGTTTTAATACGTATTTTAGGTTCTGTTTTCAGGTTCCTGAATAATCTCAAGAAAAAGAAAATTTCAGGACCCTTGGTATTAAAGGAATTAGAAGATGTCGAAACAAAGGTAATAAAATGGGTACAATTTAATAGTTTCAGAGAAGAAATTGCTTCGTTGAAAAAGGGTAACAATATATCTTTTCACAGTAAATTAACACATCTTAACCCATTTCTTGATAATAATTCTATCATTCGAGTGAGAGGAAGATTAGTAAATAGTAATCTTAGTTTTGATCATAAATTTCCTTACATTTTGCCTAAAGATCATAAAATAACTTCATTAATTTTTTAATTATATCATGCAAAGTATTTGCACATTAGTGCACAGGGACTTTCGTATCAAGTTTGTACAAAATTCTGGGTGATTAATGGTCGAGATTTAGCTCGAAAGGTTGTTCATGATTGTGTAAAGTGTTTTAAAAATAAGCCTATTACATGTGAACAACTAATGGGAAACCTTCCTAAAGAAATAGTCAATACAGGATTTGTATTTAATGTTTCTGGTATAGATTTTTGTGGACAATTTTTTATTAAGCAAAAAAATCAAAGGAAATGCACTCCTGTTAAGATATATGTAGCTATATTTGTTTGTTTGCCCACTAAGGCAATTCATTTAGAAATTGTTACAGACTTGACTACCGAAGCATTAATTGCTACCATTAAAAGATTCATAGCTAGACGAGGAAAATATAATACAATAATGTCTGATAATGGTTCGAATATGATAGGTGCTAAAGCCGAATTGAAAAAATTGTATAACTTAGTAAGTAAGCCTGAACTTGACATTGCAAATTACTTAACATCGGAAGGAATGAATTAGAAACATATACCCCCCAGAGCACCCCAACTGGGTGGGCTTTGGTAGTCTGGGGTCCGTTCATTTAAGCATCATCAAAAACGCACTGTTGGTAACTATACTGGTAAGTTAACGTTAGAAGAGTTTTGGACTATTGTATGTCAAATCGAAGGAATCTTGAATTCACGTCCTATCTCACCTGTATCAACTGATACCAATGACTTTGAGGCATTAACACCTGGTCATTTCCTAATTGGACAACCAATTACAGCCCTTCTAGAACCAGATTTAACATAAATTGCTGATAATAGATTTTCCAAATGGCAAGCTATTACCAAATTCGTCCAACTCATTTGGAAACATTGGCAAAATGATTACTTAAGTCATCTCCAACAACGTTCGAAATGGAAATTTAAAAAAGACAATGTATCAAAGGGTATGTTAGTACTAATAAAGAACAAAATCTCCCCACTTGCAAATGGTTGTTAAGTAGAATTGAAGAAGTCATACCAGGTACAGATAACCAAATCCGAGTTGCAAAAGTGAAAACAACTTACTGGTATCTTTACACGTAGTGTATCTAAATTATGTATATTATTTATTCAGGACAATTTTTCTTAAATTTTGTTGTATTGCGAAAAATTAGTTGTTAAATGTTGGTATGTTAAATAACATTTCATTATTGTCGACATGAAACAGTTTAATTTTGTTTCTTAATGTTATTCAAACTATGTAAATGTAGAATATGTTTACTTCAGTTCATTCTAAAATTAGTGTATTTGTTTAAAATCTCAACGTGGAGCGGCATGTTACGGCAAACCTCCCATGTTTCCTAATATCGCTAGCACCCTGTATGTACGCATCGTCATCAGCGTCTCTTCTTCAGTCAGAACTAAAGCGTGTAACATTCTCTAAAACCTGCCGACTTTATATTGAAATAAAGACTCTTTGTTTTCGTTAATACAGTCCATTTACTTAGTGGTGGTTTCGTTAATCACAAATCTCTAGTAAAAAACAATATATCTTGGTTTTTTTCCTTAACAGGCAAAACCATGGAGAATCTTAGAAACGGGGTGGATATGCGACTGGTAAATAGAGATGACATCGCCAAAAAGCTGGTGGCTTCATCTGCTTTCCAGAGGTTTACCATCATCACTCCGGATCTTGTCACCATCCAGCGAAAGAAGGCTACCCTCACTCTGAATCGGCCAATCTACGTTGGGTTTTCCATACTCGACATAAGCAAGACCTTGATGTACAACTTTCACTACAACAAAATGCTTGTCGAATATGGGGAATTAATGAAACTTCTATTTACAGATCAAGATTCCCTATGTTATGAGCTGACAACTCAAGACGTTTATACCAATATATCCCATAACATGAGTGAGTATGACACATCTGATTACCCTCTAGCCACCCCTTATTCAACACAACTAACAAAAAAGTGCTGAGTAAAATGAAAGATGAGTTAGCGTCTGTCCCTGCTTCCTCGTTCGTTGGGCTTAGAAGCGAAATGTATAGCTTGCTCACCGAATCGGGGGAAGAAAAAACCGCTAAAGGGATTTCTAGGGCTATCATAAAAAATAAATTAACTTTTCAAAAATATAAGGAATGCCTCCTCCTGAGGAAAAGAACAAGAGAGACATTTCGCAAATTTTCAACTAAAGCCCACATCATAAGTACCATCTCCTTAAATAAAATAGCACTCTGCCCTCTTGACGATAAGCGATTCATTTTACCGAATGGATGTGACACGAGGGCCCATGATCACTTTCTAAACGGCACTTAGCTTGGTCTATAAGTTTGCACCGACTGTTGATCCTCTGGATGAGCCCAGGGAAGGGGCTCACATCTGGAATTCGGTGCAGACCCTCTCATTTTTGGAGGGAAACTATACCCTTAGGCCGTGATTCCTATTTCGAGGGGAGGTCCCAGGTGTCATGCACGGTAATATGTAGGCAAAAGCCCAAATTTTTGAAAAAATCAAACGTGAGTGAAATAAGGTATAGAAAAAACTGATAAAGAAAATTTTGAAGAACTGTAGAAAAATAATAAAAATTTAAAAAATAAAAGTTTAGAAAAAATTCGTAATTAAAAAAATGTGAAGTTTAAAAAAGAAAAAATGAAAAGTTAAAAAAAATAAAGAAAAAATGTAGTTTAAAAAAGGAAAAAAAGCGCTAAATATCCTTGGGAGGGAAAAAAAAGCAAAAAACATTCCTGCAACCTCCCCTCCGTACAACCTGTCTGCGCTAGGCGTGGAACCCGCCAAGCGCGTCACTGCCGTAGAAACCTCACTTTCCCCTACTAATGAAAGTTTGTAAAGAACTTCATATTAATTTCACTATACTGTTAGCATTATGAGGTGATGGGACCTCAGTAAACAAGGGGGTGTTTTCCACCGTATAGAATGATTTTGTAAGAAATCCTTACATTGGTTCTTGTGCCAGCTCCATGGTAATGAACTACTGCTCAGGCGTCTAATGCAACATGTGGATGGCGATACAACTGGTCCTAAAACGTATTGTGGTCCAATTGGAAAACAGCTTCAATTATGCTCTTGTATTTATCATTATATGATCTAATCATTTTGACTATTCTTTCCATAGAAACTGTTGGAATTGAGGTGGCCTGCCAAATTGTTTCAACCTTTCCAGCTACATAAACCGCAATCGCCCCTACAGCTGGGTCCGATTTCGTATAATTTTTCAAAACATTTCTCACCAACAAAAAGCACTATAAATTTTTGCATTTATGTTTCTTATACGTTCTTCCAACTTTTCCACGCTAGCGGGAAGAGAAAACCTGAAATCAAAGAATCACTGAAATGTGAAAATTTACATTATTTTGGTGCATTTATACCCCAAAATGAAACCGGAAGATATTTATTCATTACTCTAAAATTTTGCAGTTTTGTTTCTTATATATTCTTCCAACTTACCTGCGTTAGCGGGAATAAAAAATCGGAAATTAAAAAAATCACTGAAATACGAAAATTTACATCATTTTCAGGTAATTTTGTATAATTAGACGCCAAAGTGGAACCGGAAGATATTTATTGATTAATCTGGAATTTTGTACTTATGTTTCTGAAAGCATTCCACAACTTTATCGCGCTAGCACGAAAAGAATTTCGAAAAAAAGTTTTTTTTTTACACTCGGCCCTAATATACAATTGTCAGTGGCTGTGAGTTTTCTCTTATAACAAAAAGCTCTAGTCTGAGCTTTAAAACGTGGGTGTCGGAATTATTACGTATAATAAATTCCCCACGAAAAACACAAAAATCTCGCCTCGAATGCTTTGCGCTCTAAGGAGGGTAATAATACCTTGTCACCTTTAACTACGGAGAAAGGGGGTTTCATTCCTGTCCTCGATTGCCTAGCGGTCTAAGGCTCTCCGGACTCAGCGGAGAGACCCTAGTTCGAATGTAGGTCGGGGACAACGCCCTAGCTTGAGTTATAAAACGTGGATGTTGCAATTATTACGTATATTTGACAGGCTTATTAAAAACAAGCAGTGGCAAAATCTCACTAAAAGGTTTGATTTCGCTTTATATATTAACAACTAAAAGTATTGTAAATGTTTTTACTTCCGTAAGTATTTCACACTATAATACAGAGGGGTTTACATATATTTGCAACGACTTTGATTTTGTTTGTGGTTTTACGGCTCAAAGACTACAATGGTCATGCTGCGCCGGGACCTACTGTTTTCCGAGGAATCCGAACCGTTTTCCGAGGAATCCGAACCTCTTATGGCCTAGGGAACCAAACCCCGGACTACAGTGAGCAGTGCGATCTTTATGAGATCTCTGAGTAAGCGTTCTTTTTGCACTGTTGCGACTTTGATTTTAAATTAAAAAAAAGTAATAGCGACTCGGAAAAAATATGACAACACGCTATTACCTGAAAAGCGGAAAATCGCTTGCGACTAAAAATTTAGTTTACCCTGTGAAATGACGTACGGAAGAAAGCTGTGGCTTGAAGGCTATACATTTGCCCTTTTTGAAGAGAAATATTCACATCCAATAATTAAAAAACAACGTGAGAAGCATGGTTTTCAAGTTTCAAAGCATAAAATAAGTGATATTATTAATGTAAAATGAAAAAATAGTCAAGCTTTAATGTCAAGAGGAAAAAATCCAAAAGAAATATCCCCAAAAAGTTCGTACTATTTCTAACATTTCTAAAGTGCAGTCTACGGTTTTACAAGAAAATCCAAAACCTCAAAGAACTATTGCAAAAGCTGTGCACACATCAGCATCAACTATAAATAAATAAATTAATAAAGATTTGAATTTAATCAAAGCAAAAAAAGTGCAGTTTATCGTCTGCTACCTCGGCATGTTGCTGAGTGGAAGACTAGATGCAGATTGTTATATGGAAGTCATTTAACAGGAAATAGATAGAAAAAAATTGTTACAATTAGCAAATCATGGATTTATTTAAATGATTTCAATAAAAAAAAGATCGACTTATTATCGAAAAAAAACAAACCGCCCGAGAGACTCAAACGTTTGGTTCAAAGAAAGCGAAGTAACCTTCAGTAAAGGATTTATGGTTATCTCCGGCATCTCTAATAACGAAAAATGACAATTAAGAAAAGTTGAAAAAATCCAAAACTCAACTCTACATATTATCAAAATAATGTTCTGACTCCTATTTTTAAAGGAGATATTCCAAAATTGTATTCTACTGATTTTTAAAATGTGGAACTCCATCAGGACAAAGCGAGTAGCCACACCTCCAAAAGTACAACCGCATTTCTAGAAAAAATGAAACGATGAAACGGCCTGGAGATGCTTATCTCCAACTAAAGTCAAAACCCAAACCAACTGGGCTGTTTTGGTTCATGGTCTTTGCAAGAGGGCGCCGGAGGCTGAATGACGTCAGCATAGGCGTACAGTTACATGGGTTCGTGGGGCACGAGCTTACAAATATACTGTAATATATAAATGTACAAAATATGTGCTTCAATTAATTTTAGAAACTCTACGATGATTAACGTCAGTCTCTGGTTGGCACTGCAATGTCTTTGAGCAAAGAAACTCTTACAGCTCTGCTATAAAAAAACTTATTGTATAAATGTCAATCCTCTTTTTAAGCTAACTCTTTGTTAAATTAATGCATTGTTGTTTTTTAGCTCTTTTAAGTTGGATCGTGGAAGACTTGTTGAGGTGTGGAGTCTAGCTCTGTTAGCGGGATTTCTTGGACGCAATAAAAGCGTTGTAACTCTTTGATTTTCGCTTGGTAAGCTAAAGCTTGCCTTTTTATTTTACTTTATTCGTTTGCTTTCCTGAATGAAAGCTGAGCCAAGTTGACATGAAGGGCCAAGCACTTACGGAGCAAGGTATTGAGTTCGGAGTGTTGTTGTAACTGCTAAATCCTAGACCACGAACCATTACTGGAATAGTAAACGCTTAAGTGAAGCTTTGTAGGTAGCTTGATTCATGCTACCTGCCTACAGATTTGAAGAAGCATGTTCTACATGTATAGACCCTTGCGCCGCAAAGGATCAAGAGGTGTTTGTGACTGAATGAAGAAAGACTGTCTCAACGTAGCTGGCAAAAGGATGATAAAACTTTAGTTAAGGTCAACCAGTGTTGAACTGTATTGAGTAGTTGATGTTCCTATAATTGTCAGACAATATTTGGTATAATTAGAACAGTTCAGGACTGATTAATAGGGAAAAAAAAGAGTAACTGGGAATTGGAGCAGTAGTTACGAATGACTAGTTTACTTGCTTAATAGAACTTTATTAACTAAATCCTGTATTGAGTCCAAGTGCTTAGAAGGACCAGTTGCCGAGAAGCCCTGAGATGTCAGCTTCTGAATACAAAAATCCAGGTTAATGCTACTTAATACCGTTGTAAATAACTTGAAATGTTAGTTTAGATATTGCATTATTTCTTTAGTTAATTTGCTTAAATATTTGTAGTATAGCTGTCCCGGTTTGGCCTGCATGCAAGTTGGATGGTTTATAAGCAGTTCCAAAGAGTTTACAGGGTGATGTGGTTTTGATATGTTGATTAACAGCTCCAGTACAGATATTCACCAGAAATGAACTAATAAAGTGTTACTTTGAACATTATTACCACTGTTGTAGCCTTTAGAGTGCAATAAATACCTGTTCGCATCTTGTATATTATTTGCCAATATTGACTAATACTCCGTTTACCCATGTTTCAGGTAGATAGATTTTGTAACAGTTAGTATACTTTTATAGATTAAGTTAAAAGTAAATCACCATCAGGAGCAATTAACTCTAATGCTAGTTTGTTACATTGGCACCCGATTAGGTTTTTTAGCCCAATATAACAAAAACCCTGGTTTATTACATTGGCGCCCAACATGGAGCCAAGGAAGGTTTTTGGTTCAATGTACAAACATTAGTTCGTTACATTCGCCCAAAAGTTATTGGTGTGGTGCAAGTTCCATTCGGGGACAATTGAGATTATTATGTACTGACACCAAATTTAGTACTTTTCTATTTGTTAAGCATATTGGTTAACTGAGTTGGTTTGGCAACTGGGTTTTTTTTACTAGACTGCGATCAGGTGTTATTGTGGTATAACTGGGCACTTTAAAATTAGATACTGGACTGTAAGAAGTGAAAAGTGAGTGGGGGAAAAAAAGCAAGTGTTTAACTTGATGTTAACTTTTATTTTTTCTTGTTATTAAGTACCAGCCGTTCACCCAGTTAGTATTTGAATTTTTTGTCCGGGGTGGGAGGTATCTAACTTTTTAGTGATGCCTAATAGGAGCCCCCGGCTGCGATACTCCATAATAAGAACATGCTGGTTTAATAGAAGTGAATATAAGTTCCAATAGATATTTTTTTCCCTACTTCATTTTCACTATGGAAACCCAACATACTAAGGGTAGTCTATTGCAAATGCGATATAGTGACATCCCAAGGATGGGAATAAACCTAAACTATGTTCATTGATTTGGAAGAGATATTGAGCCCTCTAAAAGAAAGTAGTAGTATGTTACTAGAGCAAATATTGTGAATGTCCTTGCGCCATAGTTGGACCGAAATTGATGTCTTTTGGATTAGTGGCCTTTGATAAGGCATGAGTAGTGATGCACGGGAATGAGAGAGCCCTTGAGTTTTTGGATAATTGAAGTTTTCCATTGGAGGCCACAATTGGTGAGATACTCCAATATGGAAGGGAAGGATTGAGAATTCCCGTTGGGGGCAATGGTGGCAAAATGCTCCAAAAAGTGAAAGGGAACAAGTTAGATTCACGTTGGGGGCCCAAGAGTGGTGTACATTTCAACAATGAATAAAAACTTGGATTAGATTGGGCTTTTTTAAGAATGCTCGAAATTCTGGGCCAATTAGATGGTATGTGAACATATGATTTTGTAGACTATCTCTTGTGTACTTAGTAATTGGGTATTGCAGATTTCCGATATTATGCTGTGAATTGCATGTAGTTTCCACATTTTTTTCATAAAGGTAAGTTGGAAACTAGGGGGAAATATGTAACAGCCTGCAGATGCTTATCTCCAACTAAAGTCAAAACCCGAACCAACCACGCTGTTTTGGTTCATGGTCTTTGCAAGAGGGCGCCAGAGGCTGAATGACTGCAGTGCCAACCGGAAACTGACATGTGTTTGAGCAAGGAAGGCTCTGCTATAAAAAACTTATTGTATAAATGTCAATCCTCTTTTTAAGCTAACTCTTTGTTAAGTTAATGCATTGGTAGACGTTTTTTAGCTCTTTTAAGTTGGATTTTGGAAGACTTGTTTAGCTGTGGAGTCTAGCTCGGTTAGTGGTCTTTCTTGGATGTGATGAAAGCATTTAATTCTTTACTTTTTGCTTGGTAAGCTAAAATTTGCCTTTTTATTTTGATTTATTTGTTTGCTTTGCTGAAACCTGAGCCATGTTGAGATGAGGGGTCAAGCACTTACGGCGCAAAGTCTTGAGTTTGGAGTGTTGTTGTAACCGCTAAATCCTAGTTGATGAATCATTGCCGAAGTAGTAAATGCTTATGTGAAGCTTCGGAAGTAGTTTGATTCACGTTATCTGCCTGTGGATTTGAAGAAGCGTGCTCTACATGTATAGACCCTTGTGCCGTAACGGATCAAGAGTTGTGACTGAATGAATTAAGACCATCTTAACGGAACTGGCAAAAGGGTGATATAACTTTATTTAGTTAAGGTTAACCAGTGTTGAACTGTATTGAGTAGTTGATATTCCTATAATTCAGACAATAATTAGGGCAATTCAGGACAGACTAATAGGGAACAAAAGAGTAACTTTGAATTGGGTCAGTTTGTTACGAATGACTAGTTTACTGGCTTAATAGGATTTCGTTAACTAAACCCTGTGTTGAGTACAAGTGGTTAGAAAGACCTGTTGTTGAGGAGCCCTGAAACGTCAGCTTTTGGATACAAAATCCAGGTGTTAATGCCATTGTAATTAACTTGAAATGTTAGTTTAGTTAATTTGCTTAAATATTTGTAGCATAACTGTTCCGGTCTGGCCAGCTTGCAAGTTGGATGATTTTATAAGCAGTTCCAAAGAGCTTACAGTGTGATGTGGTTTTGACATGTTGATTAACAGTTCCTGTGCAGATATTTGCCAGAAATGGACTGATAAAGCTTTACCTCAAATGCTATTACTGTTGAAGCCTTTAGCCTAATACCCGTTCGCAATAATGTAATTTGCCATTGTTGACCAATATTCAGTCTACCCGTGTTTGAGGTAGGTAGATTATTTTGTAACAGCTAGTACAGTTTTATAGATTAAGTTAAAAGTAAATTACTGTTAGGAGCAATTAACTCTAACGCTGGTTTGTTATGGCAAGAAACTGGAATCATGTCAATACCAGTTAGCTATATTCCTACTAAGTCTCCAGATGTAGCAACGACTGATTAATGTGCATTTGAACTTTTAAAGCAAGCTCTTTCAAAATGCCAAAGCACTATCTTGGATGGACTGTGAAACAGTGGAGGTGGAATGGGAAAAAATTTCGCTTGTGACTTTACAAAAAGCCCTACTATCGTGGAAATCTAGATGTAAGATGTATATAAGATCATTTATGCTGTCGAAGTTAGTATAAATATGTGTAAACACCCACTGTATATATATTCTGTCCTAGGGACGGATCTAGAAAATATTTTTGGGAGGTAAAACCATTTTTTTTTAAAGTTTATCCGCCATTTTCTAGCCTTTCGGCCATTAGTGTTCTAGCATGGAGAATATTGACCAATTTTAAATAAAATCTGTTGAAAGACCTTCTCACTCTGGAAAACAGTCTCTTCATACTTTGGTTAGTAAATTTAGACAAATAAGCATTGATTGTTGGGATGTGATAATGCAACCCATTGTAGAGACCTGGATGAATAAATACATTCAACGTAACCTAAATTTATGATGACAGTGTAATATCTATGTTTTAGAACTGAATGTGTACGAAAACAAATTTATAAATTTAAAAGGCTTGATAAATTAGACAAGTTATATTTTGAGACGTCGTTTTGAACATAAATGTTTGTAATTAAGTGAATTAAATAAGCAGTTTGTAATTGAGTTCAATTATTTTGAACAAATAAAAAAGAAAATATTTCATATATAAATTTTAATTACATTTTTCAATATACAAATATACAAAAAATATCAATATTGACACGATGGGTTGTATACACTGATAAATGACTTCCCACACATATACACACAAATGAAACTTTTGAATTTATTTCTCTAGTTGATTTTTTTTTTTGGTTAATATGAAAGCAATTTTTAAACAGGCAGATATTTTAAAAATGCTTGAATACAATATGAAACTCCTGTAATTAAATTGCAGAAATATTAAAAATATATGTTATTTACCAATTGTAAATGAATAATGAAGTATATGAACAACATATGGAATTTAAAAATATAATTTTTTTCCAGTCCTAGTGGAAGAAACCTATTTTTTCCAGCAGGCTTTTTCAGCTATGGAAGAGATACTTGTCAACCCTGGCATATAGATCGATTCATTTTAGAACACATGGTCTATGCCGCATGGAATGTTTATGGAACTAACCCACAGACTGTTGTGGGCAGAAAAACATAGAAAGTGTTCTGTGATACCATTGGAATTTAACCCTAGTTAAAGCAGAATAGATATGAATGCATTACCTCCATGTTACTGTAGGGCACCTCACATGGAATAGGCACATTTTGACTAGTGATAGTGAAGGAAATTAATAACTTCCAGCAGCTTGCCTTATGTCACATCAGTAACCATGGACCAACTGACCAGACAGCTGAGGGCTTTAGCTGTTGAGTCATTTTTTATGAATTGTATTTCAGTTACCCAAGCTTTTACATTTAAAATTAAGCTTTTCCCTTTTTTTAGTAAATTCACACATTAAAAATTTCAACCTCACACAATCAGCATAAAGAATGTTTTAAAGGTTATTGAAATGAATGGTTCTGTGCCAATTCATTGCGGGTCGATTCTTCATGTCGTACTTATTTTATTATAATTTGCAATATATTTATTAGAGGTATCTTTGCTTGTAAATGCAGAACCCTGGTCATCCAAACTTTGCTTAACCGAAATGACCTGTTATGCTATTTCTTTTATTTTTTAAAGTGGACACTCAACCAACATTTCACTTGTAAATGCAGTAGAACTTCAGTTACCCAAACTTTGCTCAACCAAAATGATCTGATGGACAATTTTTTTAATTATTTTTTAAAGTGGACACTAGTTCAACATTTTACTTGTAAATACAGTACGACCTCAGCAATTCGAAATTGGCTGAACCGAAATGACCGGCTATGCTATCAAATGATCGGGGTTCTACTGCATTTACAAGTATAACGTTGAATGAGTATCCACTTACAAAAAGTAGTATAGCAGGTCATTTCAGTTAAGCGAAGTTTGGATTTCTGGGGATCTACCACAAAAGTAAAATGTTGAACGAGTGTCCACTTTAAAAAATAATTAAAAAAATAGTTTAGCAAGTCATTTCAGTTAAGTAAAGTTTGGATCACCGGGGTTCTACTGTATTTAAAAGTAAAACGTTGATCGAATCTCCACTTCAAAAAATATTTCAAAGAAATAGCATAGCAGGTCATTTTGGTTAAGCGAAGTTTGGACAATCAGGGTTCTACTGCTTTTACAAACAAACAAACCACCAACAAATATATCGCAAATTATAATAAAGTAAGCATGACACGACAAATTGCACTTGCAATGAATTGATGTGACACCGAAATGAATCATATTTGTGTTTTCACGTTGGGATTTGAACTCTGGTTAATGGCACAATAGTTGAATGTGTTACTATTATGACACGGTAGGGTAGTGGACATACAATTTTATGAGAAACCTGAACCTTTTAAGGCCTAGTAGGATGTCCAGCAGAAATGCAGACAAAAATTGAAGCACATTTCAAGGCTCATTTCCAAACTTCCCCTTCCCACGTCCGGGGAGTGGGGAGTTCCTAACCAGCATCAAGTTCTGTATATTTAATTTATGGGAGGTAAGGGTAAAACGTAACTGAAGCTGCTAAAAAAATCTTTTGAAAAGAGATTTATAATCCCAATTAAAAAATATATATATAGTTATTATATTCACTAACACAAGATTTGCTTTTGTCAGTATTTTCCCTAAACTGATCAATAAAAAAATTGTGAGCCACTGCAATATTCTTTCAAGACATGGGGGACTGACAATACTAGTGGAAAATCACTAAATTTAGTGGATTTCAGTTAGTTTTTACTTACTACATCCACTAAATCTAGCGCGGGAATTGGAAACACTGTCTGGTGAGCAGATGCTTGCATGTGTTTGAAAACTATGATGGTTTGGGTAACTTGAATTTCCCCTGACAATTCTCTGTTTGAGGGGGTGGTTAGTCGTTGACCATCGTGTAAATAAAAGCTGGCTCTCCAGTCCAATCACTCCAAATTTCTCTCTTTCCATGGAATAAGCAGTTGAGTAAGGATTGCTTATATTATGTTTATAGACACAGGTTTCCACCAGATGCCTATGAAACACAGCAGAGAGGGTCTTTCACAAACTAAACTACAAAAATTACATCATTTTGACAATTTTCCATAATTTTAAAGTGAGATCGTCAATGATAGTGTAATAGGAGCTGAAAATCCGTAATGGTTAGTAAGTCCGTTACATTTATCAAAACTCAAATTGGAGTTGTGATGTATTATTTAATACATTTTAATCTAATTCGTTTTGAAAAATATTGTTTTTTATTGCTTTTTTAAAATTATTCTTATCCATAATGGATATTTTAGAATGTGGCTAATCGAAACAAAGAGGATAAAATTTTCCAGACGTGGACAGTAAAATTAAATATCACACACAAATTTCAAGCATATTTCACCGAGGCTCTAAACATTCAAGTACATTTCCACGATTTTCCTGCATGGTTCCCACTCTTTTATCCTGATGAAATTCAATGACTTTTTAAGGAATTTTCAAGGACCAAATGACGTTTTTCAAAGACCTCACATTGTCAATCGCAATGTACATAAAAATTAAAAATGCAAGACATTATAAGCATAATACGGAAATTAGAGTATTTACTTACACTGCTCCTTTTCAACTTGGCACACTGCTAGCAAAAGTTACCCTTTCTACATCCCTTGTATTCGCCATGCTCAGTGGGCGGGGAGGAAGGGGTCATGCCCGAAGCACTACTGGCTTTGTTCAGGAAATAAGGAGAAATACTTTTTTTTTCCCCTCTTGTCAAAACTTGAAAAAATCTTTGAGAAAAATTTCAAGGACTAACCACATTTTTGGCAGTTTTGAAGGGCCCAAAAAAAAAAAAAAAAAGGACTTTCAAGGACCGTGGGAATCATGTCCTGATAGCTGGACACCCTGCATAGGGAATCAACCCCATGAATACAGAGAGCAGTTAGCTTTTTTACAGGGCACAAGGGTCAAACTCGGATTAATGGCATGCTAAGTGAATGTGTTACCATTGTGCCACCACAGGGTCCTGAATTGAATTAAAATAACGGTCAAATGTAACTCAGCAAAAATAAAATCAATAAAAATTAACTGGGAAAAAATGCAATTATTTTCACTTCCATCGCAAAATAAATGGCATGAATTTATATGACATGTTATAATTTTTTTTTCTAACATAATGAGAAAGCTCTGTTGCCAGCATATATGCAGCCAGTATATATGCAAACAATAGAAGACATTTATACAACCCATATACATCTACCGGTCAACATTTCTTCACTTACTATTGTATGCAAGTAAAATATGTGAAGCTAAACTACATGAACATATTATAATAATATGTTCATGTAGTTCAAGTTGCATATCATATTTAAAGACAATTTAAACAAGCACAAACAAAATTATATATTATATAATAAAATTATACTTTTAAACAATTTAAACTAATACAAATAAAATTATATACAGTCGAACCTCCATTTAAAGAAGTCGCAAGATTTTGCCAAAAAACTTTGCCAGGTAGACAATATGTTAAATTACCGTTTTAATGAACTGTTTTTAGATTTTATTTATTTTCAAAGGCAGATTTTAACAAGAGAAATGCAAAATTGGAAGTTACAAAAATATATTCAGCATAAAATGAGTCTTGTCATGGTGACGAGGAGAAGAAACCAAAAATTTGACAAGGCCCACGCCACCAAGCTTTTGCACAAAGTAAGTATTATTACAAATACAAAGCAAGGAATAACATCACAATACAAATACATATGTATGATATTATTACCCTTCACAGGGATAACACAATTGCCAAATATGGTCAACACAGAAAAGCCTCCGGGGCGAGATTTTTGTGAGTTTTTGGACCCTGGTTCGAACACAAGATGAGGTATGGCATCTCTTTTTCTCCAAAAAAAAAGCTCTAGTTTGAGCTACATATACGTGGGTGGCAAAAATTATTGTATAACAAATACACATAATTTTTGGATAAAATCATTTTGAAATTAACAATAATAGACGCTGTATTATGGAGTATGCCATAATCAAACATATAATAAACAGCCAAATAGTACTTCAGTACATGTTATATAAGTATATATATATATATATGATGCTTAGTTATATAGCAATATTATGCTTAGTTATATAGCATCATATAATTCAAAATACAGGGTGTTCCATAAATTCATAAACAATTCAATAATTGATTGTGTTTGTGAGTTTTAATGTGCAAGTTGGTTGGTTGTATTTTTATAGTGCAAGGACAACGAGGGCCATTCTGTGCTAGATTTTAATGCGCAAGGACAGCAAGGGTCATGTTGTGCTGGGCCCCATGGTTTTCCAAGAGCCAAACCTCTTAAGATCTACAGAACCAACCCCTGGACAATAGTGATCAGTTAGTATGTGTTCTTTTTTTGGCACAGTTGCGAGTTGAACCCGGAATAACTCCAGGCAATTATCTTACAATTGTACCACCACAGGGCCTTCAATAATCGACAAAAAGTGAACGCACTAGTATACTACAGTGTGATTTTCAGGAAAACGAAGTGCAAAGAGGGGGATTTTTTCCCTGGAAAAATTAAATAAATTTTCACTGATAGAGGGAAAGAGCAGTGATGATAGCAAGACTGACATCCAAAATTATTAATTTACATGTAGGTAACCTGTGCAAGAAAATAGTTTAAATTTTAAAAACAGGTTTTCAAGGAAGGAAAGTTTAAAATGCCCCTAAAATTTATGGGTATAAGGTACTGAGAAGATTTAAAGAAAAAATTTCATGAAATAGAGAATAGACTTTGTTATATTTGGAGATATTTTTACAAGGGAATTGATAAATAATTGAGCAACATACAAAAATGACCAACATATGCATTCGTTAAATAGAGGGTTGACTATATATAAAAATAAGAAAAAGTATTATACTTCAATAGAAACAGGGGTGAAAATTTTTCACTGGCACTTTCTGATGATTGAATCAAAGAACTATTTTTTGAGCAAATTTGAATTGTCTGAGCCCACATTAGCATGTAGTCAGTTATTAGAATTAAGGAATTTATATAGAAATTCGAGAAAATCATTATGGAATTATAATATCAGTTATACCAAATAAAATACATTTATACATCAATGGCCCAATTGTATCATAGTATGCAGGGAAGTTTATAAGACAGGGATTAGAACCAATGGAGGATTGCCACAACTCATATTCCGATGTTAAATATACAAAAGTTAATTGCAATGGGTGGGTTACAACCCCCACCAACACCCCTACATACGCCAGTGACTATTATGAAGTAAAATAAAACAGGTATGATAAAAAAAGTTTGTTCAAGTGAAGCATTATAAAACATACAGTAAATATCAATATATATGTGAGTACACAAGGAACAAAGATACATAAACAATTTTAATGAAAATATATTTTAAAAAAAATTAAAATATATTATTTTTTCCAAATTAAAATTAAAGGAAAGAAAATTTTGCTACAAGGGAGGGTGCCTGCCAATTCCAACGACAAGCACCTTATCCCTAATCTCTTCATAATCGTTGCTATTTAGATAATGTAACAGAACTTGGGAGATACATGTCCCAAGCTAGCATATTTAGATAGTAGAAAAAAAAGTTGGCTCATTCAAGGATAGGGGTGAACATGTGAGACTACTTGAAACGTTTAGTCAACTAATACATTTCATCCTGTAAAACAAGCTTACATTAGAAACTTTTGTCACATCAATAGAAGAAAAAAAAATTCAACAGCTCATTAAATTTTCTTACAATGAAGTATTAAAAAATAAAAGGGGCAGGCATCTCAATATGCAGTCAGCTAAAAATTCGGTTGGGTTTTATGGCACAAGAATAGTGATAGTCATGCTCTACTGGGACATACAGTGGGTAGGGGAATGCCACTTTATTAAATCAATTTTAACAACTGTATGAGCAATAATTATATAATGACTTAATTTGTAATCAGTTACTTAAAGTACAATATACAAACTTCCCAATAAAACAGTCAAAGAACACTTCATAAATATTAGTTGACTATTTAAAAATTATACATTTTTATTCATTAAATCTAATAATAAAACACAAATATACCAATAATAAAATGACACTACTGGCACACGGTTTTTTATTTTCCCCTAGTTCATGTGCCACAAGTTTATCTGAATACATCTTCACATGTTTTTTGGTTCAAGGTTATCCAAATGTAATGTTGATCTAAACAAGGTGACATTAATATATATATAAACGTTTATAAAATAGGACTCTGGCAATTGCAAAATACTTCTATTAGTCATATCTATGGTTCAAATAACATGCTGTTTTTATTAGCTTCTGTTTAAGATGGGATAATGGTATAATTTAATTTTTTAAGGTTAAGATTGTAATTAACATTAAAAAGCTTGTTTTTTGGGACTGTTATGTGCAGGGCAGTGGCAACATTAAATAAAGGTAAATGCAACTGTTCTAGATATCTCAGGAAAAAAAAGCAAGCTAGTAAACTAATAATGCAGATGTGACATGGCTCCCTGATGAAGGATCATGTCTGTATTGTTAAAAATTGTGAAAAAGTAAAATAACTGAATCGTTGTGTATACTATTATTGATATTTGAAATATTTTGATTATGATTAGTTTATAGATTATTCTTCATATTTTCTTGATGGCTTATTTTCTCTTATATCTTGTTTTTGTCAACAGATAAAAACTAATTTTATGTTATATTGATCTTAAGCAGACTTCAGGTGCCAAAATTTGCATAAATTGCACAATTCTCATAATACACCTTTTCTGAATGTGTTACACTTTAACTTACAAGGCAAATCTTTTCGGTGTTAAAAATATTGAAGTAAGACACATGAGAATTGATAATGTTTCCGTTTCTTATAAAGAATATGGAATCATTTTTCTGCGAACTCATTAAATTTTTTTTTTATTAATATTCAAAATCCAAAAATGACATTTTTTACATGAGGTTTGATATCTTTTATCCAGACTGTATGTGAGCAAAAACAGGTTTGAAGTCTGTAAGATTATGAAGGATGGATTTAATGGATAATAATCTATTTAATGGATAATAATCTATTTAATGGATAAACAAAAAATGTCAGGCAATTCAAAACATGTAAAAAAATTCACATGAAAAATGGTTTGTTTGTGGCAGATATTTGTCGACAATTCAGAAGAGTTGGCCAAATTGGTTTGAAGTACTTATTCCATTATCTTGCAACCATTCAAGTTCCTTTTATATATATTTTTTAAAATATCTCATAAAAAAAAACCCATGAATAAATGAAATGTATGAATATATGAGTATCCATATATGAGATATGTACAAAACTTAATAGTAGGCTATTTGAAAATGCATTTATTGTAATTAGAAAAAATGTGAATAAAATTTCATGAAATGTACTTCATTTCATAAAGTTATTATGTAACCATAAATTGTGGATTAATTGTTGAATTATGCTCTTTATTTAAAAATGAGAAAAATTAAACTGTACTTTTCAGAGAAGTCGTGAAAGTGAATCAGGGGAAAAAAAAAAAAAGTGAAGCAAAGCAATTGATCACAGTGGGCATATTTTAAGAATGATAAGATTTTTGCAATTATCTCAGCTGAAATTTTTGCATTCAATTTCAAAAGAAATTTCCTTAATATATATTTTTTTAATTTTCCTGGATTACGATCAGTATACCACTTAAACAAGGGTGTAACAACATAGGGTGTTACTTTTCAGACTGATTGTGAACCAAAGAATTATCTTATTTTGCTGATATATGCCAATGTCCATTTCAGTGATTGCCATTCAATTTTTTTCATAAAATTTTTCATATTGATGAAAGAAACATACAGCTATTGTATTATTTTCAGGTTCACTTTGAAGTGATTGAAACATTTCAGATAAGAGACAAAATTTAACTTGGGTAGATGGCAAGAAGCAACATTTGCTTGGGAGAACAGATAACAGTGTGACACCTATTTCAATCAAAAGGCTTAACATGCTTTAACTAGCGAAAAACAAATTTCCAGAATAGACAGGAGGTAGGAGTACCTCTTCCCCCTAAAAAAAAATCTGAATTCTGATTTTTGAACATAATCCCCCTCAAAGCGAGCCTTTGGATCCACCACTGACATCCCCACCCTCCAAAAGCATTTTAGATGCAAATATTTTTATTTAAAAATTTTTTTTCTTTCCCTATACTAAATATTTCATTAATTTTTAAATCTGAAATTCAGGAAAGTATATGTGAGGGGAGGATTACCTTTCACTCTCTCCAAATGATGCTCCTAGAATGTCATGTGGTGATCAGTTGGGTTCACTTTGGGATTATATGCGACCGATTCTATTCATTTGTTGTTGTTTCAATCTATCTACTGTACAACAGAAAATGAATAGAATCAGTCGTGAATGATCCAAAAGTGAAACTAGGTGATCATCACATGACAAATGAAACACAATACTTGCATCTTATACAGTTGGTGGTTTATTATTGCTTTTCAACTTTTTCGTTGCCAAACTGGTGCCAAAAACAATACCCCGTTTTGATAAAAGAAAACTGTAGTTTTGATTCAGTTTGAAAAAAAGCAGCAAATGAAAAAATAATTGTTCATGAAGAAGATGCAAACGGATTGAATATAGAACAATGGCAAGGTTCAAAATTTTAAAGTAAAAAAAAAACATGGTAACTGTAAATGACAATGAATATTTCTTTTCTCCATGCACGAAAACGAGGTTTCTAAATTGTATAAATTTTACATGCAATATGCAAAAGTTGGCTGAACTACTACACCATCTGATGATGTTACCAATTTTCCCAGAATTCTTTGTACGAACACATACGGGAGAGAGAGTTTCTGGAAGTGCCTTTATAATTGTTTAATTAAAGCAGGATATATATGTTTAATGAACTAATTCCTTATTGAGATTAGAAGTTAAACATAGAGAAAATAAGAACAAAATGATTAAAAAAAAATCTGAACTAATACAGACTTTAGACGAAAATATGGACTTGTATAAAAAAAAAAATGACCTACTGGGAACTCTATTATCGCCATTTGACTGGCATATGTATAGCAGCAGAAAACATCGCATGTAGAAATCAGCCTTTCGTTAAAATTTGTAAATTTACATAATTCAGTGTCCTAGTGATGTTTAAATATATATATTTACATGTGTGTTCAGGAGAGGTAATGCACATAATCCAATTGATAGTTGTATCAATAAACAGGGCTTTGCCTCTACCACATTATTATTGTTTTGAAAATAAAGAATACAGTAAGAAAATAACCTTGAACGATAACATTAGCACACGAAAATATTGAGCAAGAAAAGTAATGTCATTAGGGATTTGATTGTAGGGAAGAGGGAAAATAAGTAGAAAAAAACAGGAAAAAAGGTTAACAATATAACAGGAGCTTTGTGGTCCCTGTATTGGCCAATCGGACTGGATTCAAAGCTATTGCTTTCAGAAAATCATCCAATCTAAGAAAGTCAGGCATTAGATACTATCAACAGGCTATTTTTTTGTTAGGAAATGTAAAAATATTTTATTCACACATATGCTTGTTATTACATGTTAAGAAAATACGTACCTTCAATCAAACCTGTACTGTATATATAGGAATCTTCATATCTCAAGGAAAAACAAATTATTTATTACCCTGGGAAATTCGAGATAGACAGATTCTACTGCACACACACGCATGAAGAACGTAAAGAGATTTCATTTTTTGGTATTTTTATATCCCACAATTATATGACAGGTCATTTGGGAAGAACTGTATGCAATATTGTAATTTTCAAATAACATGATAAATTTACTGTAAATGGAACCTAAACCAGGGTTGGCATTCTGCCGGCAGAAACTAGTTTTTGCCATGCCAGTGGCAGAAACAGGTTATAACAGGCAGAAACTAATAAAAGTATTCAAAACAGTACGGTACCATTTAGTAAATGAAAGATTACAAATATATATGTTTATTACAATAATTTAGTATATTATAAAGCTTTATATTAATAATTTTAATAATTAAAATATTTTAAAATAATTAAAAAATACTAGAGTACATCAAAGATTTGTTACAAAAACCATCTTTCGCAGGCCATATTATTTAAATTATTATGCCTATTTCGCCTTATTTATATTCTCTACCTCATTAGACCTTTGGCTATAAAATAAAAAATAGCAACATTGACAGACTGGCAGTAAGAAAAAGCCTTAGTGGTTTATGGTTGATTAATTGTATTTTTGTGGCACAAGGACAGCAAGGGTGGTTTTGTGCCAAACAAGATGAGAACATTCACACAGTTTAGTGGTTTATAACCAATCGGTTAAGCTGTATTACAGCCAATGAAACACACTTTTCCTTTTAAGTCTGTTGTAAAGCGTGTGGTATCTGCTCAAAAATATTTGAGAAATCGGTACAGACAAGGTGCTTGGCTAAAGGAATACATAAACACTGTAAAGCCACAAACACCCAGCAATATAAGGTGGAAAAGTTAGGTAGATTGCTTGGAATTGTTCATAAAGAATCATCCCATCTATATAACTTGCAGATCATGAAAATTATATGGATGATATATAAAGGTGCTGTTCAAGTTATAAATAATCAGATGATTAATAAAGATGTAAAAAGACTTGTTGCAGCTCTTAAAATCTATTGCTATTGCCCTGTATATGATCGGAAAAGGTGACTTTCTATTGCAGATTCTTGTCAAATTTTGTTGACACTAATGGATGATGATAATCTCATAAAAATAAATCAAAAAGGGATAAAAAGCAGGCTTAATCAGGCAATAACTCAACATCACATGCCAACGTATATACTTCATCCAAAGTACATGTAATCTAAATTGTCACAGGAGCAGGAAGAAAACACTATGAAATTCTTTAATGTCACTAACCCAAATTTTGTACTTTACATTATAGCTTTTTGAGCAAATTCAGCTCCTTTTCCTGAAACATACTTCAATAAAACCTTCGAAAATGTTTCAGGTTCTACGTGGTGGTCTAGTTTAAAGATAATAACTATAGATGAAGATTCGTAACTCTTCTATGCAGTGATAATATTGCCTGCAGTACTGGTGGGCTTGGAAGAATATTTTTCTTAAGCTATTGGTCTATTCCTAATAAATTAAGAAATTGTTTGAATTAGGAAATAGCAGGAAAACTGATCTTTTGCTATAGACTGCTTTATCGAAAAGATCAGCCTGAACTTAAATGCTAGTGAATTTGCTATGATGTAACCTTTGAATAAATACTATACACATTGTAACTAAACCTATTTTACTTTAAAATACTCTTTTTAAAAAAAAAGAAAAAAAGAAAGAGGTACGAAAATGATTAAATTTTCAAAGCCAATGAGTGTTAATTCCAGTCACAGCATACTGAATTATAGATACTGTGAAACTGGCATCGTATAAAAGTGGTAAAAATTGCGAACGGTTTATTTTTATCGTTGTCGGCGTTGCAGTCCTCTGGAGACGCAACCAATAATGCCGTTACGACGTTGACGAGGACCTTATAGCCAATTGGATGACTTCGAACGTGGTCGCATAGTCGGGATGTGTGAAACTGGCTGGTCCTACTGAGCAATAGGCTGCCACCTGCACCGTACGGACACTGCTGTTCAAAGGTGTTGGCAGCAATGGTTTCTGCGAGGAACTCATCGGTGGAATGAAGGCTCTGAAAGGCCAAGGTGCACGAATTCGAGGCAAGGTCGGTTGGTTGTGCGATAGACCCAACAGCATAATTGTCAGCCGTCTAACATGCTACAGTCTATTCCATACCACCCGTGGCACCTTCTACCATCTTACAACACTTGGCTGAGGTGGGGTTACCCTCACAATGGTCTTTAAGACGTCTGCCTTTAACCCCACACCATTTACAGAGTCGTCTGGAGTGGTGTCGTAGCCGATCATCATAGCTGCCAGCAGATTGGTATCACATAGTGTTCAGCGATGAATCCCGCTTCAGTCTTGGAGCAGATGACCATCGGATCCGTGTGTAGAGATGACAGGGCCAGCGATCCCCAAAACCCTTTGTTTTACAGAGGCATACAGCCATTACCACTAGAGTGATGGTGTGGGGTGTTATCTTACACCATTATATTTAGGGTGATGGTGTGAGGTGCTTTCTCATATGACAGAAGGATGCTCCTAGTCCTTCTGCATATAACATTTAACACTGCTCACATATCTGTGAGCTGCCTCCATGCTGTTGATACTCTTCCTTGGCCAGAAAGGTCACCAGACTTTTCGCCAATCGAACATGTATGGGACATGGTAGGTGGCAAAATGTCACAGATTTGGAGCAACAAGTGAGGAATGCCTGGCAGAATGTGTCGCATGATGATATTTAGGAACCTTTATCATACCTTAGCTGGACGTATAGAAGCACTCATCACCGCTATGGAGGTTTCACCAACTATTGATTTGAACATTTAATTCCTGTACATACATAATATTCCTAGCCACTGATGGGTCCTACGGCCCTGAATATTTTTATCATTTCCTTACCTGCGTATGTGCTGGATATATATTTAATTTTAATAAAAAAAATGTTTTCATGGTACTTTTTTTTTTTCAAAAGAGTGTACATTCTCTTTTGCAATTATTTTCATGCACAGAACAATTATTTTCGGGGGGGGGTCTGCCAGTTATTGCCATTTTCGTCGCAAAACTAGTTTCTGTCATGGCAGTTACAACGAGTGGTTTTAACCACCTTGGCAGAAATTTGCCAACCCTGAAACCCTCCGTAAGACAAAGGGTTACTTGTTAGATATTAGATTTTCAATTATAAAAATTTCATTGGATTTTGTTAGAAAGTGCAAATAGAGGTAAGTACAGCCTTACAAGCCAAAACTTAATGAAGTCGATAGTAACAAGACAATGCTCATTTTCAACATTTTAAAAAAATATATAAATTTGGCTTTCAAATATTTTCCAAAATAAGTTTTGTTTGCCATAGTATTTATAATTAAAACATCACAGACCCTTTTAAGTGAACATCATCAAAGTATATTTGATAAATTGATGTTTCCAATGATTTTAAAACATTGTAACATAAATGATTTACATACAGGGGCAGAGTGCCTATATGACCAAAGGATGTGATTCAAATCCAATATGCAAACATCTGCTATACAAACTTACACAATTTACAAAATTCTTGTATGTTTGCATAAAGTGGTAAATACAATGGTATCTAGGTTAGATTTACTTAACCAATCTGCCTCAGATTAAATACATAATAAAAATATCACAGTTATCAAATATTTACCTGAAAATTTAGTGACTATGTTTGGATTTCTTCTTTGAATGCTTCTTCGACTTTTTCTTCTTGCTTTTCTTCGTTCGGTTATCCCGTGACTTGTGGTGCTTGCGATGACGGGAATGATGCGACTTTTTTGTAGTGTCGCTGGAAGACTCATCACGATGACGGGAATGATGCGACTTTTTTGTAGTGTCGCTGGAAGACTCATCACTACTATGGTAACGTTTCAAGCCTTAAAAAGAAAAAGATCATAAGGAAAGAAAAAACCAACTAAAATAAGAAATATTACTTTTAAACTGCCATCTTTTGTTGCATGTGAAACCTACGGCGTAGTCCATATCAATTCAAACATGCAAAGAAAAAATCTTACCTTTATAGTTTCAGATGTTTTTGAATTTAACATACGCTAAAATTCAGAAAAAGTAAGAAACCCATATTTTTTTTTTTGTTTTGTTCAAAAAATTTCCTACCCTGAAGTATAGGGCATAATTTCTCACTTGTGATTTTCGGCAAAATTTTAAAATGTTCTACCTCTGCAATGGTTTCAGATATTTTGTGGCTTTTTTTATTTGAAAGATATTTTTTTGACTAAAATGATATCCTCCATTTGGAAATATGTGTCCAAGTTCTCTTGTTGTAGCCTTCTAAATTAATTAATTTTTTGAAAAATAAAAAAAAAAATTTTTTTTCTTCAAAAATGCCAATCCCCAAATTTTGATTTTTTGACTGTTCACCAGTACAATCGAGTACCACATTCCCTGAAAAGGAGAACTTCCACTTTTTATTTAGTTTAACAGGTTTTATAAACAATTGAAAATTTTGCCATACGTTAATCCAGTTTCCGTTACCACATACCCACACATTGGTCTCATGAATTCAAAATTTAGTCTTATTTGACATGACATTTTAATTCTTAAAAAAGGTAAGTAACAGACACAGCTTTCAAAACAAATTAAAGCTTCCAAAATATATGTGTAAGTTTCACAACATTACAGGTTCTACAGCATACCACTTTTGGGCACTCTGCTCAGAACTGAAATTCACAATACAACAAACTAAAAATTTGTTCAATTGTATCAGTATTTTCCTTTGATATTGAGTGATGTCTTCCTGTTGTACCAATAGGAACTCGGGCACCCACAATCTTTAAAACATCGTGAATTGGTGGTGGTGTTGCTGTCTTGCAGCTGGAAATCTACAAGGTGTTTCTGAATTCATGGGACAAACTTCTAGGGGTTGTTGGGGACACACCAAATAAGGCATATTTGCCCATATCCCTGTGTTCGCAAAGGGGGCCCGTTTGGCTGTGGAGTGCAACTGCTGCTTATATCTATGTCATTGCTACGTAGCCAATTGCATGAATTAAATGCAATTTTTGATACATAATTTAAGTGAATGAGCTAATAATATTGTAGAGACAAATCTGGAATTCCATTTCCTGACATGTTACTATGTAGTGAAAATAAGCCTAAAACTGCCTTTTTTTTAACATACTAGAAAAGAGTTAGGAACTGTTAAGTATGTACAACAGACGAAGGACATCAAAACAAACAATTTTTGTTCGGTGAATTTTTTTCCAAAATTTAGCCATTCGGAAACTACAGTAAATTTAATGTTTGCATCCACTGCATTTAAGATTTCCACAAAGATCTACAATGCACCATTTCAAGAATTTTTAAAATTATTTAATGCCAACAGACGTCACGCTCTCTCTGGCGACTTGTTAAAATCAGTTAAATTCACCAGAATTGTATGTATAGAATTCGCCACTTCAGTCACGATTGTATTGATTCTACACAGTAACTGATACATTTTCATAATGTTTTAAAAAATAGACTAAATATATGGTTTCGACATGGCATGTCTATATTTCTGTGCACGCATTTAATTAGGCACTTGTTTCAGTATGCTTCCCAGGTAAAATTCCATTTTCCATGTTATAGGATTCATACCCATTTCTTTATAAGAAATTTAAGGACTGTAAGGGACAAAAATATGGAAAAAAAATAATAAGGACCCATCAGTAAATGAGATTCAAATAAATTCTTCGTTTTTGTGGCACAAAGACAAAAAAGATCATGCTGCGCCAGGACCTACAGTTTTCTGAGGTCTATATCTCTGTTGCCATAGGAACCAGAACTTTGATCACAAGTAGTTAGAAAAACAGCAGGCATCATCCGATATAATTAGGAGTCAAACCCAAGTTAACGGCACGATAAACAAATGTGTTACAAGCACATTGGCATAATTAGATTGTGGCTGGATGGAAGGTGCTTAGCCTCCCGTTTAGGAAATTGAAAATTACAAATAAATGCTAAGTACCAAGCATGGAGTTGATAATGCCCCCACCATTACTCTATAGCCTTCCTTGAATTTGAGACCAGTCACATCAGTGGTTCTCAATCTTCCTTAACACACAACACACTTGTGGCATCAGATATTACAACGCATCTGTACAATAGATGGTCAGCACTGCACCAGGGCTTTATCTCTACCAAGGATGATTAGATAAGTTCAATACATCATTGACTAGTGTGGTAGTGTGTTTATTTTGTTCTGAGTTCGTTGTTTATTAAGTTGCAACATTTTGCTGCCGTGTTTTATATTTTTGTTCAATGTGGAGAAGTTTTTAGTTAAACGTTAAAGATTGAACATCCAAAATGATGTTCATTGTGAAAATACAAGTACAGATTCCCCCGGACCGAGTACAAATACCAAGGTACCTCCCCAGATAGTCGTCTTCTGGTGTTATGCGTAAATATTGTGATTTCTGTTCAAGTTTCGGATTTACTTACATTGGATCTAAAAATTATGCTCTTTCTGAATGTGTTATATGTGGTGAAAAATTGAGCAATGGAAGTATGATTCCAAGTAGACTGACGAGGCATTTACGTACTAAACATAGTCATTTAATAGGTAAAGGCACATCCCATTTCGGTCGATTGCTGTCTTCGCAGGCAAGGGATGCCAAGTCAATGGAAAAGATAGTAACAATTGCAGAAAAGGCGCAAGTAGCGAGTTATAAGGTGGCTGAAAGAATTGCCAGGAGAACGCAGCCACATACAATAGGAGAAACTTTGATTTTACCTGTTTGTAAAGAAATAGTTTGATCTTTGTTAGGAGAGGTTGCCAAGAAGGAGGTACCAAATGTGTCTTTGTCAAATAATACCATCTCTCGCCGCATATTAGACATATCCTCCGACATTCAGAAACAAATGTCTGAAGAAACTAGATGATAAAAAGTTTTCACTGCAACTTGGTAAGTCGACAGACATAAGCCAAAAATAACTCACCTTAGTAGAGATAATGATTTCTTTAATTAATAAATGCAAAATGAATGATTTCATGCAATGTGGTGTGAATTTTAGAAAATTTAAAAGTCAGTTACGTTCTTCAGTCATTTTCGTTGATAAATAATAAGTTTGATGGTGAATATAATGTTCATTCTCAATCCAACAAAAAATTATTAATGAGTAAATATAAATATTTTAAAAAACTTTACATGTTTGTTGATAAATAATAAAGTTTAAACTAATGTAATTTCCTTTTCTTAAGCTGTTTCTGTCTAATCATTTCTTCTAATCATTTCTTCTAACCATTTCTTCTAACCTTCTTTTATGAATTAGCCTGTTCGAGTTTTCTTTCTCTCGAACCAAAGCATTTGATTTTAATTTGCTGAATAAGTTTTTAGAGATACCTTTTCGCTTTTTATCTCTAATTTTTCTTATATTCTGAAGTGGATTTCATATTCTATAAAACAAAGGTAGGTCTCTACCTATATTTACATTGAGTTTGCTTAATATCTTAACAAGAAAAAACTAGAACAAGTTGGATTGGATGCCAAAGTTTTTATGAGTGAACATGTCTTAACAAGAAAATTCGTGTCAAGACATGTTACATTGCACCTCATTCCTTCAGTCTCATTGCAGACCTGTTTGAGGAAGGTTGTGTTTAAGTATTATAATAGAATTCAAATTATTTTGAAACAAGAGCAAGTCTTCAAAGGACTATTGAAGGGCAAATCTTGAGTAAACAAGATTTATTTGAATTTGCTTCAAAACACAAAGGGAATTCAAGTATTTTTCACATCATCAGCTGAGATATGTGCAAACGAAGACTTCCTGAAAAAACGGCATGAAAATTCATTTTCAATAGAAGGCACCACTTCTTCAAACCATTGGACAAAA
>QLNU02015360.1:125928714-125972191 GCA_006491805.2 Dysdera silvatica
TTTTCCAAGTATAAGGAATGGGTTGTTTTTAATCTTTTTGGTGTGTTACTTTTGAACACTCCAGCCCGGAAATATCATGGGCACGAGAAATAGAGGGTGACCTCACCCTGTAATTTTCACGGGAAAGAGAAAGAAGGGGTTATAGCCAGTGTGGGTGATAAAATAAAAAAAACTAGCAGATATTATTCCAGAAAAGTTTTATGCAGTTATTTATGAGAGTAAGTGGTGGATTGGGAATATGCTAAACATATGTGAAGGAGAAAAAATGCTAAAGTTCACTTCATGCATCCACCTGGTCCAGCACCAAAATATTTTTGGCCAACCAGGAACGAATGTTGCTGGGTGCCCTATGAAAATATACTCAAAGAAGTTCCTTCATAATCATCTTTATTAGAAAGGACATATGCCATAGATGAAAAAGTTCACAAACAAGTACAGCAACTGGCTAAAAGTGCAATAGGATTTTTCACTATACAGGCAAGCTAATAGCAAAATAATGTAAAAATAATATCAACTGATATTGTAACAACATAAGCGGACATACTTCTAACTAATTTTATAAATATATGTTAATTATTTCAGGTTCAGGGAGCTCTTAAACCTATTAAAATGGCCAATATTTCTGTCAACGTGATATAAAGCAAATATATTTTTTATTTTGCAACCACAAAAAACACCTTTCTTATTTTTAAAACATAAAAAGCACATGGTCAGATCATTCTGGAAAAAAAATATGATGCATGTGTTAGTCGTGGTTTGAAAGCTACAGCTTGTCAAATTTACGAAGATACAAACTTAAAAAATTCACTTTGAATGTGTAATAAAAATTTTCTGTCACATTTCATGCTATTTTTATATATTATTTTCAAAGAGCAGAAGAATATATTTTGACACCAAAATAAGCCTAATCGGTTAAAAAAATAAGTGAAATAAAAGAAATTTTCTAAATGGACACAGTGCATATGATAGCTAAAATAACACAAAAACCAAAATTTTCTCCTAGGCCTAAATTGAGATCAAAAAAACTGAAATCTGAAATTTGACATTACCTCATAGATATCTTTAAAAAAAAAAAAAAAATCTGAGATGTGAGAGCATGGTCGAAAATTAAAATCTGTTGATTTAACGTGAAATGACCCACATACAAGATCAAACCTCAGCATTTTATTTTCCACCGGGCTCAGACGCACAGAATGGAACTCGTTGACTCAATTGATTACGTTGATAAAGAAAGTTAAGTACCAAAACAGGGCAACTGGGCAATCCACTGTTGCAAAATTAAACTATGTTTCAGAAAAATCCCTCTGGGTTTCTTTTTAAAAAAATCTGGTATCTTAATTGGAGAGGCAAAAACATCAGAAATTGATAAATTTTCCACAAAAATGAATTTGTTTTCTTCAAATATGCTCCAATAACATATGTAAGTTTCATTCTGTGAGTCATTGTAATAACATATGTAAGTGTTGAGAAGAGCTTTTCAATGCATCAAAATTTGCTTTCTGAAAATAAAATAAATTTTGACAACGTTAAAAAAATATATAATTATTCACTGCAATTTTGATATTCTTGCAAGTGATTAGATCACACATTATTAAAAGTCATTTATAACAGATATTTACTTCCTTTTTTCTTTTCTTTTGACATATCATGGAGAAAGAATGAAAATTCTAGTCTATAAATTGTCTAAAGTTGAAATTATTTAATTTATAACGTGGAAAAATATTATGCAAATTGTTTTGGGGGGATTTTTTAATCTTAAGGGCATTTTTCAGCTTTTTAGGTCATTTTTCCATCTTTTTAAGGGCATTTTTTAGGAATTTTTAGGTCATCAAGATCCAGGCCCTAATAATAAGGATAAGGGAAATTATAAATTTTTAGCATACCTGTAAGTTTTCAATGCAAAATTTACATTAAGAAATGTATTCATTAATCTTAAATATATTAGCATATTTAGACACTTAGTATTAACTATATTAATAAAATACGCCAGAAAGTTTAAAAAATTTAAGGGATCGTTATAACTTTCTGAGCCTCCTGTAACAAGCGTCTAGCTACGGGCCTGATTCAGAATGAAACTGAAATTAAAATTTGGCATCATTCAATAAAAGTGTCCTTTCACTAGTCTACTAATGATCAAAACATCCTAATGGGGTTCATATAAATATCCAATATCATTTTGTGGAAAATTCTATCAAACAGTCTGTATACGCTGAGGTACTTACCGCACATTGTAGGATATCCGTGTAAATAGCATTTCACAAGTGTTTGATTGGTAAAAGTTATAAAAATATAACAATTAAAGGAAGGGTTGAAACATGACAAAGGCATTGCCACAAAGAATTTTGTAGGTATCAACCATTTCACCAACAAACGCTATTTTTAATACTTTCATATATTTTATGAATGCAGTAATTTCCCATTTTCAATATTAACATTAAAGAATAAAATTGATAACATATTTTAAAGTAGACACACATATTATCCACTTTTGTATGCACAAGGATAGCAAAGGCTATACTCTACTGGGACTTACAATTTTTAGAAAAATCCAAACCTGTTGCCTAGAGAATAAAACCCCCAAAATATGGTGGGTAGAAAAACAGTATGCATTCTACATTACCATTTTGGAACTGAAACCAAATTAACAGTATAATAGGCAAACATATTACATCAATGTCACTACAGAGTTATGGACACAGATAGAGATGGCTAAAATATTGAAACTGCCTACGGATTCTGAGCATCTATACAGTTAATACTCAATATACTTTTCCTTTATTTTCCCATTCAAAAGTAATTTTCATATATAAACTTATTTCACCTTAATTTTCATATATAAACTTATTTCACCTTAATTTTCCTAAGTCACTATTTCTCAACACCAGCGAAATTATTAAATCCATGAAAATAGTAATTCAAACCAAATCCCATATGAAGTCTATATTATACTAATAACTAAAATTTTAAATTATAAGCACATACCTTTTCCTTTCCCCTTGACATGGTGAGATGATTCTTTATACCGCTTGGGAGATGGAAATGAAGATGAATTTGACCCTAGTTTATGTTTAAGTGTTTTTGGAGAACAATGACGCTTAGACAAATGACTGTTGTCCAAGGACTTTGAATGTTCTAAATGCTCAGCATTCACCCCCTTTTCACTTTCAGCAGAATACTTTTTTGTATATGTTTCCATACTATATTTTTCAGGTGAGCTATCACTTCGGATTTCTCCAGATTCATATGAATCATGTTCGGGTGAATTATTGTGTGAAGATGATTGTTTAGGGCCAGTCACAGGATCGCTTAAATCAGCATACATAAGTGACTCCAGTGAGCTACTTACAAAAATACTAATATTAGGAGATTGATCCGATAACTCAGGCTTGTTTTCATGCTCATGTGAAGGAGGCGGCAAAGTTATGACAGAATCATTATGTAGTATAATATTGCATCCACACAAATCTTCATTTTTCTTATCTATATCGTTAGTAGTTTTGCCATCAGGGAAGCAGGAATATTCTTTGGAAACTGGTGAAGTTTTTTCCTTGCATAGAATCGAAGCTGCGCATTTATCACTTTCTAAAATAAAATAACAGACGTTTACAAAAGAAATAAAGTTTTACATATTTAATAAACATAAAAAAGATTGATACTCAATGCAAAACTGAACAGTTACATTAATTACCCCTTCTGCATTACTTTCAGGCAGCAGCATCAAGCACAAACTATGATATTTTTACTTAATTTTCTTTTATGTTACATACAACTCATATTCATAAAAAATAGAAAAATTAAAATATGTATGGAACTTGAAGTGAAACACTTACTCATTTCATTTCTAGTCTGACATCTTATATTTAAAAATACATCTGAACCATTCACAAAACATGGATCAAAATATTAGAATATTCCTTCCGAAATTTTCCAACTGGCTTAGAGGAGAGCATAAAATTAACACATATTTTAGTTGCTGAAGGACTATGTGTGTAAGGAAGCATTTATACCTGAATTTCAGTTAATTATTTGCAAAACAAGGACTGAAGCAATGACAGAATAAGTTCCAGACTTTGATATCATGCTAGTCTCACTTTCGGACGTCCGCTTCTTTGGCGTTGATTTGGTTTAAAAAGCAGTCCAAGCACTACGTTATTTCAAAACTCACCTATAGTGAAGCTATATATGTGCCCACAGAGGGGAGAATGATCAGTCATCTGCTAGGTCAGTTGGAAGAGAACTTGATCGGATATCAAGAAGTTGTGGGTTCTGTTTCCACCAGGTACCGTGAAATCATTTTCTTTGTGAGAAATTTATCATCTAATAATACCACATCATCTGTCATGATGAGAAAAATTTTGTGACTTTAAGAATGTAAGAAGTTTTGCATGCTGTGTCCACACAAAGAAAGGTCAACCTTAGCTGTCGATAGATAAGGAAATGAAATGTTCTCAAGCAAGCTTGATTAGAGTACTGAAGTGGTATTTGGATAATGGGAGTTTTCAAAACGATTGCTGTGATAGGGGAAAAAGTTATTAATTACATCAAGAAATGAGATTGAATACCATGCAGAAAAACTGCTTCGAAACTGTAAGGCATTTTCACAGGAGATAAAAAGAGAAGTGTGTGTGAAATTTTTATAATTCTATGATGTTGACACAGCTTCACAAATAAGGTATTAAATCATGTGTGCCTAGAATACAGCTTATGATCATCAATTAAAAGGCTGGAGTGTGATAATGTAAGCAAAGACACTGTTGTGAGTCCAAGAGGACTGGAAAATGTACTTTTAGTAATGAAAGTATGTTTTGTGTGTTCCAGTAGATGCTCATCTATCATCAGTGTGTGGCCCTTCTATGACAAATGGGCGATCGTCCTTGTATGGAAGGAGTAAAAAGTATCATGCCCATGTTTAAATTCAAAGCAACATATTGTCATAAAAGAAATAGTTATTTTTCTATAAAGATATTTTCATTTCACATCTTTCACAGCAGAAAATAAATTAAATTATAAAATTTATATAATCAACTTAATACAGGACGAAGAACGAAAACAACCTTTGGAAAGGTAACTAAAAGCCACTTCTTTCCAATAACAAGACAAATATGGATACTAAAAAAAAATTTTTTTTTTCAATATTCCCCAACTAAAAAAGGACAGTCAAAATCATAACACAGTCTAACCTTGATTTAATGTTTTCACAGGACCAGCGAAAATGAGCGTTACATCAAGGAATTTGTTAAATCGGGAGAACATATTTATCAGAACCAACAGTGCACCCATGGAGTATGGTTGATGTGAACTCTGTGGTTTTCCCTTGTGGGTTGAAATTTACATATAAAATATGGTAAAAATAACTACTATTACGTTAAAAAAACAACCTTTTTTTACATTTTCGGCCCTCTTATGAGAAAACATCATAGGTACACTATTGATCAGAACTGGTAAGAAATTATGGAACAGGAAAACCACAAAAAGTGCTTACAGCGTTCTTCAGAATAAGTGTTACTTTTAATAAACAAATAAGACAAGTGCATACATAAATAGGTAAGCACATACTTTAATAAGACAAGTACGTACTTAATTACTACTTTAATAAGAAATCTTTGATTTGACGTTTGTTTTGATTTTTCTTGGGAGTTGGCATTTAACATTGCCTTTTCGATTTTTTTTCAACTGCATCAAAAAGATCATTCAAAAAGAAAAAGATCAATCAAAATACAGGGTGATCCAAATTAAACAGGTGTTCATACCTCTCTGTTGGGAAAACTACTTGGCCAATTTCACCTAAATATCGTACACATGCTCTCCTGAGTATGCGGTTTTGATTTCTGAAAGAAAAAAAATGAGTTCATATTTCGGCCGCTAGGGAAGGAAATGGTGCTGCGGAGCAGGCAATTTATTAATATTAACAACGAAAAAGTGTTTTAACATGCAATAACCTTTATTGCAATCACATGAAATTAACTACAAATTACAGTATACCGTAGGATAGTAGGTATGACTAAAAAAAGATTTGTGCAATAACTTTATTGCTATCATATGTGGAACCACACTATCATCACAGATACGGCTCGATATGTCCTCCGTCTCTTTGCTCTAGAAATTGCATTCGATGCACAACACATTCCGCGTCAGAACATAACTCATTCGCTTGGAGGTGGGATACATGTTGCGAAATTCTGTCTTTTAAGACTGCTAAGTTCGGAACATTGCCTTTATAAACGCAGCTCTTTAAATATCCCCACAGCCAAAAGTCACAAGGGTTAAGATCGGGTGACCGAGGCGGCCAAGATGTTGAAAATGACCTGCTAATCACTCTGTCATCCGAAAAGTTTTGCCGTAATAATGTTTGAACAGGCAACGCGATGTGCGGGGGTGCACCATCTTGCATGAAAATTGTAGTGTCAAGACAATTTCTCTGTTGAAGCAAAGGAATGACAAAGTTCCAGAGCATAAATGCATACCTAGAGCCAGTAACAGAACATGTCATTGGCCCCGAGGCCGTATTTTCTTCAAAGAAGTAAGGACCAATGACGAAAGATGAGGTGAAGCCACACCACACTGTCACTTTTGGAGCATGCAACGGAATTTGTTGATGAACGTGGGGATTTGTGTCAGACCAAATACGGCAGTTACATGTGTTTACAGTGTCATTCAAGTGGAAATGGGCCTCATCACTCCACAGTATCTGCCAAGGCCATTCATCATCCACTGTCATCCGAGCAATGAACATCAAAGCAAATGTTTTCCGCACGTCATTATCACCAGAAAGCAATTGCTGAGTGTGGGCTATCTTATATGGATAAAACTTCAGGACATTTCTCATAACTCTCCACACTGTCGTATATGGCATGTCCAATTCCCGTGATATCGCACGTGCACTACTGCTACCATGTGCACTTGCTGCTCCCTGCTCCACTACTGCAGTTGCAACTTCTTCAATTTGCTGCACTCGAGTTGGTTTGCGGCCTCGTCCTGATTTAATGGCGAATGTTCCAGTCTCCTCAAAATACAAGACCATTTTTCGAAGATTTGTAATTGTGAGAGTGCGTCTGCGTAAACCTTTTACCTGCCGAAATGCTTTAAGTGCAGCAGAAGCATTGCTATTTCGTTGATAAAAGAGCTTAACAAGTAACGCGCGATCTGGTAAAGTAAGTTTCATGACGGAGTCCTCGTATGGTGGAAAAATGCTTCACGACTCCTTATATAGGCAGAGGATGTTGCGCATGTTAAGTAATATGTAAATTGCCTGCTCCGCAGCGCCATTTCCTCCTCTAGCGGCCGAAATATGAACTCAATTTTTTCTTTCAGAAATCGAAACCGCATACTCAGGGGAGCATGTGTATGAAATTTGGGTGAAATTGATCAAATAGTTTTCTCTACAGAGAGGTCTAAACACCTCCTGTTTAATTTGGATCACCCGGTACTTCTTTACACACAGACCAGCATTCACATCAAATGAATAAACTCGATCGAAGTTGATTTTCTAACTGAAATTCTACTTGCAGCTACAGGCTAATGAAGAAAAATTATTGTTAAATCAAGGAAAGCAAACGTTAAATCGAGGAAAATATAATATTGGATTCAATGTAACTCAATCCTGACCAATACAAACAATCGTTAAATCGGTTAGAATATTTCTTTATAATGACACTGGATAGGATTTGGCAATTTTATTATCATATAAATTTACAATGTAACGTACAGTTGAACTTTGCTAATTTGACCTTGACTAATTAGAAGTTTTTAGATAATTCAAATTCTTCAAAATCCCCTTTATTTTGCTATATGTCATAATGTTGAAATTACCTGTTTAATTCAAATTTAAAAAAAAAAAAATTTTAAACTTTTTGGTAATTCGAATTTGGAGTAACCTCATATTTTGAATTTCAAGAGTTTGCCCAATGCAGAACATGGACAACTTTTTTTGGAATTCTTACCTTGTTTAGTCCCTTAGTCACACTCTGTCCTAATACTCTAGTACCCCCCTGCTACACAAAGTTTCAGTACTGCAAAGCCCAGTTGATCAAAGATTTTGCAGGAGACAAGAGGCTTTATATGTATTAGTATACATTTAAATTTTATAAAACGTAAATTGGCTTTTTAATAGCTATGCAAAAAATATTTGTCGGACTGATTTTTTTTTTATTTCTTTACTTAAGACGATAAAAAAAATTAGTTTGCCCCAAGATCGTTCTGCAGTGTGTGTTGCACTTTTTAACACATTCTGCTTTGGAGGAAGTGGGAAACCTTTTTATATTGGAAGGCTGCACTAAGTTATAGTCGAAGGCGGCCACAATCAAGGAATTTCAATTAGATACAGGGATGTAGCAATTAAAAAAATTATGGGAAGGGCCGAAGTAATTTAATGGATCATGTGATTTGGCATTAAATGGAACAATGTATTTCGCTACCACATCAGGGGCTTGAGTCCCTTTTCCTATGCTACTGATTAGATATATAGCAGAATCATGATTATTCAAACTCTGTTTAACTGAAATAGACGACTGTACTTATTATCTCAGTGAATACTCCTTAAATGCTTTCAGTAAAAACGTTCATGTTCACTTTCTAATGTACTCTGACCTTAAGAGGGAGACCGATATAAATGGTAGATATTGGACACACAAAATAGCCAGTCTGGTTTACTAATTGCGGCCAGGGCCATATTTCCCAATAGGCTATAGCTTACTAGTCTATAGACTAGGGCGGCAAAATTTTGTGTATCAAGTCTGATACAATAAAATCAATACCATATGATGTTTTGTCGAGTAGAAAGCTGGACGTCATGTTTTCCATTTAAATACCAGTGTTCGATAGGCTTTTATTTTTTGCTAAAATTAAAATTTATTTCAATAAAATTGAATTTGATTTATTATATACTACAGTGATACCAATGTAAGTTATTGTTAATGTTTGTAAGCTTCAATTTGTGAGTCTGCTTTTGAACATATTTATTGTCATAATACAAAAGTTTTTGGCATATATTGAATGTAACAATTTTTATGTTCCTACCACTGATTTGTGGGGAGGTAGATGGGTATGAAGGGGAGGCAAAAGTCTTGGGAAGGGTGTGCTCAGTAATCTGCTCATGACTGTAGCAGTCAGTTTTGAGGATTATTTCGTTGATACTTTTTTGTCTTCTGCATTTGGGAAGCCCATGCACATAATAATAAAAAGAAGTAGTAAACAACAAGGTGAACAAAATCATATTAATAAAAATAAAAGGATTTGGTTTGCAAAATTTGGAATCATCCAAAAGCCTGCAGATTCCCCACCCCTGTCCTAATCCATGGGTTATTGACAAACCATATACAGGGAAGTGGGGAGGGGGCAAAACCAGTGGCTGACTATTGTTGAACATAGGTACTTCCACTTCCATGAATTTTCTACCCCCACTTATCCATTAAGTCATGCGTAAGGTGCTAAAAGGAATTATCTCAAATCGTTCAGTTCTGACTTTTCAGTATAAAAATGGGAGTATTCAATATTGGGTTGTTAAAACATAAATTTATGGCAAAGACCGTGTTCTTTTATTCTGTAGGTGAACTTGAAGATTTTTTTTTTTTATATATTATGCAAGGATGAAGAAAAACACACTAATGGAAATTCGATTCTTTTTTTTCTTTTAAATGAGATATTGAGGGTTTTTTTTTTTCCAATTGCTGGCTTTCTAAAAATAAAAGCTAATTTTTACACGCAAAAATAGTATGCACAAAATACTACTAAATAGCCTGCATTTAGAACTTAAAATATGAAAAAATGAACCTATTGCAGAAAAAAAAAACTGATTCATTATATCGCATTATGATTTATTTTTTCACTAATAATTTTAGGAATTTATATTTTTTAGTTTTGAATTTTATTTATGTATTTAGTACAATATGATATTTTCGTATTCATTAAACTAACATTTTTTAAAGTGCCAAATGTAAGTTATCAGTATCATTATCATTTGAACCCCTGAAGCTATGACTGAACTGTTACATAGTAACAGTTTAAAGTAAAAGTATAATAAGTATCAATAACGAGTTTAACCAATATTATTCCAAAATTTTCTGTGGACCAGTATTTCTTTCTGAGGGGGTAAGTATAGGGTGCGGATCATAGTTTGTGTAGTGATATAGAATATAAAACAAATGTTATTTAATACATACTATATTACACTTACACTAGTTATTTAGTAATTAAAGTGATGGGAAATTTTCCGTTTCAAATTTTTCTGGAAAACCTACATCATTATTACTGACTATGGACTTCTTCCACCAATACTGCAGTCAACTATACCGTAAACTAAACATAAACAATGCTAAATCAGTAATTCTGAATGGTTTATTAAAACCAGGATTTTAAATTGTTAAAACCTAAACTTAAATTACAAATATCCTGTATTATTAAAAAAATATTTACAGTAAAAACATTGATGAACTCGGAATATCAGTTACTTGCCACTGATGGTGAAAACATGGAAAGCAAAACACCAACCACAGATATTCATCTGTACTGAGGTGAAGGTTAAGAAAACTAAAATGATTACAAAGATTGGTTGGTTGTATTTTTATGATGTAAGGACAGTAAGGGTCATTATGTACCAAACAAGGTGGAGTCATTATGCGTCAAACAAGGTGGAAACATGAACATGCACACATTCTCAATATAAAATAGATTAAAACTAAAAAGGTAAAAACGTGTTAAAATCAACTTAACGAAGGAACCAAATGAAACAATACAAAAATCATTAAATGGGAATAGCCAACATTAGACAAAAAGTTAAAAATTAGTTCATGATTAAAAGGAGTCACACAAAACATCGCGAAGACTAAAATTATTCTGGTTAAAAAGTTAATTATCTATGCTGGTTAAAACTGGGTCAAATACATAAAACATTTAATGCTTCACCACATGTGGCACACATCGGGGCATCTTCTCCCTTTAAGAGATGTTGATGGAAGAAGCGTATATGCCTGATGCGAAATCTAGCCAGAGTGACCTCGTTACGACGGTCACTTCTATAGCTAGATTTCCACACCTCAATAAGAAGTTTAATGTGGTGAAGCTTATTAAAAACTTGCTCATCCCATTCTGCCATTTTTTGTACAGATGGGATAAGACATGAGTGTTAAAATCTCCAAATGGAATGGAAATACACTCAGGTTTTGCAGTTGCAGTCTTTGCAGCAATGTCAGCCTGTTCATTGCTGGCGATACCAACATGGCCTAGAACCCAACAGAATTTCACAATATATTATGTGTTTAAATTTATTTAAATAAATCGAACACCACGCAGATTAAATTAAACAACAATATAAACCAACGTTTATTGGCGTAGTGATACCAGCGCCGACGTTATGGCGTGATTAGATGGTGAAACGTTCGAAAGAAAATATTTCTGTAATCCCACCGAACGCAGAAATATTTATTTTCTTTCGAACGTTTCACCATCTAATCACGCCATAACATCGGCGCTGGTATCACTACGCCAATAAACGTTGATTTATATTGTTGTTTAATACTGTGTGTTGTTTATATATCCACAAGTTGTTTGTGAACTCTGTGGATTCCAGTGTGATGCGAGACGTTGAATGAAGTCAGGCTTTGCAGAACACTGAGTGAATCTGTACAGATGACAGTTGGAGATACGGCATTATTCAAGATGTATTGTAAAGCTAACACAGTAGCATGAATTTTTGCTTTGAAAACTGAGCAGAATATCGGCAGTTGTTGACTCTGTATAACATCTCCACAGACAAATGCCGCACGGACATAGTCATCTACTTTTGATTCATCTGTGAAAATGAAGAAGTAGCTTTCATACACACGAGACAGATCAGCGAATGCCTGCCAGCAGGCAATGTCTGGGGTATTGTCTTTTGGATAGATTCAAACAGATGTCTGTGTCAATATCAAACCATGGAGGAATGATGTTTGGCATAGATTCCGCAATCATGGTTTTTGAAATGCCCAATTCATTTGCAGCATTTTCCATCCTCATGCCATAGGTTGGGATACTTGAAGGACAAGCATTAAAAGGTGAAATGAAACAAGGTTGATGAAGTGATGACGATGCAGGATGGTCTTTTAATGATAGAATTTTAAAATAATAGTTGAGAGACAAACGTTAGCAACGTAAAATTAATGGAGGTTCTACAGCTTCAGAATATAAACTGGTGACTGGGAAAGTCCGAAAGGACCCATTACCCAGTTGTAGACCCTCAGGAAGTATGGAGTCAAGTTGTTTAAGTAATGATTGGCATGCTGTGCCGTAAATCGGACAGCCATAATCTAGCTTAGAGCAGATTAATGCCTTATACAGTCTCAGCAATGGGCATCTGTCTACCCCCCACCCCCACCCCCAGGATGTGTGAGACAGAACCTTGATGATATTAAGGGCTTTAAAACATTTGTCCCGCAGATGTCTGATGTGGGAACGAGATGTTAAAGAGTGATCAAAAATAACCCCAAGGAATTAACGATTTTAGTCAACAGTTTTTGGCATAGTGATACCAGCGCGAATGTTATGCGTGGTTAGATGGTGACCATGGTATCACTACGCCAAAAGACGTTGATTAATATTGTTGTTCAATTTAATCTGCGTAGTGTTCGATTTATATAAATAAACCCCAGGGAATTTTGTCTCCTGAACCACTCTGACATCATTTCCCATTCGGAGCTCAGGGAATAAATGTAACCCATGTTTGCGACAAAGATGTATGCAAACGGTTTTTTATACTGAGAAATTAAATCCATTATTAGCTGTCCATTCCATTATTTTAGAGTCAACTGAAGCTGTCTCTCAACCAGGTGGATGTTGCCTGCTCTGCAAGAAATTTGCAGGTCATCAACATATAAAGAACTTTTTACAGTGGTGGGGAGATCCTTAATCATACCACTGACACTTAAAAAAAGGACTTGGAACACAGCCCTGTGGAACACCTTGTTCTTGCGGGACAGTATGAGAAAGAATGGTTCCGATATGCACTTGGAAAGTTTGTTGTTCAGAAAATTCTTCATGAACATTGGTATATTACCCCCCAAGGCCATATTGATGGAGGTTTCTGAGAATGCCATATTTCCAAGTCCGATCATATGCCTTTTCTATATCGAAAAATATAGATACAAGGTGTTCCCTTCAAACAAAGGCCTCTCTTATGGAGGTTTCTAATATTAATAGGTTATCTAGTGTTAATCTCATCCAACGGAAACCACTTTGGGGCATGATGGTAAATGGTTTCCATTTTCTAGGTAATATATTAACCTATTGCAGACCATCCTTTCTAATAGCAAGCCTTAACTATAATTTCTGTATTTACTATATAGTATATTTATTATATTTCTATATTTACTATAATTTCTATAGCCTTAACTAGTTGCAAAAGCAATTACTTAAGGCAATATAGGCCGGCAATTTGAAGGATTTTTTTATCTTTGCCCGGTTTAGGAAAAGGTATAATAATAGCTTTGAGCCATGCCTCTGGGAATAACTGCTCTGTCCAAATCCTATTGAATAGGACTAAAATATTTTCAAGGGATTTGACAGACAGGTTCCTGACCATTGGATAATGTATTTAATCAGGTCCAGGGGCAGAATTTTTGGACCGACGTAATGCACATTTTAATTCAAAAAAGCTAAATGGGATATTATAGGGTGATGTGTTTTCCCGAAAATTAAGAATTTGTTTTTCTTGATGTCTTTTTATGGACTAGAATGAGGGAATGTAGTTGGTACTGCTTAAGATATTAGAACAAGCAGTAGCCAATGAATTGGCTATTCCCTGGACATCACGGATTTTTATATCATTGTTCTCTAAGATAGAGTGCAGATGTGAGGTGTAATTTCCATTTATTTTTTTTATTTTATCCCAAATTACCTATGAATTTGTTGCAAATGTTATGCCAGAAATATACCTTTTCCAAGAACCCTTTTTTGATTTTTGTCGGATGGATCTCGCCTTGGCTCTGGCTCTTTTAAATGTAATTAGATTTGTTTGCATAGGGTACTGGCGAAACATACCCAACGCTTTTTTTTTGTTCTTTATAAGCAATTTTACAGTTGTGGTTCCACCAGGGTTTTGGTATTTTTGGAAAGCATGACGAGATTTTTCGAATTGAACATTTTGCTGCCTGCAGAATTTGATCAGTGACCACTTCAACTGCTTCATTAACGTTAAGGGTGTTTACGATAGTACTATTGATGTCTGATAGACTACAAAAAAAAAGTTCCTAGTTAGCTTTTTCAATTATCCGTTTTGGGTTCTGTGATGGCGTACAGGAACCCCATCCAGTATATTTCAAGAGAATGGGGAAATGATCACTGTCAAGCGGATCTTGCTTGGCTTCCCATGTCCATACCGGGAGAAGAGATGGTGAACAAACTGAAAAGTCTATTGCTCAGAAACTTTTGTTTGCAGAATGTATGTGTGTGGGTGTTCCAGTATTGTTGTAAATGAAGACTTCTATTGCACATCCTCTTTGATTGGTGTTATCACAGCCCCATAAAGTACTGTGAGAATTAAAATCCTGAAGGAGGAGGAATGGAGTGGATAGCTGAATAATCAAATCGGAGAGGGAGTTTAAATTGATATTTTGATTTGGTGGAAGGTATATAGAACATATTGTAATTTCAGCAGCTATTGAAAGGGGAATGGCGATTGCTTGTAATGGTGTATTGAGGTTAATGCTTGTGAAGGAGAACTGGTTATTGATAACAACCGCAACTCCTCCACAAGCTCTATTATTGTCTATGTTGTCTTTTCGAATGACAATATAATTTCTTATAGAAGCTGTATTGTTATTTTTAAGCAGTGCCTCCTGAATAGCAAGGCAGGCAGGTTCATAGGTGTTAATAAGGTGTTTAATAACCTTGATGTTGCATCGGAAATCACAACAGTTCCATTGTATAATAGAGCGCACAGCCATTACGGATAGGTAATGGTTTGTCTATCCCCAGTTGTACTCCCTGAACCAGCTTGTTTGCTGATGGGAGTCAATGTGTTTTTTGTAGAAATGGAGGGTATAACTTCATCCTACATTTCAGAGAAGGAATTTTCACCCTCTTCTAGAGAGGTGTCTTCCCAATTATTTTTAGTTTTTTTTCGTCATTTTTTTTTGGGTTGAATTTGAGAAAACCCTCCTTTCAAAATTGTAATTTTTTGTTGAATTTTTCCTTAATTTTTCCTTTTTTCTTTGTAAAATTGGGTTTTTGTGGCTTAGATATTTTATCTTCTGTTGCTGTTAACCGTTCTGAATGTGGTACTGTTGTGTTGCTGCATCAATTGTTGGTTTTTTAATGGAAGATTGGGCAATAGCTGAAGCATATGATTTGTTTTGAGTTGTTTGATTTAACTGATATTGTTTTGTTTTTCTTCCGGGTATGAGATATTGTTGGTGACTTTTATTGCTATTATTTTTTTCTCCTCCTGTGATTTTGGACAGGAACGAGAGTATACTGGATGCTCGGCTTTACAACTGACACAGCTCAAGGTGGTGTTTTGACATTCAACATTGCCGTGGCCTTCAAAGCTACAATTGGAGTAGGTAGCCTTTCCCCGGCAAACAACCTATCGCTAACATTAGAAACATCTGGTAGGGTTTGGCATGTATGGTCTGATTTTGCAAATTAAGTAGCTTGCTTTGATAGAGGTTGGTAGTCTAGGTTTGTTAAAGGTTAAGATAATGTTTTGTTTTAATGCTATTGCTGTCTTCACGTATGGTTAATCTTTTTACTGAGGTAACTCTCTGGTCTGAAAGTTCTGTGACTATTTTTTCTTCATTTACAATCTATTAAATCAATTTCGGAAATTACACCATGACTGCTATTTAAGGTATTGTGTGGGGGACTGACTTCTATGTTAACTATTTTTTGGAAACTAAGTAGAAAGGGGGATTGCTGTTGGCTATTGGTTTCAATGAGAAGGTCACCTGATCTTGATTTTTTAATGCTATTAACTATACCATAGATTCCTTTGATTGTCTTTTCTATTGCAAATGGTGGTGAGTTTTTCAAGTTAGGATTTTCAGATGTTATAACTGTAAATGTTGACAATATTTTATTCTGTTTATTTTCATTATCGCTTTCTTTTTTTTTTTTAAATTATCGGTCCATCATAATGTGTTTTTAAATAACTGGAGGGAAGTATACGGTCACCAGCTGTGTTACCTCCATCGCAACCGGAAGGCTAATTACAACAGCCTGTACCCCCTGAGGTGATCGTTCATGACGCTATAACACCAGTACCATTCAGCCCTTGGCTTGGGTTGTAGGTGTTCAGGACTCAGAGATACTGATCTGCAGTAAACAGCAGTATCTCAATGGCCCCTCCCCACCACGAGCAGGAACCTACATCAAGAGGTGATGATTACGAAGACCAGGAGACTGAATTCGGTTAAGTTTTACTTATTTTGAACTTCAGTGATCCATACATGGACACAACTTACTTTATATGATTGAACAAAAAGTAATCTGTACAAGTGGAAAGATTTGAAAATGCTATATCAGAGGAAGTTATACATAATACATTAGTATCATAAAATAGTCACTTAGACAACTAAAATCTTACTAACCAACTTAAAAAAAGTAAATTAAAAAATTTGTATTTACTCACCTTTCGTTTTACCACTTTCAAACATCTCATCTTTTCTTGGTGAATGACTTTCACAGGAAGACTTTTTAGCCAATTTATCATCACTAACAGATTTTGAAAGGCTTTCTGGGGCACCATTATCAGTACATGCTGCAAAATTTAACGAAAGTTACACAAAAACTTAGATAATATTTGTCGTAATATATTATAAAGACTTTCAAATTTTAGAAGGAAAAATACAAGCAAAATTATTTTCAGATACAGTAGAAGCTCTTTAATCCGGTACATTCTATAATCTGGCACTGATCAAGCTGCTGGTGGATTCGGGCGTTTGTTCACCTTGTCCGCCAGGTCGGATGAAGGAGACATGGCAGATGAAGCTAAAGTCTCGTGGAAACAGGCTTCTGAATCATTAAATACATTTACATACAAAAGGTTAAACACTGGTAAAATAGCAATGAAAAAGATCACTCAAGCTTTCGGACGCATCAGCAGCAGTCCTTCATCAGGAGTAATAATCAGGACATTACTCCTGATGAAGGACTGCTGCTGACGCGTCCGAAAGCTTGGGTGATCTTTTTCATTGCTATTTTACCAGTGTTTAACCTTTTTATGTAATTTCCTCCCTGGTACCCTGTATTTTATTTCTATTAAATACATTTATAAAATTTTCCGCATCCAACAAAAGCTGTAAATCTACAGAACTCATAAACTTGTGTTAATCTAACTTTTTCTGAAGAAAAGATCCGAATTACGGAGACAACGTGTTATCTGTGTGTATTTTTTCTTGCACATAGAGCAGCTTATTGCAACTTGTTTTAAATATCACTGCACTGTATTAATTTTTCTTTGGTATTCCCGTTAAAACTGTATTAACGTTCGATAATTGGCAAAATTGCTAATACGACACTGCCATGGTCCCGAACATGCTTGATTGAAGAGCTCCTACTGTATTTGAAAAATTATTGAATGCTCTCAAAACATCCTGCAGTTTTATATGTAATAAGAGTAAGGCACGATTAGGTGCCGGCCAATTGAAAGTCAGTGTTTTGGATGCTGGAGTTTGGACACATGTAATTACATGGTTCCCACTCTTTTGTCCTGATGAAATTCAAGGACTTTTCAAGGACCAAATATTTTTTTCAAAGACCTCACATTGTCAATCGCAATGTACATAAAAATTAAAGATATTATAGGCATAATATTAAAATTAGAGTGTTGAATTATGTTGCTCCTTTCAATTTGGCACACTGCGAGCAAAAACAACCCTTTTAGCATCCCTTGTATTAGCCATGCTGAGTGGGTGGGGGAGGAAGTGGGTGTGTCCAAAGCACTACTGGTTTTGTTCGGGAAATAAGGATTTGTTTGGATTTTTTATGGCGCAAGAGCATCTGGGCTATACTGCGTGCGGGAAATGTCTTTTTTTTCCCCAAAATTTGAAAAAAGATTTTTGAGAAAATTTCAAGGATTTTTCAAGGACCAACCACATTTTGGCAGTTTCAAGGGGCCCCTACTTGGGGACTTTTCAAGGACCGTGGGAACCATGAATTAATACTATAATTTTAAAAAACGCATTTTCAAAAAATAAAAAAACTGATAACCTGTTCTGAATACATTTTAAACGTGAAAAACGATTTTTACTCTTTACAAAAAAAAAATGTTTAGTTTGTGATTTGGTAATTCTGAGCAATGCTTATCAGATACTCAACAGCATTCATATTTTCAAATGTGTAGAGCATTCAAAATGTTTTTAGATACAGCTAAACTTATCGAAAAAAATGCAATGCTCTTGCACCATGCACTAGCTCGTACTTTCACTAGACTACACCAGGTAGCAGCACAATACAGGATGCATTTTTTTTTGCAGGCGTCCTTGAATGTAGACAAAGTATTGTCATTTGAACAGTGATAATGGATTTGGGCAGAAGTGCATTTTTGAGTATAAAAAACAGAGTTCTTTAAACTATGCTAAATTTGAATTCTCTGTTTTTCGTCTAAATATGAAGAGTCTGAATTGTAAATGACAATCAACAAAATCAGGCATGTTGTACTGCTTTCGCTTTCTGTTAGTAAGCTAATTCCGTAGAGACACCCATGGCTAAACACCCCTTCTTTTGAAAAGGCAACTTCTGCCAAACAAAGGCAACCCATCCCCTCTAAATACTGAACCAGTCCATTCCAGTATCTAAATATCTGGTCTTTAAGGTAACACAAAATTCCCCGCACTTTGGCTATGAAAAAGTTAATACCATTCAGGAATTGTTATTAAATATTATGGAAGGGGGAAAAAAAGAGATGAGGAAATGGGAGCTGAAAGGAGTATAGACAGCCACAAAATTCTAACATCAAAACATATTCTGATGTTTTGGCAAATTTTCAGGAGATCCAAAACTTTGCTTTGAACAAAAATAATGACTAGTTATACAGGGTTGAATGTGGGAACTTCCTTTTTTGAAAAGGGCACGGAAGTTAGTGGGGTGGGGAAGGGCTAAATGGAAGTGACTGGATGGGAGGGTTTTGTCCCAAACCAGTTCATTCGCGAAAATGCTTTGGTCAAGGGATCAGTGCACTTTTGCCATAGAGGACTATTTTTCAGACAATCGCTCGGTCATCATGGTGCAACGTGCTTTTCATCTTCACTTCAAAATTCCCCTATGAGGCTGTGTTCCTGATCGGAAATTCATTTTATTGTGGGTGGATACCTTCAGGGCAACGGGGAATGTGTCCAAAGGAAAGAAAGGACCTCAGAAGACCGTTACAACACCTGAAAATGTCGAACGAGTTCATTTGTCTATGCTGAGGTGGCCCAACCGCTCTGCTCGTAAAAGTGCAGTTACCCTTGGCATGTTGGAACGTTCTATTCGAATTCACAATGAACTCCATTTGCACCCATACAAAATGATTGTGGTCCAACAACTGACGGAATGTGATTATGTAAACTAAAAAACATCACATGAGCAGCTTGTTGACACCTTACCCAATAAAGTACTTGTGGTGTTTTCACACACATTTCCACCTTAGTGGCTGTGTTGCCAGTACTGGGGTAAAACAAATCCCAGGGAACTTCATGAGATGCTCCTTCATTTGGATCATGCCACGGCATGGTGTTCAATTTCAAGAGTAGGGATAATTGGCCCTTACTTTTTTCAAGAAAATGGTCATGCTGTAACCATGAATTCAGACCGTTATTTGACAATGATCCAGGGATATATATATGTTTTTTTTGCCTGCTCTTGAGGAAATGGAACCGGGCAATGTGTGGTTTCAGCAAGATGGGGTAAAAGCCCACACATCCAGGGTTTCAACGGATATTTTGAGATAAGCTTTCCACGGCCAGTTAATCTACCTGAGAGGGGAAATAAACTGGCCTATGCACTCACCTGATTTAGCCCCCTGTGATTATTTCCTGTGGGGTTATCTCAAATCCCTAGCTTACAACGATCGTCGACAGACTCTAGAAGATCTACAGAACATCATCTGAGCCGAAATTGCCAATATACCGGTTGACATGCTTGAGAGTGGACCAAAACTTCTGAATTTGACTGAATCAGTGTATTGACTATGGAGGGCGACAGTTACAAGGTATTCTTCTTAAAATGGTGTAAAATCAAATCTCCCACATTGTGTGACAAGTGAAAAATAAGGATAAAGAGTTTTGAAACATGTACAGTTTTTATTTAATTTTCAAAAAAGAAAGTTCCTGCATCTCACCCTGTACAAAAGGATTATAAATATTATCATTTCCTTAGAAAAGAATGTTTGCCATAAAAAAGCAAAACAATTACGCATCACTGATTTTTTTAATATAAATTAAAATAGGTGAGGATTAATGTATTTGAAATGGTTATAATTTTTTATTGTTAATTTTATTTATTTTGTACTGAACCACTAAATGACAGTCACCTCCAAAGGATGATTAACTTTGCACAGTCTAGCTAGTGACCATTATTCGGAGGTTTTACTGTTTTTAGATTAGCAAGCCGAGACTTCTTGGCCCAATATCTCTGTAACTTACATTTAAAACAAGGGAAACTGCTACTGACGAATATATATATATGTATATACAGTGGTACCTCTCAATAAGGGACACCCATAGGACTGGACATTTTGTCCCTTAAATAGAGGTGTCTCTTCTTCACAGGTTCAAGTGTTGATACATATATATATACCGTATAAAAAATTTAACTTAATAAGAAATGTAATTAACCTCTTGCGTTGGAAAGACGTGCTAAGCATGTTGCTTGTTATCTGCTTCTAAAGTGGCAATGACATGCTATGCACATCTACTGAATTTACTGTTTATAATAAGTAAGTAGGTATTACAGCAACACAATATTCGAGCGTGCAATCAATAGCGCTATTGCAGAGAACCGCATTTGTTGTAAAATTTTATTTGTTTTATTGCGGTACAATAAATAACCAAGTCAGTAATAGTACATTTATTATTTTTTATTAAGCATTATTTTTATCTATTTATTATATTTATTTAGATCTTAAAATGAAAAGTGACAATGTAGTGATATTATTCGTCCACTTTCAAAAAGAAAGCGGCCAATGATACATAGCGAGGATGAGGAAACTGATAGCGGGTGTAGCAACATTGTTTTGCCCTTTCGGAAAGAATCTAGAATGCTACATGGAGATGATACTGAAGATAGTGATGTAACTTCATATGTGGAAGGTGAGCTTATTTGTGAATGGATATGGAAAGATGAAGAAAACAATAATAAAGTATGGTAATACTCGAGGATTTTCGGCACAGATAAATCAATATTAGAAGCATTACAACAAAATGTTACACCTTTACAAATGGAGAATGCTATATTGAAGAAAGATTTCTGGGAAATTTTAGTAACGAAAACCAACTGTTATACAAATCACGTAATGGGTGATGAAACATGTAAAGAAAAAAAGAATTGAAAATAATTGAAGAAAAACTAATATAGATGAAATGAAAGCATATTTTGCTTTATGCATTTTGATGACACAAGTCAAAAAATCTGTACAGTCCTGTTGGTCAAAAAGAACAATGATTGAGATTCCAATATATATAAAAAAAACAACCAATGCCTTTGTGGAGATTTATGCAACTGACACGATTTTTACATTTTTCAAATAATGAAGTGGCGGATACAAGTGATCGCTTACATAGGCTAAGGAATATAATCAATTATTTGACTGATAAATTTGAACTTTGTACACACCCAAACAAGATTTATCACTGGACGAGTCTCTAATGAAATATAAAGGTCACTTATTGTACAAACAATATAATCCACCAAAAAGTGCACATTTTGGTGTAAAATATTATAAGTTGTGTGAGTCAAAATCGGGATATTGCGTCAAATTTAAAATATATACAGAACAAGCTGTACTAGTAAATTCAGATAATAGTGCATCGGAAAATGTCGTATTGAATTTATGCACACCATTTGCTGGTTATGGACATACCCTTTATTTAGATAACTGGTTTTGTTCACCAAAACTCTTCCTAAAATTACATGCTAAAAAAATAAATACGGTTAGGACAGTGCGGAATAGAAAAGAATATGCCAAAAGAATTCATAGCGACAAAATTGAAAAGATTTGAAGCTTGTTCAAAATCTTGCAACAACATTTTAGCTGTAAAATGGAAAGACGAAAAAGGTATATATTTACTTTCTACAAAACACGCAAAAGTGGATATAACTGAGACAGGAAAAAACAGATGGAGAAATAACAAAGATCAAAACTGAACTTTTACACAGCTTAATGTCATTTTGGACTACAACAACGGCATGAGTGGTGTCGATTTACAGAATAACTACTTATCTTCCTTTCCTATAACAAGAAAATTTTATAAAAGCTACAGAAAAATATTTTTTTATCTAATGGATATGAGATTTTTAACGCATTTGTTTTATTTCGCAAAGTATAACAAATGCCAAATGGCAGGAAATATTCATTTTCAAAATTTAGGCTGGACGTTGCAGAAGAAATCTTACGAAGTATAAATATTCCTGAATATCGAACACACGGAAGGCCTTCTGAAGATAATACACCACTGTGTCTGCAGGCAAAACAGTGGGGACATTTTCCAGGAAAAATTCCACCTACAAAAGGTAAACAAAGGCCTTAGCGAAAGTGCAAGGTATGTGCGAAACACAATAAACGAAGTGAAACTATCTGGGAGTGTAAGAAATGTCTCAGTGCATTGCATATTCCTCACTGTTTTGAAGTTTATCATACTGTACAGAATTATTAGTAAAATGCTTTAAAACATTGTAAATCTTATTTATATTTATCTAAATAGTGTGACTATATGCATTTTTTACACACAATCTGCTTAAAACTTTAATAGAAATTATTACAAGTAAAAGCTCGCTTTGGACGAGTTAGTCACAGGCTTCTGCTAATTAATTTCCAGCACAAGAGGTTAATACTCATTTTAAATACTATAAACACAACATAAATGAGTTAACATAATAGCATTTTAAATGCAATGTATTTAAATTTAAAAGAAAACAATGAAAATTCTTAATGAAAAAATTCAAATTTTATCAAAGTGTATAAAATGGACAATGCAGTTTGGCACTTACAGAAATTTATTTGAAATTATCTGTTACACAGGTTTGTTTGGAAGCATATATTTTACAAGAATTTTTCTCCATGTGGATATTAAATTCACTGATCATCTCAAACCCCTCACTACCACCAACACTTAATAAGAACTTTTAAAATTGTGTGGTGTATTTTAAGGCATTGTAGTTTTTGATGTCAGGCTTTTTTTTTTGCCACCTATTAGTCTTCCTCACTTTGTCTTGATCACGCCAACCATTCCTTCCTAAACCTGTTTCCCCTTCCCCCATTGAACCCAAGTCACTGTTTCCTTATCACAAAGTTTACCTTCAGTTATCAAAAGGTTACTAACAAAATAATTTATTTTTATCCCCCTTTTTTCTTCTATTGGATACTTTCTCCGGTGTCCCTTGATCAGAGATAAACACATTAAGGTCTCTATTCAAAGGGACTTGGACCAAAGGAATCGCCCCTTAAATAGGTGTCCATTACAGGAGATTTCACTGTATAATACATTTTATTACGGTAAAACATTCACAGTTGAGGGCAGAGCTGACTTTAGCAATAAGTAAACCCAGGTGGTCTCCACCTAGGGCCACTAATGAAAAAGGGCCGCCTCTAGATTTTTACTGACTATAGGCTTCTCACACTTTGCCACCGATATGACATAACTGTAAACTGAATATAAACAATTGTAAATATGTGATTCTAAATGATTTATTAAAATTAGGATTTTAAATTGTTAAAACCTGAGCTTAAATTACAAATATCTTGTACTACTTTTAAAGAATCTATATTACAGCAAAAACTTTGAAAATCTCAAATTATCAGTCATACACTATCGATGGTCTTAAAGTATCGGCCATTCGTCATCAATGGTGAAAACATCAACTATCGATGTTCATTTTTAGTGAGGTGAAGGTTCTAGAAAATGAAATGAATAATGATACAGATTGTCCAGCAAAATTGTTGGCAAAAATTCAAGCATATTGCAAGAATTTCAAGGCTCATTTTTAAAAATTCCAAGCATTTCCTTCCCACGACCAGAGTGGGGAGGGTTTCCAACCAGCATCAAGTTCTGCATATTGAAGCTATTGGAGGTAAAGGTAAATTGCTCGAAACACACAAGTGAAGTTGCTAAACAAATTTTTTAAAAAGATATATACAATCCCAACTGAAAAAAAAAAAAAAAAGAAATAAAAAAAAAAGTAATAAAAAACAATATTATATTCACTGAAACAGATAAACAAGACTTGCTTTCTCATCAGTATTTTTTCCTAAAATTATTAATAAAAAAATTGGTCAGCCATGGTAATATTCCTCAAAAGGGGAGACAAACTTCCAAATCTCGTGGAAAATCACTAACTTTAGCAGATTTTAGTTTTAACAGTTTTTTCCTTGCTAAAACCATTAAATATGGAGGCGGAAACTGGCAACGTTGTCTCCTATACTAGTGACCAGATCACTCAAATGGATTGCATGTGTCCCAAAATCCCAATGTTTTAAGCAATTTAAATTTCACTAATCTTTCCTTGACAATTCTTTGTTCTCTTGGATATGGTGGTGGGGGAAGTGGTTGTCAATGGTAGCCATCCTGCAAATAAAAGCTCGGCCCACCAAAACTCTGCCCCTCCCCAAGAAATAAGCGAGTTATAAACATGATATATACGTTTATGCACACAGATCGCCATCAGATGCCCATAAAACAAAACAGGGGTTATTCATAAACTAAAATATGAAAATATTAATCATCGATATTCGTTATTTTGAGAATTTTCCATAATTTTAAAATAAGATTATCAGTAATGGCATAATGGGAGCTGAAAATCCATAATGATTGGCATCTCCATTATATTTATCAAAATTCAGATTTGAGTTGCTATGTATTATTTAATACATTTTCATTTAATTCAACTTGAAAAATATTGTTTGCATTTATAGCTTTTTTCTATCCATAACTGATATTTCACAGTGTGGCCAACCAAAACGAAGGGGAGAAAATTTTCTGGACACGATCCATAAAATTAAATATTAAACACAAATTTTTCAAGTATATTTCTTGCATTTCAAGCATGTTTCCTGACTTTTCCAAAACGCTAAAGATTCAAGTACATTTCCTAATGGCTGGACACCCTATGATATGAATAAATAAAAATAAAATGATTATGAGGACCTGGAGCCTGAATTTAAGCAAGAGTTATTTTTTCATTTTAGTGACTCGTACACAATCAACTGACTTTATGGGTATGATTGAGCAAAAAGTAATCTGTACAAATGAAAACATTTGAAGGTTTCATCAGAAGGACATCAGAGGAAGTTATGCATAATGGTAGGTCGTATTTTTACGGAAATAGAAAAGATGAATTTCCAGAATAAATGCATATTTTAAATGTTTCAGTAATTTTACCATTTTATTATCCCATTAACTGAAAAATGTCCCAATAACACTGAAGCTAAACATTCCTCTTACTCCTTATGTAAGCAGAAAAGCAGTGGAATTTGTAAACATACAAATTTAATTATGTCCTAGGGTGACAAAACTGTAGCCATATCTTAATTTTAGCCACTATCCTCATTAGAGAAACAAAAGATTTATCTCTATTCTGCTACAGTTGACCCAGGGTCGGAATATAACATTCACACTGGTGAAATTTCATATCATTATCAGCAACAGACATAAGTAACGGTCTATCACAGATATACTATATGTAAAAACAATTCGAAAATTTTATGCTATCCAATAACTTCTATAGCTCTGGAAAGGACTTTTGGCCAAAAAAGTGCTATTTAATGATAGAAGAAAAGCTTAGTTGGTCATAATTTTGAGTGACACATTGTGATAAGTCGTAATAAAAATTGTGCTCTACAAAGCGTATCATTTTGTGTATATCGAATATTTCTATGCTACAGTTTGTTGTTTTAAAACACAGAACATATGCTTTTTAAGTATATTAAAACTATTTAAGTGCATACGCATTCATTTTGGGTATATGTTCATTCATTTTAAGTGCATGTACATGCATATTTTGAGGTTTTTAGTGTATACACATGCACATTTTAATGTTTTTAGTGCATATCTGCATGCATATTTTGCTGCTGTAATCCGAGCACCTATAAGAATGACTTTTTATTAATAAAACCATTCTGTTCTCTGCTCAAATAATGTTTATTATACAGAGCTAAAGGAAAATACTAAATATTAGTATATATTTACTTAATTAAAAGTCAAGAATAGTTACGCTATAATTTTTACAACAAAAAAAATACTGACTTTTTTAAAGAAGTTTATAACCTTCAAAATTTCAAATACAATACACTTTTCATAATGTAAATTATAGTGAACATAAGGCTTGTGACGATCCGTGATCATCGTTGTGTAGATTGTTGCTAGTTCCCTCCATTACTGGATGTGCACACAGGCACAGAGGGCACTTCGCTTGGCTCCACTGGGGGAGCTGCGCTGTGAAAAGAATGGTCAACACAATCCTGCAAGCAGGGTTGTAACGAAAGATATTTATGCCTTACTTTTGAAGTCCCTGTTCGTTTTTATTGTATTGGAATGCATGAACTTTTAATAGATATTTTAGTTTGGTCTTCCCGAATAAGAGTTAAAGAGCTTAGTACTGGAGTCGCCTTTCGTCTTCATTTGCCTGGTTGGAACTGAACCTTGGAACAAGGACAGCAAGGGCCATTCTGTGTGAAACAAGGTGAGATTATACATAATGCAGTAGTATCATAACATAAAATAGTCAAATAGGTAACCGAATTTCGGAAATCAATTTAAGAACTGTACATTATGAAGTACATATTTATTCATCTTTCATTTCTCCACATTCAAATATGTCATCTTTTCTTGATGAATGACTTGCACACATAGTCGTTTTACCCCATTTATCATCACAAGAAGATTTTGAAGGGCTTTGTGGTGCATCATTACCTGAATGTGCTGTAAATGTTAAGCAAAGTGACTGATAGTATATTAGGAGAAATATTACCTAAAGACTTTCAACTTCTAGAAGCAAAATTGTAAGTAATATTATTTTAAAGTATCTGAAAAATTAATGAATTTTCTCAGAACTTCTGCAGTTGCATAGTTCATTACATAAATTTCCTCCACCATACTTACAGTGTAAAAGTTCACTGTCACTGTCGCCGCTATCAGAAGACCCACAGCGATTGAATCTTGCTGGACCTATATTGAAAAATAAAGTAAAATTTTATCATTAGCTTAATACTTTCGAAGTATAACATACTTATTTAAGAGAATTTAAATTTGGAAACATGGCTAGTGGCCATAGCTTTGGTTCTGGGTAAAACATATTTGCCTTACTGTGTATGAAGCATGGAGATACACAGTAATGCTGTAAATGTTTAACACTTTATATTAACTTATCACATTATAATTAGATATTAGAATGAGTAGTTCGAGGAGGATGCTAAACTCTTTAATTTACATATTTCTCAATTTATAGTTCCACATTTCAAAAAAGATTTTAGAAATTTAAATGGGACAGATGGGTTGATGATGGAATGAGAACCAGTCTTTCTTATCTGAAAGTTGCAAAATCTATGAGATGAAAAAAATAATTTAATTTCCTGCACTTATATGACAGCTATATTCAATGACAAATCATCAAATAAACAAAGAATGTAATATTACATTGAAACACATGAAGAGAAGTATTTACTATTACTAGTTTAAACACCACCAAAACAAAGGTGTAGTATTGGAGAGTTTCTCATAATCCCATCCCAACACACACATACAAAAGTTAAAAAAGTTTTGAACATATTTTCTCTTTAATCAATAAAATACAAAAAATAATATATATATAAAGTACTTATACACATAAGATATGAAAAACAAACCAGTCGATGGCCTTGGTTTGGGAGGAGAATCTTCCATACTCAAGTCTTGTTCCTTAGAATTTTCTATACGGTTGTCCGTATTCAAAATAATTAGGTTTTCACTCCTCCTAGATTCCTGTCACACACAAAATATATACATTATATACACACAAATTTTAAAATTGTATAAGCTCAGTAGCTATTTTTAAATGAACAACATATCAAAAAATAACAAAAAAATCAACCTAAACAAATGTATCAATCTTAGCTAAAGGCATTTGCTTTCAAAATGTGTAAGGCTCCAGATAGCTGCTTTTAAAAACAGCCTGCTTTTTCGAAAAAATTAAAAGCATCCACATCCATTTCTTATAGCATTTAAACATACCCAACTCTTTGGTTTTACAAATATAAGAAATTTAGAAATAAGGATTTAAAAAAAGTTAACTAATTCATAACGATGAATTACTAAAATAGGTTTTAAGAATATTCCACTTGAATTTTTTTTCCCCTGAATATTTTGAAAATTACCTATGGCAAAACCAAATATCAAAGCATGATACGCTGTTCAAATTTTTCAAATCATGGGGTATTGAAAATTGATATTAAACTTGTTTTGTATTTGTATATATAACAAATTTGTTTTGTAGTTGTATATATAGCAATACCAAGTTTTATCAAAATCCCTGTCGGTGGATGTCAAATAATAAAAAATTGGTTGATTTGCATTGGAATGACCCTCCAGTTTTATGTGAATTCTCTGCTTTACAATTTTTTTAAATGTGTCAAAAGATCTACCCAGGCGACGATAATTATTTCAAACTTGGGCATCCTTCACTATTCAACATTATAGAATTCTAATACTAAAGTAAGGTTTTTACCATCAAATACAACTTCCATTTTGACTAGGGTGTTATCACAATATTCAAAACGCTGTAAATTTACCAGATATTCTAAATGTTAATTAAAGCAATTGATAATGAGCGAGATCCAACACTTGAAGAATCTTTTTTTTAAAAAAAAATCATTTCATATTTTAGTTGCAGTAAGAATTACTTCTGCCTGCAACAAAATTACAGAGACTAACATGGAAGATGTATAGAATAAACGACCTTCAGTTTTTTCTGAATTTTGAAGGGTTCCAAGAATCAGTAAAGGATTATACAGCAGGACACAGAAGCAATATCTTGGTAACAGACAAACAGTCTCTACAACCAGTGGCGGTGTTAGTATGTATGAGGCATAAGCAACTAATAAAGCAAGGCCCCTGCTCATTAAAAAAATGCTAAAATAATTCATTAGAAATGATGTCACATGTACTCTAATAGTTTTTGTTTTGTTTGTGGTTTTACGGCTCAAAGACTACAGTGGTCATGCTGCGCCGGGACCTACTGTTTTCCGAGGAATCCGAACCTCTTAAGGCCTAGGGAACCAAACCCCGGACTACAGTGAGCAGTGCGATCTTTATGAGATCTCTGAGTAAGCGTTCTTTTTGCACTGCTGGGAGTCGAACCCGGATTAGCCGCGCAATAGGAGAACGCGTTACCACACTGCGCCACCGCAGGGCATGTACTTTAATAGAACACGAAGTAATATGAATCACCATGTGCTTCAATTTATGCTAGAGCAGAGATATGCTTTTGTTCATGTCGTAGGTTTAGCTCTTTAATCTATATTCTGTACGTATATTTCTAAAGGAAAGTCTTTAAGGGTAGGCCTCACAGAAAATCAGGAACATTTCATATTTCTCATAATATAGAATGGGCCTCACAAATTGTTTGATTTCTGCGAGGCCCTTTTTCCAACTCAAAGTGTGAGGCTGTAAGTAGTTGCTTATGCCTTCCAGCGCTACTGTCTGCAACTGATAAAATGATCTCAAAGCACAAATGAAGAATTCACAAGTTAAGACTTCTTAGGAAAAAAAACTGAACTATGTTAGTAAGATTTCATGCTGCAACTTTTGCTGCCTTTAAGTGGCAACTTCAGTAAAATAAAAGCCATATAGGATGCTTTTTCCAACCTGCCATTTTAGAGTTAAAAAATAAGTATGAACTTGTTTAGTTGCACTTATTATTTGGAAAAAAAATGTTATACAGGATGGAGAATGAGACCCCCCATTCCCCCTGGAAAACATTTTTTCTCAAAATGAATTGTGAAATTTTACTTTAAATCTTTTGTTTTGTGTAAAACTGTATATAATGGAAATTGTTTTTTAACACAACATAAATGTACACAATTTTTGCCACCCACGTTCATATAGCTCAAACTAGAGCTTTTTTTATATTTGGAGAAAAAGAGGCGCCGTCCTCATCCTGGATTCGAACCAGGGTCCCCGCGTTGAGCCCGCGGTGTCTTGACCTACTAGACGAATGAGGACAAGAACAAACGCATTTTTCTCCGTATATTAGGGTGTAAGATATTATTACCCTTCACAGGGATAACACAATTGCCAAATAATGGTCAACACAGAAAAGCCTCCGGGGCGAGATTTTTGTGAGTTTTTCGTGGGGGAATTTATTATACAATAATGTTTGCCACCCACGTTTAAGTAGATTAAGTAATAGGTTCGAGTCCAGGATGAGGAAAGCGTCTCTTTTTCTCCAAAATTACACAAGCTCTAGTTTGAGCTGTAATTAAAACGTGGGTGGCAAAAATTATTGTATAATAAATTCCCCCACGAAAACTCACAAAATTCTCGCCCCGGAGGCTTTCTTGTGTTGACCATATTTGGCAATTGTGTTATCCCTGCGGAGGGTAATAATATCTTACAATATACTCATACAGTATACTCATTTTCATAGAGCTTGTAAATATCATGTTTTTTACAGAGGTTTGAGTCTAAAGCACATAGCAGCAAGCCTTTGCTTTTCTCAAACAAGTCAAGTATTCAGTAGCAATCTGCTGTGTATCCAATCAAAAATACTTGAAAAAGAGGTTTATGACTACCACCTGTTACTGGCCAAAGAGTGAAATACCTGTTTGTCGGTTGTCATTGTTATCTCAATCAACAAATGCTGTTATCCCTCTGGTGATCGCCTTCACACATACACAAAGAGAAGCACACAATTCCAGTTTAAACGAAAAAAGGAAGAACATTCTTAGGGTGTACTAAGTATTTTTTTTTTCTGCTTTTTTGATTTGAACAATGTATATCCTACTGTAAATTATTTCGTTTAGAATATAATTAAACTAATAAAAAATACGATTCAGATTTTTGATTTCAGTCAACTGATTTTTTTAAAAAAATCAAATGATTTAAATTAAGATTTTGGTCATGGTTTAAATCAGCGTATCCTGCTCACAATTAAAAAAAAAAAAATCCAATATACTTTTTTTTTTTTGCAAATGTAGTTTTATATACATAAATCCAATAATTAACGCATTTTACTTACGTTGCTTACAAGCATAGCCTGAATTATATGCAAATGCAATTACATAATTTAGCCCTTTTTAGTATTAGTGCATTATATAAGTGCATAGAAACGATGAATTTCCAGAATAAATGCATATTTTAAGGGTTTTAGTAATTTTACCATTTTATTATCCCATTAACTGAAAAATGTCCCAATAACACTGAAGCTAAACATTCCTCTTACTCCTTATCTAAGCAGAAAAGCAGTGGAATTTGTAAACATACACATTTAACTATGCCCTAGGGTGCTAAAACTTTAGCCATATTTTAATTATAGCCACTATCCTCATTAGAGAAACCAAAGATTTATCTCTATTCTGCTACAGTTGACTCAGGGTCGGACTATAACATTCACACTGATGAAATTTCACATCATTATCAGCAATAGACATAAGTAACGGTCTATCACAAATGAACTATACGTAAAAACAATCCGCAAAATTTTATGCTATCCAATAACTTCTATAGCTCTGGAAAGGACTTTTGGCCATAAAAGTGATACTTAATGATAGAAGAAAAGCTTAGCTGCTCATAATTTTAAGCGACACATTGTGATAAGTTGTAAAAAAAATTGTGCTCTACAAAGAATATCATTTTGCGTATATCGAATATTTCTATGCTACAGTTTATTGTTTTATAACACAGAACATATGCTTTTTAAGTATATTGAAACTATTTAAGTGCATGTACATGCATATTTTGAGGTTTTTAGTGTATATACATGCATATTTAGATGCTTTTAGTGCATATCTGCATGCATATTTTGCTATTATAATCCGAGAACCTATAAGAATGTATATTCATTAATGAAACCATTCTGTTCTCTACTCAAATAATATTTATTATCCAGAGTTAAAGGAAAATACTAAATATTAGTACATATTTACTTAATTAAAATTCAAGAATAGTTAAGTTATAATTTTTACAACAAAAAAATACTGACTTTTTTTAAAGAAGTTTATAACCTTCAAAATTTCAAATACTATACATTTTCATAATGTAAAGTATGATAAGCATGAAGCTTGTGACGATCCGTGATCCTCATTGTGTAAATTGTTGCTGGTTCCCTCCCGTACCGGATGTGCACGCAAGCGCACTCCGCTCGCTTCCATTAGGGGAGCTGCGGTCGTCACCGGGAAGGTGACGAGCGAAGAGGAGATGAGAGAGAAAGAACTGCGCTGTGAGAAGAATGATGGACACAATCCTGAAGGCAGGGTTGTGAAAAAAGATATTTATGCCTTACTTTTAAAGTCCCTGCTCGTTTTTATTGTATTGGAACGCATGAACTTTTAATAGATAGATATTTTAGTTTGGTCTTCCTGAATAAGAGTTAGGGAGCTCAGTACTGGAGTCGCCTTTTTTCTTCATTTGCCTGGTTGGAACTGAACCTTGAAACACCGGTGAATGCGTTTTATTCTGTTTTTGTGCACGTGTCCGGAGCATAAATCCTGGAATAAGTCAGGGATATCACAGGGGCGAACCAGCTAATTAATAAGCCAGGGTTTTAATTTGTGAGAGGGTTTGTTTCCAATTACTGTATGCTTCTAGGGTTTTGGGGGAGAGAGAAAGTTTTTTTTCCTTAACGAAAGGGACAGGGGTAGATATTTCGTAGTTCTTTTTCAATTGTAAATTTTTTATTGTGCTGGCCTTTGGCCGTTTAAAGAAGGGAAAGCCGTGTTTTTGAATTTTTAGAAATTTTTATTGGCATTGAGTGTAATTTTTTAAAATGTGTGTATGTTATAACTGGCAGCTGGGTAAATTTTTTTGGTGAATATTTGGAGTTTTTAGGTGAGGGTTAAAGTTCCAGGGGGAAAGATTTTCATTTTTTTAAAGGGAATTATTCATGCACAGATTGGGCAGCTCCAGTGTGTGGTTTTGGGTTTACTGTGGGTTTTGCGTTGCGTTGGGGTTCTGAATGTATCTGGGCAGGGCTCTTGATGGTGGCTGGATGGTTTTTGGATCTGCTGACAGCTTTTGTTGTGGGACGTTGTTGGAACTCCTGGGGGTCTTGAAATGCTGTTCGGGGGGGTGGGGACTTTGGGGATGCAAATTTTTTCGGGATTCGGGTTATTTTTGGGGGGGAGGGGAATCGTGTTTTAGGGGGGCCAGGGTAGTGGGTTGTCAGGGCTGTCGACAGGCTATGGGGGCAACTTGCAAACTTTTCTGGTGTGGGACAAGATTTTGATTTTTTGCCCTATTTGGAGGGACAATTTTTTGTAAGAGGGGTCCAAGGTAAGGGAAGAGTGCCCTTGATGGTGACGGCACTGGTAGGGAACGCTAAGCGTTGGTGGAGGTTCCTGGGGAGTAAGGGAGGACATAATTAGGAAGATTTCAAAATTATGTTAGTTCTTCAATATGGGGGTTTTAATGGGGTGGGGAGTTTAACGGGGAGTTTGTTTTCTATGCAATGGAAGGGGAGGATTTTGGAAAATTTTTTTGGGATTTCGTTGCTTTGTATGGGAAATTTCGCCCAGAAGTGAGTGAAGGGGAGGTAACAGAAAATTTTTTGCAACAGCTTCCGCATCGTACTTCAAATTTATTTAGGGGGGGTTTATGGGGTTTTTTGTGGGTACCAGTGGGTCTTGGACATGGTGGCTGCTGAGGTGTTACGTTCGGTATCTGTTCGGGATACCATCGGGGGGAGAGAGGGTCTTAGAGGTTAAGGGTGCTTCCAGTGCAGGGGACCGCATTTTGCGTGTGAGTGCCGGGCTGCTGACTATGGGCAGGGGTTGGGAAACGAGCAACTGAGATGATAACGGGGAGGTATTGGTCTTGGAAATATGTTGGATGACCCCATTTATTTATGATGTTCTACAGTGAGGTTTGGGGAGGATGTTCTTGGGCTGATGGGGTGGGTGGTAGATTGATCATATCAGTCTTGGAGCTGGTTGGAACATTGAGGGTTGAGTTTTTGGGGATTGCCTGGAAGGGGTTTGTGTCTTTGCGTTCAGTTTTGGGGAATTCGGTTTGGGTTTGGGGAGATTAGAATTTGATTGAAAAGGGGGTGGCGTTCCCACATCACTTTTTGGTGGCTGAGGGATTGGTAGTTCCACTTTTGTTGAGAGTTTATGCTTTTGAGAAGTGGGAAGCTTTGTTGGATGGTGGTGGGCGTTATGTGCGTGTCGGAGTGAGGATGGTCAAGGACAGGGTGCAATTGGGAAAAATGTATACACTGCCCGCTGGTTCAGAATCAGTGGATAAGGGGGAGGGGGTTGCTCATATGGACAGGGAGCATCAGAGGTTTCATTATAATGGGGTGGGGGGATGTTGCTTTCGGGATAGGGGATTCCGTTATGTTAAGAGCACATGGTCTGTCGTTCGTACCGGAGGGGCATATTGCAAAATTTTTGGATAAATGGGAGGGTTCGTATGTGATTTCAGCTATTGTTTCAGAATTGGTCTACAGGTTGGAGTATAACAAATAATGTGTCCTCAGTAAAAATCATACGATTTAACAGGCTGAGGACCCTAACAATGTAATGGCGCAAAATCACCTCTTAGCAAATAATCTAATATTTTTTTTTCTAAATAGATTAATATTATTTATGTCGTTAAGAGTGTTTGGTATTTTATTCCAACTCCTTAAGCCCGAATATTCAATGTCCTTGTTATAAAATTCCGTTCTGATTTTTGGTAGTCTATATTGACCTTTTCTCTGGAAGCTCGATTGTTTCCATAATCTATTAATTCAATATTCTCTATTTATTTTCTTTTATTCTTTTGAACATTATTTTTAATATACTATAATCATATATCTTATCTATTAGTCGAATACCATATTTGCTAAACAATATAATTTGATTTAAACTTTTAGTTTTTTCAATTATTTTTATAAATTTAATCTGTAGCGATTTAATTAGTCTGGTATTTTTCTTATTTAGATTTTCCCAAATGCTATTACAATAGGTCAAGTGACTGTATATAAATGGATAATATAGACCCAGTAATATATCTCCGGGGACTGTTCGCGACAATTTTCTCAAAATCCCTATTTCCAAACTCACGTCTTTTTAAAACTTTTTACCTGCCTATTCCAATTCAAGTCATTTGTCAATACCATCCCCAAAAAATCAATTTCCTTAACAATTTCTTCCTCATTTAAATAAATTTTTTTCTGAATCTTTTTAACATGTTAGGAAAGATACTCGCTAATGTGTTCCAGTTGTGAGGATGTTCCAGGACTGTGCAATAAAAGTTATTTTGATGAATATCATAAATTTAAAAGGAATTTATTTTAAGTAAATTCCTGAGTTTTATATATATGATATATAAAATATTATATACACATATTATGTTATAATTGTCGGCTTTTTAAATGTTTTCTGCCGCACAGCTTGGTATATAGCCTAGCCCTACACCAGCGAAATAAAGCCTGGGAGTCAAGGGGTTAAGTGCACAAACAACACGGAATTTCGTTTATTGCATCAATGTGCACTTACGTAGTTGTAGCATGCCCATGTCCAGTTTTTCATGTTTATTACGTCAGGTATTGTACGTCATGTGTGGTAATGGCTGCACATGTCCGTTAGTGCATAAGCAAAGTCTAACCGTAGGCAATTTAAATGAACTTTTATAGTTGCTGATGTAATCAAACCAATATTGGGTGGTGATTTCTTGAACAAATTCGGACTTTTAGTGGATATTGGTAATGGATGTCTCACGGATCATGAAACTTTGTTAACCTCAACCTTCCGAGTTATCTAAAGCACCCGTATTGTTAATCGCAACTATTTCACCTGATATGCCATATTTCTTACTCTTATCCGAATTTCCTACTATAACATGTCCTTTTGCTAAGCGCATGAACATGAACCACAAGGTCACATATAATTACCAATGGTGCACCTGTATTTGCAAAATCATGCAGACTTAATCCAGAGAAACTTGCCATCCTCAAAAGGGAGTTTTCTGTGTTGACGGAGCAGGGTATCATCAGACCTTCGAGCCCTTGGGCTAGTCCCATACACATGGTACAGAAGAAGGACGGCGGGTGGCCTGTTTGTGGTGATTATAGACATCTCAATACTATTACAGAACCTGACCATTACCCTGTGCCTGTACAGGACTTCACTCTAAGTTTGGCCGAGAAGAAAATTTTCACCAAATTGGATTTAGTCCACGCATACCACCAGATCCATGTTACAGATAGTGATAAAGACAGTTGTCACTACTCCTATTGGGTTGTACAAATATGTATTCATGATGTTTGGAGTAAAAAACGCTGCTCAAACATTTCAAAGAACTGTTGATGATTTACTTCGGGATTGCCCAAACACCTACGCTCACATAAATGATATGTTGGTGGCGTCAGAATCCGAAAAACAACATGCAAAAACTTGGCCAGGGTATTTGCTAAGTTTGAGTCATTTGGTTTGATCCTTAATATGACAAGTGCGAGTTTGGTAAGGATTCCTTGTCATTCCTAGGCTGCAAAATATCAGCAAAAGTAATTTCTCCTTTAAAGGACAGGATTGTAGCACTTAGGGATTATCCAAGACATGAAGATGTTACTGGTTTGCGCAGATACCTAGTTATGGTTAACTTTTATCACAAGTTCATAAGGAATTCAGCTGATATACAGGCACCTCTTCACGACATAGTAGCTGGAAAAAAGAAATAGGATAACAATGTCTTAGTTTGGACCGATAAGGCCATTGAAGCTTTCCAGAGTTGTAAAAAGGCTATTACAGAGGCAACAATGTTAGCGTACCCTGTGTCCAATGCCATACTTTCATTGATAACTGACGCTTCGGAAGTTGCGGTCAGAGGGGTGTTACAGCAATTTAATAATGGGACAATAGCATCTTTAGCATTTTTTTCAGAAAACTTGTCGAAAACAGAGCGTAAATATAGCACATATGATAGGGAGTTGTTTGAAATGTACAGTGCCATATGCCAGTTTCGTCATATGTTGGAAGGTAGACAGTCTGCGGTGTATACCGATCACAAACCTCTTACATTTGCTTTTAGGCAGGTGAACAAAAAAGCTTCTCCAAGGAAACAGCAACGTTTAGACTATGTGTCACAATTTACTACTGATATTAGGTATGTGGCAGGTAGTCGTAACTATGTTACAGATGCTATGTCTCACATTTTTGCAATTGATCTTTCTCAGTGTTTGGATTAAAAGGCCATTGCCGAAACTCAAGGTTCAGATGAAGAGTTGAAAATACTCAGGGAGGATTTGGGTTCTTCATTGCAGTGGAAATTAATGACCGTAGCAGAACCTGATATAGTTCTATGGTGCGACTTTTCTACCAATTTAGTTAGACCATTTATTCCTCAGATTTTTAGAAGATGTTTTCTTAACGGCACATAATTTGTCTCATCCCGGAATAGTGGCTTCCGTGGATCTCGTCGGTAAAAGATTTGCAAATCTCTTAAGAAGGATGTAGCAGCCTGGATTTAAACATGTGAACATTGTCAGACAAGTAAAATTGGCAGACATGTTAAGTCACCAGTAGGCGTTTTCCCATTACCCAATGCATGTTTTATGTATGTCCATCTGGATATTGTTGGCCCACTTCTGTGTTCAAGGGGTTGTTTTTACCTCCTTACTTGTGTGGATAGGTATACACATTGGGTTGAGTCATTTCCCATGCAAGATCAAACAGCAGAAACTGTGGCTCGTACTTTTTTTTGAAGGGTGGATTGCCCGATTTGGAGTCCCGGTTCAGCTAACCATTGACCAGGGGCGTCAAATAGAAAGTGCATTATTTCAAGTGCACATACAGTCTTTGTGGATTTATAAAATGCGGACCACAGCCTACCATCCCAGCACTAATGACATGGTAGAGAGAGTTCATAGATATTTAAAGGCAGCAATTAAGTGCCATGCGACTGATAGGTGGACGAAGGTCTTGCCAACAGTACTACTAGGCATGATTGCCTCACTCGGACGAGATCTGGGTGTATCAGTTACAGAACTAGTATATGATACTACGTTAAGATTGCCAGGAGAGTTTTTTGATAGCTCGATAAGTTGTAAACCAACATACGAATTTGTGATCGCACTTAAAGATGTTATGAATAGGCTAAAACTGGTTCCGTTGCGAGTAGCTAACACACGTGACATGTTTATACACATGGATTTATGTAATACTTCACACGTTTTTATTAGGCAGGACTCTGCCAGAAGACCGTTAATGACCGTATGCTGGTCCATTTCATGTGGAAAAAAGGTATGACAAATATTTCACTGCAAACACCAGGAAAAAGCGTTTAATGTATCAATTGATAGGTTGAAACCTGCTTATTTGTTCATTGATGTACAGGACAATAGTGAAACTGAGGACATGCCCAGTGCTAACAAAAATGTTCAACTTCCTAATGTACCTACCAGACAATACATGACCCGATCTGGTCGACATGTTAGATTTTGGATATAATGTGTAATGAACTAATGTGTTATTATTAACTCATTTATTTTGGAGGAGAGTGATGTAGCATGCCCATGTCCAGTTTTGCATGTTTATTACATCAGGTATTGTACGTCATGTGTGGTAATGGCCACACATGTCCATTAGTGCATAAGCGAAGTCCAACCGAGGTGAGATTAAAACCCACTTTCGCTTGTCGTACCAATATATTAGGATCGACTGAAGAGGTTGTTTAGGTTCTCTTTTAAGAGAACAGTTATGCGGGTAGTTCACGTTTAAAAGTAGGATGTATGTAAGATATTACCCTTCTCAGGGATAACGCAATTGCCAAATAATGGTCTACACAGAAGTTTGAGCTACTTAAACGTGGGTGGCAAAAATTATAGTATAATATGTAAGATGTAACTTCACAGTTTGTTAATCCGGTTGTGTTCATTTAGTCAATAATATCAATAATCATTTACTATCGTTCACGTTGTTCTAATCCTGCTGAAGTTAATAAAAATCTTTTCAGTGCACATGTAATGTGTGATTACTAGAGCAAGTGATTCTTCAATCAAGTACATGAGTATTCTTTATAGTTATCGGACTTATGTGGCTGGATTTTGGGTACTGGATTATTTGAATTATCATGTTATAACGAGAATGGTCAAAGGCTACTAACAGTGTTATGCATTACCTTAAGACAACATGGATGTTCGGTCCAGAGGCAATAAGCAAATGAGAACACGTTGAATTACTCGCTTATTGAAACCTTCCTTCTAGAACAATGAAGTCAAAGTAATCATAAACTGCTATATTAAATAGAACCAAAGAACTACCATATCCTTGTGCCATTGGAATAACCCATCAAATAGTTTTAAATGTATATAAAATGGGTATTCCTGTATATACCCAAATATGTATAAAACAAAAACCATACAGATCAAAATACTAACTTTATTTCTTTTCTTTGGTGATGCCTTTCTATATGAAGAGGTATGTGGTGTGATGGACAGGATTTCAGTTTTGGAATCTTCCAATTTTTGTCGAGGCAGTTTCTAAAGAAGAGGAAAATATACCAATGTTATTATGGTTCTGAATTTATATGATAATGGTATTTCACATTTCCAAATCAAAATTAAATTTCCATAATGTGGACAACAAATCAAATACTTAATATTTCCCTATAGATTTACTATTTAGTGGATTGGAAAACATGCACACACAAATAACATTAGGTATTATTAAATCTTTATAATGGGCATATATATTACATGCATATATATATATATGATTATTACATAATTTTTTTTTGATAAATATAATTTTATTGAAGCAGTTTTTTAATGATGGTGATTAAATTTCAAGCTATATATGAGATTTATCTTCTCAATACAGTGAATGCTTGTATATAACAATATCTACCATGGTCACAATAGGTTCCCAATAGTACTAATGGTCATTGAACTTGTCTATGATAAGTTGTGTTCTGTCCTGCTTTGCACAAAAGCACCTGCATAGGGTCCCAACATGTTACGTGGATCTTTTTAAAACATCTTGAATTGTGGTGAAGTTTATCAGCAGCTTCATTTATCCTCAACAAGAGTTCCACTTAAACTCACATGGTCCATTTGCTCCATAGTTCCTCCATATAAAAAAAAAACTAACAGTGTAAGGCTGTGCGCTCTGGGAACCAAAGTAATATGATACTATCACCATCGGTACTTCAGAAGAAAAATTAAGACAGTATCCTGAATAGTTCCCAGGACATTTGCAATTAACTGTCACAGTATAACATTGAAAAGGTGACAAATAAGAACTTTTGAAACCTACGCATTTGGAAACTAAGTCTCTTCAACCCTGATGCTATAGGGTTTTTTTCCCCTTCAATAAAATAAATCATATTTTCTTAGTCGTTTAATCAGTTCGTTCAAGGACACCCTGCATATACAGTGAAAATTGGCTAGAATGAAGAAATAATTTTGGAAAGTTTGGGAAAATGACTAATATACAAAGTGGGAGGTTCCATAAAAACTTTCGATATATAGGAACTTTGAAATACAGAAATTTTTTTATACATATGTATTGTGTAGTATATAATATTTAAAGATGCTTCATACTCAATGCACTCTTTTGTATAAGTAAGTATATGTGAATTTGTTAATACAAAAAATATTTATTATATGAAAATTATGTGAAATGTTACTCTAATCAATAAGAAAAAAATGATATTTAAAACAAATTACACACAAACGCAGTTTAATTTGAGCAGGAGAAACATTTTACAATTGTTTCGGTGGAAAATCACACAATCACAATCGGGCGACATTAGCTATGGATGGTGTAATGACTTTCTTAGTACGAACATCAATAACGGAACTATTGTGAATGGCTTTCTTGGTTCTTTGCATCTGAACGGACGACGGATCTTTTTTAACGATTATATAAGGACCATCTTTTTAACAATTTGTCTACACCATCAGGGTATTGTTGCCGGTCAATTAGTACCACTTGTCCACCTTTATCTGCTTTGGTAATAACCAACCTTTTCTTCAAAAATCATTTCTTTTGACGTGAAAAGTTTATTCACTTCTGTACCGTTAAAGGGAGCTCTTGACGCTTTGGCTAACCGTATGAAGGAGTTCCATTACTCAGATTTCGAACTTCATGAACTTTTACATCTCACCGATCTGTGTGTTAATAATACAGTTTTTTCATACCAAAATAAGTTTTTTAAACAGATGGATGGCCTTGCCATGGGAAACCCCCTCTCTCCCTTACTTGCGAATATATATATGCACTACGTTGAAACAAAGATTTTAGACCTTCTCCCCTTCGAGTGTTGGAGCAGGTATGTTGACGATGTTTTCGCGATCTTGACTGATCCGAATGTAAATCTTGCACTGACAGTCGGAATTTTGAACGCAGTAGACACCTGTATCTAGATCACCTTCGAGGAGGAGAAAAACTCGAAATTGGCCTTTTTGGGTGTGATGGTTACGCGAACGGAGACCGGTTGGAAAACCAGCATCCATCACAAACCGGGTGCTATTTGCCTACCACCACATGCCAAATCCGCACACCCACAATCCCAAAAGATGTGCACTTTCCATTGGCTTACCTCCCGTGCTCTGAAATTGTTTTCTTCTGAACAAGCGCTCTCCAAAGAGCTTACACATTTGCAAAACATCGCCTCAAACCGGGGATATCATCCGTCGGTGATCGACCTCGCAGTAAAGAAACTATCCAGAGTTCCCAAGTTCACATCCACTTTGTGCCAAGAAACGGCTCCCACCAAAGAAACAATCTGCATTCCGTTTGTGCCAAATCTTTCATCTAGAATCTCCTCCATCCTCCGCAAATTTAATTTCCGCGTTATTTTCAAGCCAGGTAACAAACTTGGTGTTACCCAACTAAAAGACCAGATTCCTGACCACAATAATTTTGGCATTTATAAAATAGATTGTGAATGCGGATTGTCCTACGTTGGCCAAACACGTAGAGCCCTGCGTTTCAGACTCAAAGAGCACCAATCGTACGTTCACAAACAAGATTTTGAAAAATCGGCCATTGCAAAACACTCATGGAAACATGGCCATCGTTTCTGTTTTGCCGATGCAAAAATAATTGAAAAAGTCCGTTCACCCTCAGATCTCAATTTTTTCGAGGCCTTTCATATCTTCAGTAATTCCTGTACAATAGTCAACGAGCCGGTTGAGAACAATTTTTCCCCCCTCTTGTTACAAACCTCTCTTTCAATCAACATAATTTCTTCTTCCAACAATAATTGTTCCTTTTCCTTTTACTTAGCATTCTGCACAATAGATGGCGACACAAATCAGGCTTTTTGTTATGTTACCTTTTTCGTTTTTGATTTAGTGGCAACAAATCAGTTTGGACGAATTTTCTGACGATGGTGGACGCTTGATTTTCCACCGAAACAATTGTAAAATGTTTCTCCTGCTCAAATTAAACTGCGTTTGTGTGTAATTTGTTTTAAATATTATTTTTGCGCAGTGTATCGCTCATATTTCTCTCAAGAAAAAAATGGTTCACTTTAAAAGGTTTGAAACTGACAAATTAACTTGGAAAAATGTCATTTGCTTATATGTATATCTTTACATTCACGAAGGCTTTCACGGCGTCTATTAATATACATTATAGAGCTTTGCGGGTTATTCCGCAACGTCTGTTTATTAAAAACACTTAACGTTTCACTCCGTGCTATGCGGAACATCCTCAGAAATAATACCGACCAAGTTTCCCTCTGTAAAATGCAAGACTTTCGCTTGGTTGCTTGGCAGAAAATGAGTGATTGAGAATATGAAACATATTTACAGTACCCTTTCTCTGGCTACCCCCCGATTGGGTGATTTCCGGATTATGCACTATCATAGGTTGTAGGATGAAGGTCATCGCTTATTGGCCCAGAGGGCGGCAAGTTAGATTGCTTGAACAAGGCCCAACTTTCTTGTGAAATTTTAGGCAAGAATTCCAAATTGATGGAACATTAACGGAGTCTATTGAAATTATTAAGACAGATTTAATGGCCAAGGCCTCCATGCATAAGCGTGGCCATAATGTATCAGTTTTTGCAATAACCGAGGTGTCATGAAAAAGAATTTGATGTTTATAATCAATAGCATGTTACATGATTCGTACACTTCAGGAAGAAAAAAATTCAAGGCTTTTCAAGGCCCCTGTCCAAAGTTTAAAAAAAAA
>QLNU02015360.1:125972291-125988751 GCA_006491805.2 Dysdera silvatica
CCTTGTTTGGTGAACCAACTGAAGGCCAAAAAATTATATTTATGCTCCTTGGGAGGGAGGGGGTCATGAAGTTTATTGTTATATCTCTTATCATGATGCAGTTTCCATACAACCCCCTCCCCCCTCCACAAAAAAAATAATGTTCATCGTACACACAAGCTACGTAACTTTGTACTGGCACTTGTGACATGGAGACATGTAGTGGATTAGACTTATCTTTAAAACTAAGAGCGTATGAGCATTGCTCATCATGAGTAATACATTCTGAATGTGGAATAAATTGGTGAAATCCTTGCATTCCAGAAATGGTTTTTGCTTTTGAAAAGTGATCTTCCAAATTCTTCCCTTTTTTGTACATTATGCTTTAAGAGAAGCCTGAAGTCAGAGTTTTGTATGTACAAATTGCAAAAGTAAAATGCTTCTTGTACGGAATTAATCTGATCTGCAAAACATCTCTGCAGGCTCTCTTTAGTGATCAGTCATTTGACTGTCCCACCAACACCATCAAATGATGATTTATCTTGGCTGGTGGTGAAGAAAAATTATGATGCTGTAAGAGAGAAATGCTCTTTGTGATGATAACACAGGTTAAGGAAATTTTTGCAATTTTTATATTGGCCAGAACAGCTGTCACAGAAGTAATGAATTTTCTTTATTAAAGGAACCTTCTCTTTTATGAATATTATGACTTCCCGTTGTATCAAATGTAAAAAAGTAACATTACGTTGCAAATCATCAGATAAAATGCAGAGATTAGAAACAGCCAAGTTTGTAGTAAGAGATGGAGTGTATATAACAGTTGGATGTACAGTACAAGTTTCTTTTGTCCAGCGATATCCCTGAGCCTCATCTTGAACAACAAAATAGAAGTTTTCACTAAAATCCAGAAAAATGATAGTCTTACGTGGTCCAAGATTTGCTTTGGTTTCCTTCAGGAAAAAGTAGACTGAGCTTTTTAATGAAAGAATGAGAGATGAGTTTTTCCAGACTTTAAGGTAGTTACATATTCATCAAAAACAACAGTGCACATAATCATTTCTGTTCAGTCGGTGCTAACCCACTGATAGTACTTGATCTCATCAGTTGACTCATAGTGCTCAAACTTTTCTTTTAGTATTCTTTGCGAACTTGCACTAGTTGGACAGTCGGTACAGTGGTGCAATATGAAATCTTGAGTACCATTGCAACAGAGAAGATATTTAATAAGCTCCTGGTATTCCTCTGTAATATGACTGGCGTGAATTAAAAGGATGACATTCTGATGTTTTGTACACACAACGAATGTGTACCTGAAGATCTAGCCAATATACACCATTTTGTCTCCAAAAAGCAGAACTTAGAGAATTTTACATTTGCTTGCGAAAAAAAAAATTGAAGTGTAAATGAAGAGTTCAACTCTCACAGATTATGTAATATTAGTCTCGTCTGCACATGTAGAGTCCTAGCAATACTAACTACATTTTTTTTTTCAATCATTATTTTGGAATACTTGTGGCTGTCATAAAATTTTTTAATCAATTCAACTGTAGTTTGATTTAAATGTTTCCCTTTTCTGGCATCAGGCACTGCTAAAATTCATTTCTCCTTAAAAATTTGTCGTAACTGTCTCACAGCATAATTAGAGCAAAACGATATGCTAAGTGATAATGTGAAAATTGTAAGTATCATATTTGCTCACATGCTTATTCTGAACAAGTCTAAAAAATTTCAATTTGATTACTGTGCATAAAATTGCAATTTTGTTTGTTGAAATGAAAAAATGTTTCCATATCACAATTTTTATAAGAGTAACTAATTGACTAGTGTATTTCATGAATAAAAGTACAATTAAAAATTTTCAGGAGTCCAGAATTATTTATTCATTAAAAACATTAATAAATTTCTTGAAAGCATTGATAAATTCATTAAAACTTAGGAGTCTGAAGTAACTTTTTAGGTGACTTTAGGTCTGAGAATTTTCATCCCTGATTTAACGTGTTTTTCGGAAAAAAAAAAAATTATGTAAGCCATGTGAAAGACATTTTTTGTTTCAGAATTCAAAAGACCAAAGTGTAAGCTTCAATTAAAAATAAAAAAAGACTAGTATTTTCATCTACATTTCGGTAAAATGTATTTTTTTGTAATATTAAAAATTTTAGAAAAATTTACATAATTTCTATTTTTTTTTTTTAAATTTCCAGCCTTAAAAGTTACAAATTACCATTCCAGTATTTTTATTTATAATCAGCACATTTCTATTGATTTACAGTCAAAATTTCGAGTCCCTAGAGATTTCAGATCTTAAGCTGCAATTTTTTGAAGACGAAACTGCAGTCTAAAAAAGGAGGTTCAAAAATGTACTGTGCGTAGAAATTCTCAAAACTTTGACCCTCTCTATATTTCAAGAACTGTGAGGCCTAGGGAAGAAAAATTTTACATGGGTTCTCACCTCCATAAGGGTAGCACAGATACCAAGTTTTATCAAAATCTTTGTCAGTGGGTGTCGGGGTGTGGTTGAATTGACATGGAATGACTCAAAACGCAATATAAACACTCACTACAGAGTTTAAAGCTTCCATACGCAATTTTAAAAGCCGTTGGTCTTCATCATCAATAGACTGGAAAAAAAAATAGTAACCAAAAAAAAATAATTGAAATTATGTTATAAATCTTTAAAAATATACATTAGTACATACAATAGAATTTTTTTAAATTACATTTTTGCAGTCCTCTTTTGAAACAAAATCACGCTTAAAACTATTTATTATAAAGTTGCATGTGCTTTTGTGTTTTTTTTTAATTGTAGTTAAGTTTCCACTGGAAAAATACACATACAACCAAAAACGTTAATTAAACCACTAAGTATTTGAATAAAAATTACATTAAACCAAATCAATTAAAAATAATGAGTAAAAGTAACTAAAACAGCATTGTATCATTTAGTAAATGAAAGATTACAAATATATATTTTATTACAATAATTTAGAATATTATAAAGCTTTGTGTTATTGCAATAATTAAACAGGGTGTCAGCAGAATTGCTGGTAAAATATTCAAGTATATTTCAGGCTCCTTCCCATGTCTGGGGAGTGGGATTTCCCAACCAGCATCAAGTTCTGCATATGAAATTTATTAGAGGCAAGGGTAAAACTCTTGAAAAACACAATTGAAGTTGCTAAAACAACCCTTTAAAAAATATATATACAATCCCAACTGGCAAAAAAAAACAAAGCACTATTATATTCACTAAAACAGATAAACATCTGCTTTCTCGCCAGTATGTTTTCCTAAAATGATTAATAATAATAAAAAAAACAAAAAAAACTGGTGAGCCATGGTAATATTCTTCAAAAGGGGGAGGGGGCAAACTGGCAAATCTAGTAGAAAATCACTAAATTTTGTGGACTTTATAGCTAGTTTTGGCAGTTTTTCCTTGCTAAATTCCCTATTCTCAGGGGGAAATAGGGGTTGGTGCGGTCATAGCGTAACTTGAGAGTTAAATATAATGTAAATTGGGTGGAAAAAGTAGGATTTTGTCTCTGTTCTAAAAAATCTAGGATGCTTGTGGCCCCCCTTGCCCCTGCCAGATTACGCCTATAGGTGCTGGCTGCCAGAGTTTTGGCACTCTGGCGGACTCAGGCTCATTAGACAGATGCAACTGAAGCTGAAAACTAACTTTATGTCAAAATTCTCCAAGGAATGCAACTTATGTGATTCATTTTCAAGGATTGTATAAATGCATGTATACGAAAATTCAAAGGAAATTAAACAGTGTAGTTTAGTAATTTTTTAAATTTTAAATCGTTATGTCAAGGCGTTATTATTACATTTGAAGCTCTGGGCTTGGACAGGCCCTGGCCTTGAAAATTAAGCCCGAACTCATCTCTGTAAGCTACTTGATGAAATATGATGGTTCTTCTATGTTTTTTATTTCAGTGTTAGTACTGAATAGATCCCTCTCGGCGATTTGGCTTCAAATGTGCTTTCCTGGTCTGATAAATTTTCTAGCTATCATTCGACCTTTCCTCCTTGAATTTAATATAAAATCTGTTTCCTACATTTTTTTTTCCCTACAAACTGTGAATGATGAATCTTCTTATAGCTTCTAGTTCATTTTTAAAACTAATCAAATCCGCCTTCTTCCTACTTGCTGCCGTGCTAAATTTTACAAGTAGTGCTTTCCACTTTGTGATAGCTTGGGGGAACATGGACTTATGCCTAATAAGTATTTGTGAGGTGACCACAGGCTTATTTACGTTTCTACCCCATACTTTTTTTTTTTTTTTACTGCTGTTGATACTGCTACGTAGGAATTCCCTTTTGATTCCTATGGGATCCACAATTGTGTCAGATTACTAGATAGGACAGTGCACAAACACAAATGTAAGAAAGATGAATCATATTAAGCGAGAATTCCAGTATCAACAATCTCCAAATATTCACGATGAGCACTATTTCACGAATTTATGTGGAGATGACATCGAAACCCAAAAAAAAAAAAGTTTCCAGCATTTTTTGGAGGCTTTGAAGACAGTCTTTCCTCCTCAAAGAGCTGGCGAAGAAAAATAGTCAAGTTTGTTTGGAAACCTTTCTATTCTCAAAAACCCTCAACCTGGAACTTCCATTTGTTGGCTTTTCCCCACTTTTGCATAATTCCCTGACTTCCGTTACCTCTCCCATTATGGCTAATCACCCCTACTTTGACAACTTTCCCCCACAAAAACTATCTTTTCATCTTTGTGGATGTTTCCCCTTGCCATTGACATCCGTTTTGGCAATGTTGAAAAGAAGTCGCCAATGTGGCTCTATTATGAAAGTTTACCTTTATTTCATTAATAAAGTAAACATTTTTAGAAATGAGATTGGAATCAGTAAAAAAAATTATTTTGGACCAATTACTTTTAACATCATTATTATACTTTTTCTACACCAGACAGGAGACAAAATGATACTAGTGCAGAGTTCACAAGCTTTGACAACTGGCTAAAGAGGTATCCACTATTTTGAAAAGTCGTGTTTTCCTCGTTTTGGGCTTTTTTTTCCTTTCGTCCCACAGTACTTTTCTCGTTTCAGTGGATGCCTAGTGGGCCATCACACACAAACCCCTTCCGGATTCTGGCACTGTACCTCAATAAAGTATGCTCCTGAATCAGTAATTCCAGCAAAAGTATCAGGTAAGAAAGTAAATGTTAAAAAAAAAAAATCACTGGAATGTTGTTTATTAAAATGACTTAGTAGTTACAGAGGATACTGGATACACCAAAACACTGAGAAATGTAAATTTTGTAAAGAAACAATGGAAAAAAAAGGGTTGCAAACAAAGCACTAGAGTCGAGAGAATTGCCCTAAGTAATGAACAGGCTCTAACGCATGGTTTGCAACCCTTCGTGTTTCCCCCTTGTTTCCATAAGTTGGGTTTTTCCTTAATGTTTTGGTATATCCAGTGCCTTCTGTAACTACTAAGTTACTTTAATACAGTTCTGCCAATTTTTTTTTCCAATTATGACATTTTTACCAGCTACTTTTGAAAAAATTACTGATTCAGGAGGGCAGTTTACCGAGGTTCAGTGCCAGAATCCAGAAGGGGGGTGGTGGGGGTACCTCCACTTCTCTAGGCATCCACCGATACAGGAAAAGTACTGTGGAAAAAAATGGAACCCAAAATGAGGCAAACACTACTTTTCAAAATGGTGGACACCTCTCTGGCCAGTTGTCAAGGGTAGCAAACTCTGCACTATTACCAATGAATATTTATCCTTAACAAAAATTTTAAAAAAAATAGTACTAGTACATAACAGGATAACTGGGGATCATAGGTTCAATCCAAAATAAGGGCTGCTTTCCACTATTAAGAATCCACCAATTAAAGGAAAGTAATGGAGCTTCCAAAAAAATTAAGTCTTAGTGTTTTCAAATACCCGTGATGACTTTTCAAAACTTTCCTTCATAGAAGACGCAAATGCATACCGTGGTTCCGCCATTTTGGAAAATCACATTTTTCCGTTAATGGCCCATTCTCTCACTACGTGCGGAACATTTTCGTAACTTCCGACCTCAATAATATAGATAAATATTTTATGCAATGTCTTTTTCAATAGAAATCTTAGTAGATACCATTGACATTTAGTATGAAATAATAAAAAAATAATAATTCAATTACTTTCAGAAGGGAAAAATGGCACAACGTTGCATTACGTACGGGACTTCTGAGTCCTGTGTGTAACACAAACATTATGCCGTTTTTTCCCTTTTGAGAGTAAATGAATTATTTTTTTTATGTTTCATACCAAATGTCCATTGTATCTACTAATATTTCTATTAAAAAGAGCAGTGCATAAAATATTTACCTACAATACTGAGGTATGAAGTTATGAAAATGTCCCATGCATAATGGGAGAATGGGCCTAATAGAGAATTGTTTGGATAGTAATAATAATAATTTTTCCATTTATTACAACTTCGAGAATTAGTACAAGATATGGTGAGTCTGCCAACTTCCACACAACTCTGCAAACTACAGCAACCCCACCACAATTTTTTCAAATACGGCAACAGCACTGCAATTCCGCCATTTTAAAAAAGCAATCTATTTTTAGTATAGAAAAATGTTCAAAAATTCAATACGCAGAACAAATCGAGCAACCACCATTATGAAATAATCTTTCATGAATAAAAAAACCGTTATATAAAATATCTTTTGTGGTGCAATTTCATACTCTTTTACAATACAGTACAGGCTTCTGTTTACGTGAGTGTTTCCTTCCTTACATTTTTTCTTACTTGAATGCGGTTTTCTATATTTTTGAATTTAAATTCAACTTTTTCCCTCTAATTTAAATATAACTTTAAAAAAACTATTTTAATGATTGTTATTGCTTTTTATTTGCAGCGATTTTTTAAAACTTGTCGTCACAGTGACATTTCAAAACTCCCCATCATAATGCTTGTGTACTGCAATTCCGCCGTTTTGAAGAAACACATTTTTCCGTTAATGGATGAACGTTCCAAAGCTGTGGCGTTAGTACAGAATACAGTAATTGTTGGTGACTTTTTTTAAATGTAGCCATTACGGCCAGGTATGCATATCGCGATTTTGTCATTTTGGAAAATGTGCTTTTTAGTTAATGAAGAAATGTTTTAGTGTAATAGTAACTGGAAAGTGAAAGGGGTGCTATTGCAGAATACGTCATGTTCATTGTGCCATATGGTCACTGCAAAACTCCTGGTTTCTGGTACTTGGCTGTGCAAAAAGCTAGAAAAATTACTTTGTAAGTTCTAATAGTATAATAAAAGCGGCTTTGTTCACTTAGGGCTTTTCATTAATTGCTTCAATTATAATAATTCTAGTAATAATAAATTATAATGATTCGTATTTTAATTTTTATCTTATTTTTAAGTTCATTATCTTTTCTTTACCTACAGTGTTTTGACCAGTGAAGAACTTTATTTTGTAATGCTAAACCCTGGTCAATCCTTTTATCGTTGTATTACGCCGAAAAAAATTTAAGGGCCGCTAACACCGTAAGTACGGCCCTGTAGATTACAGAAAACTACGCAACTTGTCAAATGAAATTTGAATCGGATTTGCCCATATGACCTTATATCAGTCACAAACAGATGGTATAATGTTACACTTACAAAAAATGCGGCTTATAATATCAAGTAAGATGTGGAGTAAATTATTATGCTTTACACAAATGTTTTTTCGCAAATCGACTCCTACATACCAAAAACTTCGTACAGTACAATTCAAAACACAGCATGCAACTACAATAATTCATCCACACTATAAAATATCATATTTCACATACTTAAACAAAAATAACTATTAATGCTAACTGTCAATAAAAATTAAAGAACTACCAAATAAAATTAACAGGACATATGAAATAACACTCACATCACGTTCAGCTTGATCTTCCATGTAAAAGCAAAACACCAGAAACAAAAATCCAAAAAGGTACAACTGACTACCGGGATTTCTTTCGCGCGTTGCCAACAGCAATTTAAAAATCAGTGTGGTTCATGATGCCACTACACATTTAAAACATAAACTTCTCGGCTTACCAATAAAGGTAGGGTCACTGAGCTATATTCAAACTGGAGTGCAGACTGATCATGCAGTTTCAGAAGAACCGCATCACTCTTTTATTTATACTCGTTGGGCAAATAGCCAGTCTCAATACATCTTGCAATGTTGATAGGTATTTTTGACAACAAAGACTAAAGGAGCTATTACATTTTAAATTCATGTAAATCAAACAAATAATGCAGGATATTTAGTGAAAATGTCTTTTATCTTCAAATTGTGTTAAGAAGTAAGAATAATTTGGATTTTAGTTGAGAACTATATACTCAGTTAACAGGCCGATATTCAACGCTTATTTTTGTGTTTTTCTACAAATTTATAAATTAATGATCATTAGTGTATGCTTTAGTTAATTAACCTTCAAAGATTAGTTAGTTTAGAAAGTGATAAAAATATTCTACGACATACATATAATATATAAAAGTGGAACCTATAATTTTCAAAGTAAAAAACATAGGCTTAGTCAGAAATACATAAGGGATTATAGGCCCAATAGGGTTACAGAGCTTCAACTCACATATTCCTATGTTAAATATACAAAATTCCGTAGAATGGGTTAAACTCCATCAACACCTCCCTACGTACGCCAATGGTGAAAAGCACACATATAAAAACATTACATAAAAGGGCCAATTTAAAACGCATAGTAGTTGTGAAATATTGTATCATTAAATTAAATGTAAGATTCTTAACAGCAGATATTATTAATGGGATCCTAGAAGTGGCCTTTAGCATACCCCACCTGGTGTCCTGGACATTTCGCCGAAAAAGAAGGCGGGGTTATAAGAGCACTTTGAAGGCGTGGTTATAATTGAAGGTGGGCCCAGCCCAGCCCAGCCCATCCATTTTCAATATCATAGACAAACATGGCTGGTGTGAACTTCGTGAAATCGAGTCGTGAGGAGAACTTGCTGTGTGTAAATCATTGCTTTATTTATTATTCATTTGGAAAATCATAATAACAATCTACTGTGTTACTACAGCGAAAATACAGACAATATATACTAAAAGTACATCATATTAGACTCTACAATGAAAGGTCTCAAGAAAATATCAGCAAGAATATAACATGCATGGGACCTTAAGATTACAATCTGATTCCAAAGATGACACACAACTAATTGTGAATCACTCATTCTTTCATTATGTTTTTTTCCATTTTTTTTTAGTTTCCATTACCCTGTATAAAATATTTTCTTAGACTTTTTTTAAATGCTTCTTTATTTTTCAATTTTTGAATTCCTCTGGTAGTCCATTCCAAAGTTTTGGTTCAAATTGGTAATCATAGTATTTATAGTTTTCGAGAATCAGGTAAGTAATATAAATAAATTATAAAATTAATATGGGTATATTTTTATAATAACTTGAAAACTAAATAAAATCATCGATTGTTAAATAGATTATCGATAAAAACGTAGTTGATAATTATGTGGGAGGAGTAATACGCAACACCTCCCCTGACTTAGTTTAGGCACACCCTTTTCTTCCCGCCCACCGATGACGCCCCCTTTTTTTAAGAAATACATTCGGCGAAACGGGGTAGAACCACCACCTCCACCTATAGATAATGAGTACGCTACAAAAACGTAAATGGTACCTGTTTTAACAACAGAACCCCGATCATCCCGAATTTCGGCTTAATTGCAGAAATTCTCCAAACTCTGACGCCAAGTGAATCACAATTTTTTATCCAGATTTGCCACTGGAAGGCATTAAGCCTAACTGTCTCTTCTCGGGGAGGGCATTTGAATTTCCATAACACTTTTAGCATTATGACCGATTTAAGCAATCTGATTGGCTGAGCAGGTGATATGTGCCGGGTTCCAAGATCGAAGTAATTCCAGTCAAAAGAAATTGGCGTCTTTTTTGGCGAAATTTGTGTTGTACGTGAACCATTAATAATTGCAAAAGAACTTGATGTCATTGTCAAAACCTGAAGCTTCCTGCAGGTGCTCCAATATAAGAAATGTAATTGAGCAAACGTCTTTAAAAGTAATGTATTTTCCAGCTATTCAAATCATTTAATGAGTTATTAAATAATGGATTCATATAGACTTAACTTGGATGCAGGGCAAACAGGGTTGGCAAATACCCGGGTTTTTACATGAAAAACGCAACCCAGTTGTGTTTTTGTTTTTCATGGTTTTTGGGGAATTGCGGTCATCGTGAAAATTGCCGAATATGCATTTTCCATAAATACAAAACAACTCGGAAATAATTTTCAATTATATACAGAAAAATCTTTCGTAACGATCACCTCTATTCTGCGACCATCTGCCTTAACGAGCACCATTTATGAAAATAGATTTCCTTCCTCCTAATACTAAGATATGCATACATACATAGACCCAATTCTAAATTTAGCTCCATTCGGAGACCACATCTCTGAGCTAACTCTTTATCACGGAACCGACGATGGTCGCCTTAGGGAGGTTTTACTGTATTTCGAAAATACTAATTTTCAATTACAATCAAGGAAAGCAATTCCAGGAATCAAGGGAGATACAAAAACTTTTTTATTTTTGAATACGGCGTTACTGCTCGACGCACTCGATATGATCTATCCTTTTCTTTAAAATTTCAGCCGCCATCTACTCAAAAATTGAGGCAAAAGATGATTTTTCTATAAAAATATAAGCTAGCAGCACAATATTTCAAAAATATTGTTTTGTTTTAAAGATTTCTAACCATTTATTACATTTTAAATTTAAATTAAAGAAAAAAATCAACTCATGGTAATATTAAAAATAAATTGGGAGTATTATTGAAGAGTGTCGTTCTAAAATTCCCCCGCGATTAAAATCTGATTTACGTAAAGGACGATTACGAACTCTGAAGTGGTTAATCTTTTGGTGCCTGTTACATTGGCGACCAAAATTGCGTAGCAAACCTATAAGTGATGTCATCGTTAGCCAATCAGATTGTTTAAATCGGTCCTAATGCTAAAAGTGTTATGGAAATTCAAATCTCCCTCTCCGAGTCAAATAAAGATGAGATGATTGAGATACACGGTTTCCGCCTACCTTCTCAGGGTTCTACCCCGTTTCGCCGAATGTGTTTCTTAAAAAAAGGGGCGTCATCGGTGGGCGGGAAGAAAAGGGTGTGCCTAAACTACGTCAGGGGAGGTGCTGCGTATTACTCCTCCCACATAATTATCAACTACGTTTTTATCGATAATCTATTTAACAATCGATGATTTTATTTACTTTTCAAATTATTATAAAAATATACCCATATTAATTTTATAATTTATTTATATTACTTACCTGATTCTCAAAAACTATGAATACTATGATTACCAATTTGAACCAAAACTTTGGAATGGACTACAAGAGGAATTCAAAAAATTGGAAAGTAAATAAACATTTAAAAAAGTCTAAGAAAATATTTGATACAGGGTAATGGAAACTAAAAAAAATGGAAAAAACATAAGGAAAGGATGAGTGATTCACAATTAGTTGTGTGTCATCTTTGGAATCAGATTGTAATCTTAAGGTCCCATGCATGTTATATTCTTGCTGATATTTTCTTGAGACCTTTCATTGTAGAGTCTAATATGATGTACTTTTAGTATATATTGTCTGTATTATCGCTGTAGTTACACAGTATATTGTTATTATGACTTTACAAATGAAGAATAAATAAAGCAGTGATTTACACACAGCAAGTTCTCCTCACGACTCGATTTCACGAAGTTCACACCAGCCATGTTTGTCTATGATATTGAAAATGGATGGGCTGGGCTCCACCTTCAATTATAACCACGCCTTCAAAGTGCTCTTATAACCCCGCCTTCTTTTTCGGCGAAATGTCCAGGACACCCCATTTGAAAGTGCCCCGATGTGGCTCAATACCACATCTATGGTGATGGGTTGTTGTTCCGAGGCATTGTCCTGTAAGATATGGTTCTTGAAAAAGTGTCTTTAAAAAAAAAAGCCTTCATCCCTTTCCGCATTTTTTTTGCATGTTCTTCAGCCAGAAATAGGCATTTTATATCTAACTGAAAAAAATAAAATAAAAATAAAAATAATTCAGGCAACACAAGAAGAAGCAAGATAAACTTGCCCTGATCCGACCTGACCTCCTTTGATTACTGGCAATTTTATTTCGTTGGTTACTGATATTTGTTTCAAACTTGTTAGGACTTTTCACCAAGATGTCTAACTTTTATACAGAAAATTTGAACGAATCATCAAGTGGAATAAAGGAAGTTAATTTTTCACCCTATGAAAACAATGAAGGGTGAGTTTTGTTCAGTTACTGAATTTAGAATTTGTTATTTTCTGAATTTTATAACTAATTATAAGAGGAGGATTTTAGGTAAGCGACAGTGCCAAAGATTTTTTTGGTGAATGAAAGAACAAACCAGGGTTTATAAATTGAAAAAGGTACGTTGGGAAATGTCCAAGTTGCTAAATTTTTAGGAGGGAAAATTAAAAAAAAAAAAAAAAAATCGCAAATTTTCCTTTCTTTCTTCCCTTTTAAATTGTCGTCTTTCGTAGAATCACGTCGATTCACTCTCCTCTGAAAAGGGCCCATCCTCAAACACCGAGAAAAATTATCATAAGTTTATTCATAAAAATATTGTTAACTTTTATAACGTACGTAAGATAATCAAAAGTCCCCCCCCCACTCCCGCTCATACTCTGAGATTTTGTCATATTTGGGACGGCATGTCGGTGGAATTCGTATTGCGGGACTAGTACAGGCGCTATTGCAGAATATGCAACCCACTTGATTCGGCTTTTCTTCTTCAAGCATGGCAAAAAACACCATGGAGCAATCGTACACTAAACTGGGAACCTTGTACTTCCGGTAGAAAAACCACCTACAGAGAAGGCAGTGCGAAGATAAGGAGGCTCAGGTCCCACACTTCATAGAAACGAGGCAGGGTCTTAACAGTAGCCAGGAAAATCGCATTTTTTTACTTTTAAATAAATTTGTATAAACTTCCGTTTATATTAAATAGAAAAATTCTTTGAACTTATAGAATATTAATTTGATTTATTGAAACACATTTAATAATGAGTAGAGCAAAAGAACCGTTCAAATCGGTGCCGGATTAAGGTTTTTTACTTTTTAATTAAATTTATTAAACTTCTGTTTATATGTGAACATAAAACGAAGTATTCTGATGCAGTGAAGCCCCTAATTAGCGGGCAGTATTTTATTTTTATATTTAATAAAACTATTTAATAATCATAAAATTTATTGAACTATATATGTTATAAATTGAATTTTGGTAAGCTAAATAAAAATAAAAAATGATATAAAGGAACTTACGTTAATAATTGTTGAGGGCCATTCAACTACTGTGCAATTTATAATACTTATGTTTTTATTGTAATATGGAGCATTTGTAAGTTCGTTATAATAAATTTAAATGGCGGGGTTAGGGTCAGAACTGCAGTCGCATTTTTCGCAAAATGCGACGAGTTGCTCGAAAATGCGAAGAAAAAATTATTGCCCATCGCGAAAATGCGACAGGCATTTTTAACCACAGTTTATTCTCTGAAAACAGGATTCCTCGATTCCAGAATATCCGTTTTGCACTTCAGCGATCTTTTCTTGTTTCTTTTTGTTTCCTCTTCAAAATTCTTAACAGCACCTGTTCAGTATCATTGTTATAAATGGGGGGGGGCATGATGAAAATATTAGATAAGCCTGTAATCGGAAACTGTGGAACCTTTAAAGAGTGATTTAGTGGAAAGGAGAACAGGAAGTACTCATCTAGTTGTCGGCCTTGTGTGGTGGGTAAATGGTTTTAATGGCATTTAGAAACGCCAGGAACAAATTCTGGTAAAACTGCGGATGTATCCCCTGTTTTGTCGCCAACTCGTCTCCAAAACTGATGCTATACTCTTAAAACAGAGGGAAAGGTTTGTGGAGTGTAAAATATGCACACGTACGGGGGGTAGTTGTAGCGTCTTAGCTTCCGTTCAACGTAGTGTTCGTTCGTTGTGGTGGTGGTTTGTGAGTTGTAGGGATAGGATGAGCGAGCGGTTAAATTTTTATTTTCCTTGTAGCGGATTGGAATTGAAAGTATGTTTGGGACTGAGAAGGGGTAGAGGAGGAAGAGGTTAGAGGAGGTATGGGGGGAAAAGGTGGAGGAGGGGAAAGAGGGGAATATGGAGTATCACAATGTCGGCGCTGAAAAGCTGTTTGACTTGTACTACGCAGAGTATATGTGGAGACGGTGTCACAAAGAGGAAGTGGAGGAAATGATTCTAAAAGCCATAAAAGCTCAGAAGCTTAAAGACAGAAGTTTTTTTTTTTTGTTAAAAAAATCTGAAAAGAGTATAATAAGCAGTAAACAGTATAACAGGTAATTACTCCTTAAAAAAACATGGCGGCCGGGAAGCGAACGTGTGATGATGTAATTTGGGAATGACACTGATATTCAGACATTCATGAGGGTATTCTTTTTTTGATTAAAAACAACCACAGAGCTGCCGAATGTTGGTGAGGCCTCTTTTCCCACCCCCAATTGTTTTCCAGTATGAATTTTGTAAAAAGTAAATGCTAACCCCAAAAACACCGTCAACAACATTTCCGACATAGTGGAACCCGTTGCCAATCGGTTTTGGCAACATTGCAAAAAAATTATGAGCAAGAAGCCATGTGACGAACCATGCAGTGTCACCATAATGGTAATAGTACAGATTATGGCAATTCCATTAAGCACTTCCGAGTGTTCCTCCAGATTATACATCCCTTAGCAAATTTCTCCAACTTACCATCATGGCGGATGTTAGTGAGCATCGGCAGTTCGCCATGATGGAAAAATGTCATGACATAACTGCACAGTCCACCCCCTAGCTTGCTCTCTCTCTTCTTGAAATAGGGCAGAAATTGGAAATTTCAGTAGAGGGTCATTCCATTGTGACCAACATAACATTTACACTTGTTGAAGGTTATAATTTTACTTATTATTGCTATAAAAGCTGCATAGTAAAAGTTCTTTTCACTTTTGTAATAATTTATTTTGTTAAGCAATTATATAACACAGATGTTTAATGTAGTATTTTTAATTAAATACTAATAATTTTTTCAAAATTAAGAGATGTGACCAACATAACATTTTTTCAACCTCATAAAATGGTACCTTAATTATTAAAGCTATTTCTCTGAATCTTACTGTTCTAGAATCCTATATTTATCTATTTTTAAACCGTAAAATGTCGGGTTTAATATAGTATATGTAATAGGAATTTATAACCTCCCAAATAATCAGTTAAAAACAGTTTTAAATTAAAACTGGTGTGACCAACGTAACATACAAGAATATAAATAAAAGATGTACATAATATTGAATACTTTATTAATGGTGTACTTTTTACATTTTTTGTACAGTGTAATTATTTTCTCTCTTTCGCCCTTACTTATATTAAATGGCAGGTTTCCACTTAACTGAACAGAATGATTTAAAATGAACTTAACTTCAACCATCTGGGTATCATCATGATTTGGCTACTTAAACCCTTCAGGGGTCTCTTGTAAACATTTCATTTGACAAACGTTTAATGTTTCATCATATAAGACAACACAACCTAAGTACCATTTGTCATCATAGTACACACTATAATATTTTTCTAGTTCAATTGATAAATCATTTGTTATATTTTCTGGTTAAACCACAGCTACCTCAGATATCTTGTTTCTTTCATTATAAAATAAATTGAGGTTTTGAACAAAAGGAATTGTATATCTGGTGTTGGTAAACATATTTATGCACATAAAGTTCACTTTACTAATGCAGTTAGCTGATTAAATTCCATTCAGTGGTTTCACATTATAAAATTTTTTTTCATTTCAGGACTCTGAATTTGATCACTTCTTTAGAAATGTAAAGGCACTTAATTTTTTATTCAGCATTCACTTCAGTAAGGAAATCATATGCATTCTTAGCTATGATCTGTCCGTGTAGAACTTTTTTCCATATATGGCGTTTGAGGACTGCTCCAACTCCATCATGAGGTCCATTTCCATTTAGAATTTTCAAAAATTCCGTTCACAGAAGGTATTCAAAGAGGACATGGAAGCTAATGAGTAATGATTTTTAAAATGCACAGTAGCTCCATCACTCCAAATAATTACCTTTTAAACTGAAATGTTGAATGATTTCTGAAAACTTACGATTAAGTTGAGAAAATCTTCACTTCAAAAGGCGTGTGCTTTTTTGTATCTGAAATTATTCCATATATTTGCTTTAATAAATCATCACTATTGCCTATAGTAGATAACACCAGTATAGATCATGACAGTTGGATCATGATCAGCTTTCCAATGAGCTACCATGATCTCATTTTGATGCTTGATCTGATAATTTTGGGCAAAATCAGTTTAAAGTAATATCTCATTTGGTTGTAAATTATCTTTTTGCTTTTTTAAT
>QLNU02015360.1:126001341-126019660 GCA_006491805.2 Dysdera silvatica
AATAATAATTTTTTCAATATCTACAATGTATGATTTTTATTGACCTTCAAAATCCGACCATACTTTCTGGGTCACCCTGTATAAAAGAGGTGAAATTACATGTTTGATACTTTGGGCTATTTGAAACTTTCAAATTCCAAAAATCTGAATTTCTAAACGCCGAAGGCTAAGAAAATATAATGCCATGTGACTTTGACGAAACGATGCAGAGACAAACAGAGGCTTAGAATAGTTAATAATCTTTGTGTCTCTGGTAGGGCTGCGCACAACAAGAAAAAAAGGAAAAGAGGAGGAAAGAAAATTAGAAAACATTGGGGATAAAAACAACAGGGCGATTATAAGAGAGTAAAATTAAAATATGAAAATGTATAAGTTAAAGACTGCGTAATAACTGCATAAATGAACTTTAATCATTGTATTTTCAGTCAAAACTTAAATTATACGAGATTGTTTGTTCTTTTATAGACTTAAAATGACTTGCAGCAGCTTACTTTACCTAACGCCATTTACGTGATTACTTGAGCTCAATAGGAGTGGTGTTCAAATTTTCTAAACGTATTTTCAATATAAATCGAACACTACGCAGATTAAATCAAACAACAATATCAATCAACGTTTATTGGCGTAGTGATACCATCGGCGTTGGTATCACTACGCCAATAAACGTTGATTGATTGACATTGTTGTTTGATTTATTTTCAAGATAAAAAAAAAATCATTTTTATTAGATTTCTTCAATATACGAAATGGAAAATTTGAAATCCAATCTCCAATGTATATTTTTCCCTTTAATTGATAGGGAGATGTAAGGCTTTGTCAAAGGATCTCCATTTGTATCGATTTGCTGAAAAAATGACTTTTGATCTCTACCCATGTTTTGACCTCTTCTTTAAATTTTTTTTACTCACAGTTCGCATGCCTTTCTTCGTGATGGTGGTCTACCCTTATTGTTCTTTCCTTAGGAGTTCCAATCTAGTGTTTATCTACAAACATTGTTCAATTGCTTCTTGAATATATGTCCTATTCAGTTTGTTTTATTTCCAACACAGATTTCTGGTCAAAATTATTGCACAGTTCAATATTAGTTACCTTTTCGTTTTGGCCAGTGTATATTCAGCATTGTACAGCTGTTTATGAAAGCTTGAATTTGACTTGTTAGTATATTTGTAATTTTTATTATATTTTACATACGTAAAACCACAGTGATTTAAAGCTACTTTAAAAAAATTTAGTTTGTTTTTCTTCTTAGCTGTGTAACAGTATATTTTAAAGGAATTCAAAATCTACTATGCATGCTGAGCGGATGTGATGTGAATGATTTATATCTACTGGCAATATTTGACGTTCACGTCAAAGTACAAGTAAATGTAATGTATCTATTCCGTTCTTTGAAAAAAAAAACAATAAAAACACTGCATTTTAAATACTGTTTCAACTAATAAATAGAATAACAGAAGCATTTATACATTAGTTGCATGTCTAAATATTTTTGACTATTCTATGTAAATGTTAGAAGAGAGAAATAAATCATCACTTATATACCAAATAATTCTAAACCCATATATTTATTACGTGTATCGATATAACTAAACCCACTGTGAGAACCATTACGTCAGTGTGCTTAACAATGTATAGTTAATGATTATTAAAATTCATTAACCTTTACGTAACTCAGGGTGGTCAAACCATCTATTAAACAAGTGGCTCATTAAAACCATAATGATATCAAACATTTAACATGGAACGAAACCTAATTTGAGGCATTATTTGAAAAATAGTTCTGCCCTTTTTCTGAGCACATTCGAATAACGTTCAGCGTTAAATACGTGAAGTTTCGACAAAAACATTAGTGATCGCCATATACTTTTCACATAAAAGCTGTATTTGTACTGAGAACGAAATTATAAAATATATGTACACTATAACTCAGCTTAACCCAACTTCATTTAACTGCAATCTGGGGTAACCGAAATGGACTGTTGCGTATTATTTTATTATTATTAATTTTTGAAATAGACACCCATTTATCATTTTTGGCAAAAACGTTTATACGTGTTTTCAAACGTATTTCGATCTTACTAAAGAAACCAACACAAATGCTTGAAATGTGATGTCGCACAGCCTACAGCAGTTAGTTCTTGACGTGTGTTAACTAAAACATGTTCGTACCTTTAATAAACCTTAAAAGAGGTGACTCGAGAACAGGGGTTTTGGAAGTGGAGTGGGGAGACGCGGAAATGCGGAGAGTGAAGTAAAACGCCCGTCTCTTTACTTGCAATAACAAACCTAGACCGTTCTATATTTAAGTGAAAGTTTTTCCACCAGACGTATATTCCACGATTTGGATGTTTTGTTTCTCGCCTTTTGAACTAGCAATGCCTTGTGATGCATTCTTAAATAAACGTATTGTTTTGATTCCGGAGATAATCTAATGGATTAGTATAATCACGATCTTAAATCTGTGCACGAACACCTACATTTCGGGAGAACGAAACCCATTTCGAACGCCTCAAATAAAAATTTGTGTAAGTAGTAGCACGGGTAGAGGTGACTGGTCTACCATCCTTACATACTCGGTAGACGCGAGTATACTTTCACCGAAGTTGTTGTTGTATGCAAGAAATTATCTGGAAATGTTGGCCGAGAAAGCAGCCCTGTGTTTCCAGGAGAGGGAGGGGCATAGAGTCCGAAGATGAGGAACGAAAGCAGAGGTAGGATCGCTATTTGGAGATCAGAGCTCTTAACTAGATGTGGTGGGCTCTCATCGAAGCTGGCAGGCATAATCGCAGTCGTCTATATTCGAGTGGTAGCTGCATTCACCCCACGCAGCAGTGCTATTCAAGAACATTATAATAATAACAACTTGCACAAGAGAAAGTTGGGTGGTGTTACGAGCAGTAGTAGTAGTATTACGTAGTATGTTCTTTTTTAAACCCAACGTGTCGGCTACGATCACGCGTGATTTCGCTGTGTGAAGATGAAAATTTCGTGGTCAAAAGGACTTTAATGGAGTGTTTTGACAAACGTAGCATATCTGCATAAATCTGGCGAGGTTCTGTTGTATAATGACTAGCATGTCAAATGTCGCAGCTGACATAAATTCGCAGTGTTAAGCATCTTTTCTGTAAATTTCTCTCTCTATCTCTCTCTCTCTCTCTCTCTCTCTCTCAGTAGTTAGGTATTAGAAACGTTAATAGCGGCTACTGAAATATTTAAACTCAGGACATCTGTTCCATTGAGTCGGGGAGGGTAAAGCCCCCAGAATTATAGGCCGACGTATCAGACTCCATTTTCTGGTCTACTTCCGGTTTCATAACACAACGTTTGCCATTGGAAAATTAATAATCCATTTTCTTCCTCTTACAGGATCTGTCGCAAATTTAAACATTTTATATTTATACCTCTAATGATTAGAACACTTCTCAGCGAAACACGGACCGATCCGTTTCACCTTATTTCATTAAAAATAGCACACTTGTAAATCACTCAACTTTAACACAGCAGTGAATGGGATGACGTCATACGATGGCAAGAAATTCGCGGATATGCGCCATCTCTCTTTTCTGGGAGCCTTAGGGGAGGTGAGGAATGAGAAAGGGTGATTAAATCACCTCGCAGGAGAAAACTGGTGACGTCATAACCACAGCGTGTTTTTGGATAAATATTGTTTCTTTGCACCTTTAAACAGAAAATTAAATTTTCAGGTTTTCCGATATTTTGCTTATGTGAATATGCAAAATGACGAATGATCCGGAATAATAGGGTCCGCCCACTATATTTCGATTAATCGGCTTTCTACAGCATTCGCAAACCAGAGACGCTTATTAAAAAAATAATCAAAATCCGTGCTACTACAAAATGGGTGAATTTTTTCTTCTAATTTTTTTTTAGCTAACTTAAAATGTTTTTTAGATTCATATTTGGTTTGTTAGGTACTCTTTATTTGAAAAGCTAAATTTAAGAAATTCAATCATTCACAAAATTAATAATCTTTCTTCACAAGTAATCGACCAAACTGAAAGTAAGCCGCTTATTATAAGGAAGCTTCAAATCAAGATTTTAAGGAAGTTTCGTTGGGCGCCAAAACCAATGAGTTTGCCTACTATACAGAAAATCTTGGCTTTATACCCGATATTATAGAGCGCTTGCTGTTTTCTTTACCTAACCGTACTCTGGATCTTGATTCCTTGGATGACAAAGGGTCAAAGGATCAGATGCTGTAAATCTTGGTGAATTATGATCTTAGTTGTCCTTTCGCCAGAATAAACAAATAAGAACATTACTCATACACTTGATAAAGTTTTTAATGATTGATGCAAAATTTTCTACTTGTGTCTTGTAATCAAATGATAAATTAATTTTATATTTAAAAACGATATAATTATGGGTAAATTTACTAATTTTCCGTCTATTGTAGAATCTAGGGTTAATGAAATATTTCTTACCCCACTTTTTTACGAGAGAATATTTTATAGGCGACTTGCATATTAGTTTACTGCAACTTTCGAATTAACACTTGCACGTTATTTTACAATAAGTAGTGGGGCGTTTGTTTAGTTTCTTGAAAACCTTGTAAATTATACTTCTAGAAGAAATTAAAATATTTCCGAAGATATATACGGTATAACACGTGCAATTATTCCTTTGAAATAACATGTATATGTATTTACTCTTACATAAATTCGAAATATACTAGAGCAGAGAGAGATACAGTTCCTCAAACAGTATTCCACGGAAACCCAAGGTTCCGCGATGACCATAAATTGGTTCCGCAACAATTTGTAGAACCTCGCCGATAACTCTAAGAACATGTGTAAATTTTGTGAGCCCCCGCCTCCATGACATGACGGCTGTACCAGTTTTTCTGGCACTTCAGTGTACATATGTCACCCTTCTTTACCTTTGACTCGCTTCTTCTAAATATTCATATATTTATGGCTAGCATCTGCAATTAATAACAATATCATGCAAAAACATAAAGTATAAAAAGTTTTCTGACTTTTTATATTGATTGCGGCTTAGTTTTATTTTATGCCCAAGAAGTGACAGATAATAGTCCTTTAGGTTTTCTTTAAATAATATTTGCAGAAGGGTTCCGTGGCTACACATGTGGTAAGAAAAAGTTCCGCGAAAGAAAATGTGTAAAGAAGCACTGTACTAGAGTATTAATACTAAGCAATTACTTAAAACCATGTGACTATTGGTAATCTTTTGTCAAAAAAATCTGTCGACTGAATAGCATTTAAGTAGCATTTAACTGTTAAGCAAGCATAACATCGTTGAAAAAAATTGGATCCTATTAAAGAAATAAATTAGAAAAAGGAGGAGGAAATGTATTGCGTCTCTATTAATTTTTCGCTCAACTTACAGAATGTTTTTTCTATCAATTTCACCTGTCACATATTATAATTAATTGCCAGAACTGTCAAGGATCTTTGTTATCACTAAACGGCAAGATACATCGTTAAGGTGTTATCAATACTTAAAATATCGATAAAGCAATTAGAAAGACTTTTCTTTTGTATCAGTGGTTGAGCTCGCAATAAATCATGGGTCGGTTATCTAGAGGGAATATACGGAAAATATGTAATAACTTCCAGAAATTGAATCTTGAATTACACAGTTCTCTTCAAAGTTGATTGGAAGGATAAGGGGGAAAATTGGAAGACAGGATGTGCGTATAATACTTTCACATATTTAAAAAAAAAAACAGATATCTGGTTGGGGTACGTTAAAGTGACCTTTTAAGCTTAATTATGATTGGACAATTCAAATCTCCAGTAGCTGAGTTTCATATTGTCAGTTCTTCGTATTTTCGTATTTAATATGACTAGAGCATAATTTATATGCACTAAAATCCAGCGAAATATGCATTAAAAGGCATCGAAATATGAAGTTGCATGTTCTTAACATGAAACACATGTTCGTAGTATGAAACAAAAGTGCATTTAAAATGAAAACTATGAACACTTCAATATTTTTTCAATTACTGGAAAAGCAAACGCCTGCCTTTTAAAAAATATAAATTTATTTCTGTTATTAACTAGCTAAGTAAGCACATAGTAGTTATACATATAATAAAATGCTTGATAAAGCATACATCTTATTGCAATATCACAGTGTATCTATTGATATTAGCGGTTACGCTTTGCCTTTTATTCTTCAACAGCATTATATGTTTGAAAAGGTCCATTTCAATTCTACAGAAGTTATTAAACAATATTCGTTAAATTTTGAAGATTGTCTTTCACAAATAGTCCATCCGTGGTAAACTATCATAAACATCTATCACTAATAGATAACGGTGCGTTTGTTGTAGTTAATTTGTATGTGTGTGACTTTGGGTTAGTTGCCAGTAAGGGTGGATTCAAGGGGGCGAGGAGGTTCGCGCCCTTCTTCGACGATAGTAAATTTACATTTATTCTAGACCTCTAGATCGGTTTTTAAGCTTTACGCGCATCCTCCCCGATAATATTTAATGGATCCTTCCGGCAACTACCTGCTAATAAACTTTCTTTCCCTTCTTAAAGTGTATCCCTTCATTTGGCGGGGCTGCTACATACAGTAGTGGACAAAATTGTGGAAACCCTTTGAAAAAAGATTATTTTAGAGGTTTGATGGCTAATAACACCACTTTTTTTTGTACCAATACTATAAAATTATATATCATTGGAAAGGTAATTTAATCAAGATTGTAATGCAATAACATTTATGAATCGTATTTTAATAGAACAGCATTCATAAAGAAGAAAGGTGATATACATAGAAAAAATGAGATATACAAAAATGTTCACCATACCAGTTAATACTTAGTTGGGTAACCTTTAGCCTTAATTACGGCCTTACAACGCTTTCCCATGGAGTGAACCAAGTTCTTTAGTTCTGCAGCTGTTATAATATGAAACCAAGATTGAATTATTGCTTCTGTTAATTGTGTTTTATTGCTGGGTTGCTTCCGACTAACAAGCTTCTTTAGCCGGCTCCATAGATTTTCGATGGGGTTAAGGTCTGGGCTATTTCCAGGCCATTCCAGCAGTTGAATATGATGATCTTGAAACCATTTTTTGCACACACGAGCAACATGACATGGAGCTGAATCCTGTTGAAATATAAATGCTTCATTATCTTGGAAAAGATCACATGCAGAAGGCTGCAGCTTGGGCTCAAGTATTTCATTTATGTATCTTTGGGCATTTATATTCCCATTGATCACGCAAATTCTGCCCACACCTCTTGATGTTATACAACCCCAAATCATAACACTAACTGGGTGTTTCACGGTAGGTGTAATGCACTCAGGATGGAAATCTTCTCCAATTCTTCTCCATACGTATTTTACGCCATCACTACCAAACAGTGAGATTTTGGTCTCATCACTCCAAATTACACTGTCCCATTGTTCCGTTGTCCAGTTAACATGGGTTTTAGCCCAGTTTAATCTTTTCAACCTCTGTTTGACAGACAAAAATGGCTTTTTTCGTGGAATTCTTGCATTTAGACCACATTCATGCAGTCTGCGCCGAACAGTCCTTGCACTTAACTTCACATTGCATTGCGCCATTTCACCTTGTATACACAGAGATGATTTTTTCCTGTCACCTAGGCACTGTCTTTTAATTCTTTCATTTGCTACAAAATTTTTCGCCTTACCGTCTGGTTTGAAGATCGAGCCCCTCATTTTCTTCAAAATTTAGAAATACCCTTAGTTAAGTTTCAATATTTTTCTCAATTTCTTCAAAGCAACTGTAGCCTTGTAAAATAGTAGTATTAAGTAGTATATCAAGCCTTAGGGGTGGTTCAGTCAACTCTTTGCGCCATTTCTTTAATTTTATTACGTTTTACAAGCACACTAAATCAAAGAGCACAAAAAAAAAACAACCAACTTGATAGCAATTACAGAACACACTGATAAATGTCCTGTAACCTGTTGGCTCATTGCCAAAACAAGAGAAAACATGATTGGCTCATTGCCAAAACAAGATGACACCTGATTGGCTCTGTAAACACTCATGCTCATTGGCCACATTCAAATGAAGGAAAGCTACTTCATATAAATGTAAGCAAGCTGTGCTTCTTTTTTCTGGTTATTTGGCTATAACTTTTGATAGAATACAGATAATTGAACAAATGTTATTGCATTACAATCTTTATTAAATTACCTTTCTAATGATATATAATTTTATAGTATTGGTACAAAAAAAAGTGGTGTTATTAGCCATCAAACCTCTAAAATAAATAAAAGGTTTGGGCACGGTTCACTACTGCTATATATATGTATTTTTGTTTAGAATTTTCTACATTTTGTGTAAAAAAGCTTGCCATTTATTGCCTGTTACATGCAGGTTAACAAAAGTTTTTGTTTGCTAAAAATAATTAAATTGTGTATTGCAATTAGTCATTATACCAAACAAAATTTTTATTTTCTTCATTAAATCTGGAAACTTACTAAATGTTCGCTCATTAGAAGTGGGGTTTTACTGTATATTTTTTATTTTCTGTTTGTTTCAACAGGTGAAGGCTGGGTTTACAGTTACGATTCAATCGGGCATAGAGAGAGAGGAAAATATCGAGCTGTTGGTTCATCTTGCCAACTGTTGCAACCAATCTTGGATAATCAAGTATGAAATGAGCGAATGATTTTTTAATAGATTTAGATTTAATAGATTTTTATTTGTATGTGTGTATAAAAAAAGGTAAGTCTTCATAATACAGTGTAAGATATAAATTGTTATACACATTTTGTTGCAATTTTAATCATTTGCATGCCGAATTTCATGAATGTAGTTGCATTTTTTATGGGTGCATATATTTTTTTATTATTAATAAGATATACAGTGAACATGCTTAACGTCAACTACTTTTAACATAACTTTTTTTCTGGCACCATAAGTATTACATGGATATTGTCACAAGCAGAAACTGTACCACTGCTGCTCATGATAATATAAGTAATGTGAGTTGTCATGTAACCAGTTAGCACAAATGCTGCAGAAAATATGTTTTGTTTTTCTGTAGCTAATGGAATTAATATGCTTTTTTAGGTTGGTGGCAAAAACATGGAAGATTTTTCTGAATCTGCAATAACGCTGGAGAAAGCTATTGCAATTGTTAAGGATACCTTTATATCAGCATCAGAGCGAGATATATATACTGGTGATTACGTTATGATTAATATAATCACGAAAGATGGCATTTCTGAGCAGTCTTTTCAGTTGCGGCATGATTAACTGTTTTCATTGGCATTGATTTTTTCCTTCACAGTTTTTGGTGCAAAATGGCCTTTGCTGTTCTAGCACCAAAAACATTTTTCACTATGTGTTATTGTAACTACTTTATGCATTATTGTAACTATTTTATATGCATTATTGCTTAATTCTTGAATAAATATTGTCAAAATGCTGGTTTATTTCATAATAATAAACAGTGAGTTTTTTCCAATTGTTTCATCCACTTCATCTCCCGAGTACCTCCTGAAACATCATGCATATATGTCTGCAACATATTACTTTCTTAAGAGGTAAAAAAAAAGTGAAAAAGGGAATTGCAATGGGGCAAGCTTATAGCTGAAGCCATACTCTTCCAATCCAAAATGAGTCACACTAACCTTGGTACCAATATAATGGACAAGTGCAGCCTACCATGAAAAATATATACAAAACTAAAGAACTTGATCAAAGTGGGAGCTCCTGAAGAAATAAAGGCGTAGGGGGAGGAATATTTCTATTGTTATTTCAAAGTTAAACTTCCTTAAAATGATTTAATGTAACAGTTTACATTACATAAAACTACGAGAATTACAGCTAGTTTCAAATATGAAGGATAACCATGAAAAATAATGTGCCAAGACAGGAACTATGAGAGCAAGTGTCTTTCCTGGTGCCTGACAGACAAACTAAAGAAACAATATCAGTACATTCAGTATGATAAAATTGATATACGCTGTGTCCTATGCTGCCATCTATTAGGAGAAAACGTTAACAAAAAGTATATGAATTATTTACGGTAATATATAGTAACAGTAATATATATGTATAATTGTGTTATCCCTGTGAAGGGTAATAATATCTTACATCCTAATATACGGAGAAAAATGCGTTTGTTCTTGTCCTCATTCGTCTAGTTGGTCAAGATACCATGAGTTAACAGAGGACCCTGGTTCAAAATCCGGGATGAAGACCCGCCTTTTTTTTCCTTTCCAAATATAAAAAGCTCTAGTTTGAGCTACTTAAACGTGGGTGGCAAAAATTATTGTGTATATATATATATAAACCGTTCATTATTTCAACACTTCCCCTTGAACTTTCAGTCCTGTACTGCTTACAACACCAAGGGCTGTTCTCAACATCTGGAATCACTTCTTGGGCAATGCTTTAGTAAGAATGTCTGCAATGTGTTGGTCTCCAGCAACATACTTAATGTTGAGTTCACAACTTAAACATTTCTCACTTACAAAATGTTATGGTATCTAATATCGATGTGTTTTGTTCTCTGTTGAAATGCTGGGTTTCTTGATAAGCAAACAGCACTTGCATTATCGTAGTGTAGGAACTTCTCTCAACAGGTTAAAGCCATCAAATAGCCACTTTAGCCAAGTTTTTTCCTTTGCAGCCTCAGTTGCTGCAACATATTCTTCCTCAGTGGTGATTAGTGAAAGACTGTTGTCCACAGCTTTCCCAAGCCAATGCTCCTGCACTGTATTTAAACGCAATATTAGAAACAGACTTCCTTGTTGTCGTGTCACTAGCGTAGTCTGCATCACAATATGATTTCAAGATACCAGATCGAGAACCATGTCTGAACAAAATTCCAAAATTGACTGATTAACCATTGACCAATGCCTCTGATCTGCCTTATCCAGAAACTGAACAAAAAGATATAGCAAAAGCAATATCGGGACGAGTAGCAAAAGCCATGTGGGTCAGTCAGTGTCAAGTGATCCAATGGAAAAACTTCACCCTCTTGGATTTTTTTTCAAATTTGGCTCATTAGATGTACACCCAGAGATAGTGAAAAATCCAAATTTTCAGATTTTTAACTGCAGTATTTTTTAAGTTATAGGCCTCTTAAATCCAGAGAAAAAGCACGATTTTCTGTTTACGTGCAGTTACAAAAACTATTACTAATCAAGCTAGAAATGAGATAGATGAAATAAAAATAATGTTGTAGATTATAAGCTTTCATATGATATCCAACATGAGTAGTTTTAGGTAGCTTGGGATTTCAAGGTCATGTCATGAATATTTTGGCCTTGAATTTCTCAAAAAGTGGCATTTTTAAGATTTTGAAAAAATCACACATAAACTTGCATACCTTAGTATCATTTCTGAAAAGCTTCATCTTAGGATGGGAATGGGATCATATTTTGATCGTTTTTTTAAAAAAAGTTATGCCAAGGAAAAACCATCTGCAAAAATGGGAATTTTTTATTTTAATCCACACTTATCAATTACTTTGGCAAGAACAACTGTTTTTAGAAGAAACAGTGCTGTCATATTATCAGGATAAAATAGTTGAAAAAACTTACTCCGGGGGGGGGGGGGGTGATTGAGACCAAAGGTAGGTGTGTCTTAAGAAAATTACATCCTCAAACATTAACATGAGAATTTATGGAAAACTGTACCTTTTTACAAGTTTATGCTGCCTCATTCCCCTTTTTTCTATGTTATTAATTTCAACAATCCCCTGCAAGGTAGTTTTTAAAAGCTGTGGTTGCCAAGTCCATTTCTTCTTTAGAAATGTAATAAGTGTGGCTAGTAGGACATCTGGGTTCAGAATTTTGGAAACATGCACTATTGTTGCACATGTTTGCCTTTGAAGCCAAGTGGGTACGTAAAGGATGGAGTAAGGACCTTTAGGATACAGGAACTTCACATTTACCATCTCAGTTCCATTCTTTTTCAAAATTATACTAAGCCACATTGACTATCATACTTGCATGTTACATTCCTCTCGCATCTGTTACTTTAGTCTCTTTCAAAATTTCTCCTATCAAAGAGAACTTGTAGGACAGTGGTTCCCAACCTTTTTCAAACCTCAACCCACTTTTATAGTAGCCAAGTAATCTGCGACCCCCTTTTTTAATTACCAAATGATCCATGACCCCCTTTGTCCGCCACATTCACATAATAAACGCATATTTAACAGAGTGAAAAAAAAACGTTAAATAAAAACATTGTTATATATACACAGTATTACATTATGTATATTATATTAATTAAATATATTAATTATGTATATTATAGATATAAAGTTAACAACCATTAGTAGAATATTGCAATGTGTGTAGCCATGTTGAAATATAAAAGCGTTGGAAACATTTGGTATGAAATTCCTTATAAAAATAATTGCAACTAAAAATAGTTACGACAACCCCCCAGAATCTGTTCGCAATCCTCAGGTTGGGAACCACTCTTGTAGGACTACTTGCTTTTTGAATATACTTTTGTCAGTATCTCTTCAGATGACACATTGTGGAAATTGTGGAATTTCCGGGTGCTAAGTATTGGCTTTGCAACCAGAAATCGTTTTTCTAGAACTTTCTGTTCATCGTCATGTTGTTTATTAAAAACTATTTCATAGAGCCAATGTTAGCTTGACACCATTTAAGTAACTAATGGTGTCATAATTTGCTCATCAAAAGGTCATTTTAGACTTTCCTTTGTTGCAAGTCAGTCCCTCAGAGACCATCACCTACATCTTTACCATGCAATGTTGCATAAAAATGTCACTCAGCCTCGATGCCGAACTCACTCTCATGGTGACATAAGTTTAAAAAGTTTTTTCAATTTTTGAATTGAGCAGCAGAACCATCTGAGAAGTAGAATATTTTTTTCAAGTCTGGTATTAATTCTGATTTTAGACATAAACAGAGTTTTATTTTTGTATGGCAATCGTGTTATGCTTAAAATGTTCAGAGATACAAACAATGCTTTTAATTTTTAAAACATCAGAATCTTTGAAGTGGACTGCTATTGGGAAACGCCTGGTCATTGTTCCAACAAAAAAACTGGACCTCATCTTGCAAAACGAAGGCATAATTTTCAAAAAAGTCAAAGGGTATCACAGCCTCATTTTCTCTAACGTTCTCCTTGAAATAATTGTAGTACTCAAACTGTCCATGCTAAAAAAGAATGTCTCTTCAGAAGCAGCAGCTGTTCACACAATGATTCCGAAAACTCATTGGTGGTTTTTGGCAAAAGTTTCAAAATTATATCTCTCAACGGATACCCATTGCTTGTATGTTACACAATCTGTCATCTCTTCTTCCAACTTTACACCTAATTCTTGTTTAAACTGTTAACACCAGGACATGAAATGAAGGACATTCATTAAGGTGGCAAGCTGTACTTGGATCACTACACATTATCTTCATTAAACAAGACTTATATTCACTGCTGTACCATTATTGTTATATTTTTCAGTTCAGCCCCTTGTATCTACATGTGTTTCACATTTTGATGTGTTGTACACATACAGAGTGAATACCACTTCCTCCAGCTAACACACAGTATTTGGGTTGCAGTTCAGCGAATTTAGAAAATCCTATCTTTTCAGTAGGATGTTTTTCCTTAAACAACTCATACAATTCCTTTAAATTTTCTAAAACTAGCTTTTTTTTTAAAAAAATTACCAAAATATGATCTCATTAGCGTTCCAAGATGAAACTTCTCAGAAATGATGCTAAGATAGGCAAGTTTATGTATGATTTTTTCATAATTTTAAAAATAGCACTTTTTGAGAAATTCAAGGTCAAAGAATTCATGGCACGACCTTGAAATCCCAAACTGCCCAAAACTAGTCATGTTGGATATCATATGAAAGATCTTGGAAAATACAATATTTACATGCTTGATTTCCTTCCTACAGTTGCACAATAGTATCCATAAACACTAATTTGGATTTTTAAAGGGTTGGTCTATGTAATTAGCTGTATTAACTGTAACTGATTTCATTTACTTTTCTATTAACAATTCAGAATCCGTTATTGGTTTATTTTTCGACCTAAGGCTTTCGATACCATTAATCATGACTGATTAATTCATAAACTAACACTTGCTGGTTTCAGGGGATTGGGTTTGTCTTTGCTGCAAAACTATTTATCCGGCAGATATCAAATGGTTAAATTAAAAAGTCAAGTCTCACGTATCAGACAACAGTGATAAGGTGTTCCACAGGGATCAGTTTTGGGCCCATTGCTTTTCATTTTCTATATTAATGATATCTTTCATAATAACATTGATGATGAGACTATCTGCTATGCTGACGATACTTCGATCTTCTTCCGTCTTGCTGACATTGAATCTTTGATTAGAAATGTGATCTACACTCTCCCTGTCATCGCTCAGTTCTTTGCTAAAAATGTTTTAACATTAAATACTAACAAAACCAAAATCGTTCTTTTTACAAAAAAAAAAAAGTGATGCCCTCTAACTTGACATTTATAGCGAATAGTGAACGTATATCACTCTCCAAAGAGGTAGATTTTCTGTGTGTGTCAAGCTTCAATCTAACCTAAGATGGAAAGATCATTTCAAAAACATTTTCCTAAAAATTAGTAGAAATATTGGAGCGATTAATAAAATTAAATACATTTTACCTTCAAATATTTTGGTCCATTTATATCACACTTTAATCGAATCTCACTTGAACTACTGTAAGCCTGTTTGAGCATCAGATTCATTTTTCCAATATAGCCGTCTTGTAAAACTTCAAAACAAATACATAAACATCGTTTACAATTCCATACCGTTCTCCTGCAATTTTGATATTCGTAAAAATCACAAGCTGCTGAATATTGGTGAAATTTACACGATCAGAGTCCTCCGAATTATGTTTCACAGAATAAATTACAACCACTGTAATTAACTCATCCCTCTAAGAACTCCTACACGTACATATCCCACCTCTAATAGCTCCAACTTTATTCCGATTAAAGCCCGTCTTGAATTTTCCAAACGATGACTAGGCTACTCTGCTCCATCTACGTGGAATGTTCTTCCAGTAGAAATTATAAAAATCCGCTCCTTGGCCTCATTCAAAAGAAGTATATGTACTTACCTATTTTCACAGTAGTATGGCACTGAGTCCAAACAGGACCCTGTTATCTTCTAACTTTTTGGCTTTTAATATTTTACCCTTAACATACCGTAGCTTCTCATGAAATCCTTTGACTCCGTGACAGCTGAATTAACACTATGATTTTTAATAATTATTATCTGAGGTTTATGTGCAATTTCTTCCTTCTGATTTGATTACAAAAAAATGGGAGGGAGGAAGTGAAAGGGGGGAAATGGGGAGAGAAAAATAGAGGAAAAATGGGAGGGTAGATGTGGGGAGGAAAAACATTGGGAAGGGAAGTGGAAGGGGTAAAAAAAAAAAAGGGAGGGGAGGGAGATATTGTTTCCTGTGTTATATTAATTTGATATTTTTGACGTTTTTTTGTATTGTGTTTTTTCTGAGTTCCTGTTGTTATGTTGAACATTTTTTTAGTGTTTGATGCTAGCCTTATTTTCATCTTGTCATGTTTTTGTCATGTCTAAAAAAAAAAAACCAGCAACGGCCTTGTCAAACTCACTTTTTTTCTGGTGCTGCCCTGACGAGATTTCAATCACTTAGTGTGTTCAAGTTTTTAACTTTAGATGTTTGTATACAATATTGAGCCAAATTTGTTTGAATAAAATAAAAAAAAGTAAAGCTTATAAAATAATCTATAATATGGTTTTTATTTCATCCATCTACCTTATTTCTAGCTTGAATAATAATAGCTTTTGTAACTGCATGTAAGCAGAAAATCATGTATTTTTTGGATTTCAGAGGCCTATAATTTAAAAAATACTGCAGTTAAAAATCTAAAAATTTGAATTTTATACTATCTCTGACAGAACATCTAATAAGCCAAATTTGAAAAAAATCCAAGAGGGTGAAGTTCAAAAGTGCTAAAATTTTGGTTCACTTGACATTGAATGACCCATGTACATCAAACTGCCAATAGCTTGTCTATAAGGAATCTTCCCCTTCAAGCTAGCACCTTTCCATGGGTGTAGAAACAGCATTGGCCTTCCACATGTGAAATCTTTTCAGCATAGTTCTGTTGGCTGATGGAAGTATTACCATTTCTCAGTCTTTTTATGTCTAGATTGAGGAAATGTTCAGCATTTTCGTATGTCACTTTGAACTCTCTCTGCAGTTCCTCTAAAAAAACATAGTTGATCTGTGGAGTAGTCGCTACGAGTCCATCAATATTTAATGCCAGCAATAACTTCTGTTGTTGGTTATTGCTGCAGAACAGGCATGGATCAGCCTTGCTCTCCCTTAAGCCAAACCGCTCCAGGAATTCTTTAAATCTCGTATTCCAGCACCTGGGTGATTGCTTTAGTCTATAAAGACTTTTCACTGGTCGGCATACTCGCCTTGACTTATCGTAGTTTTGTGGCTGTTTCATGTAAATCTCTTTGTCTAATGTACGATACACAAAATGCAGTTTTAATATCGAACTGTGTCAGCTCCAATCTCTTATTTGCTGCAACACTTATCACTGCACATATAGTTTCAAACCGCACAACTAATAATCAACGTCCTCCTTTTGGGAGAAACACTTTACCACTAGATGGGCTTTGAAACAATCAATGTCACCATTGGCATGACGTTTCACTTTGTATACCCATTTATTTGAGATAGTAGGTTTCCTCCATGTAAATTGATCAAATGCTAGGTCTCATTCTCAGATAAAGATTTAAGTTCGTCATCCATTGCAGCCTGCCAGTCACTGGCATTTTCAGACTTTATTACTTGATGATAATGCTCTGGCTTTAAGTGTTCTGTAATGCAGCACTCTATTAGACGTTCAGGTTCCTTTAATTGTTGTCGATTTTGTAACTGCCAAGCACATTGTATGTCCTTGCAAGTCTCATCTGGATCAAAATAGTATCCTCAGATGAACTAGGTTCGTTAATAACAGGTTGCTCGAGGATAACTGTTGGTCTAACTCCAACGATGGTTGATGTTGAGATCAATTCTGGGAAAAAACACCATGTCTTTGGTTTGTACTATCGCCCGTTTATCCCTGGGCCAGACTCTATAGCAATCGACATCATCTAGATATACAATCAAGATGCCCTTCTGTTCTCGTGAGTCTCATCTCCTTGTTATTTGTTTAGGAGTGTGAATAAAAGATTGTGTGCCTATGATCTTGAGGTGGTCAAATTTTGGAGTTTTGTTGTAAAACAATTCATGAGGTGACTTTCCTTCGACTATAGATGCTCTGACTCGATTCATACGTGCACCATATTTGCAATTTGTTCATACAATGTATGGATTTTGGTGAATTGTATGGATGATTGATAAGATTGTACTTTTTTTTTAAGGGATAAAACAACACACACTACAGAGTTGTGCACTCAATCCATTCCCATGACTATAAAATTCCTTTTAGGCAATTGGTTCTAGCCTAGGGTCATCACCGAGACCGATGCCTAGCGTGTTAAATGATGACATCCGTGCGAATGTGAATGGGCATTCTTGTATGAAGGTCGACTATCCCCATTTCCTCTCAACACACCATCGCAGTTATTGCACTGTTTGAGTGTCCTGTCTGAGGTTACAACCTTCCCACTTGAAATTCAGGTCAGTGATGGCCATACTTCATGTTTAGATTGTGTTTTGAAACTTTGCATGTGGCGAGATTCTTCAACTTGTGTTTCAGTAATTTTATTTTTAAGTTGTGGTTGCGTGTTTGATATTATTAGGCGATGGAAAAATGCAAAGTTAAGCAATATAACAAGGTACTTTTGGTATCTTATGCAAAAGAATTCCCGTGCATTGTAAAATCACGTAAAGGACCGAATTTCGTATTTTGCTCCTTTTGCTGTACTCACATTAAAATTGTACATGGTGGTTTAAGTGACATTAAAATTCACGTGAAGTCTAAAAAATATGGAGATTTTGTAAAAAGTCAAGAAAAAACTTTGAAAATCGCAACTTTCTTTAATGCTGGGGATGGTGTTAATGATGTGATAAATGCTGAGTGTCTCTTTGCTTCATTCATTTTGGAACATAATTTACCGATGGCAATAGCGGACCACCTCGTAGGATCGCTCTTCAAAAAAATGTTTCTGAAATGTGACGCTGCAAAATGACGATTACTTATTGATTGGTAGAGCTGCATTCAAAATAGTTAGCATATTACAAGATGATGAAAAACTAATGTTTTATTCAGCTATTAGAAAATATTATGTTACCTGCTGCAATTGTATTAGACATGAATTCCCAATGAATGCTGATGTATTTAAGCATGCAAAGGTTTCAGATCTTGAGAAATTTT
>QLNU02015360.1:126019760-126050338 GCA_006491805.2 Dysdera silvatica
AAAGTATTCGCGGTGTCGATCTTCACGTTGAACCCTAAAAACTTCTAAGACAAAGTTGCTGTTACACTTGGAAGCAAAGGTCACGTGGCCTAAAAGGCACTTTGGAAAACTAATTTTCGCACTTTGACTTACATTCAAAAATGCTCTACAAAATAATCACACTGACGAACGCGTTGCAGCTGATATCCGCTGCAGAGTGGCAGGACTCCTTCGGCGTCCAAAACTCCCTGAGGACAACCTAACGCCTATGCAAAGGGTTGCCCTCCGGGAGCTACGGAACGACAAGGACCTTGTCATACTGCCAGCTGATAAAGGCCGTACTACAGTCGTCTTAAATCGTCAAGACTACTTAAATAAAATTACTACACTCTTATCTGATACAAATACATACACCCGCATCACAAAAGACCCTACACAAACAATTCAATCCAAAATGAACTCTCTCCTTCTAAAACTCTATAAATCTAAAAAACTTACATTTAATCTCTACGACTCTTTAAAATGCACTTCCGGCCGCTTACCATCCTTCTACGGATTACCTAAAATTCATAAACAAAATATTCCTCTTAAAACTATAGTTAGTTTTTGCAGCTCTCCTACATATAACCTATCAAAATATCTTGCACGTCTACTCTCTACTATAATCGGTGCTATAAGCTTCCGTTGTTAAAACATTAAGTCTTAGAGCGAATTCTCACTGCAGTAATGAAACACTTTCAAACACAGAAACAAAACACATACACACGGCACTTAAAAATAATGGATACCCTAAACGATTCATTCTCAGAAACTGTAGACCCAATAGTACATCTTTAAACAATACATCTCACACCCGCATATCTATTCCATATATTCACGGCATTTCCGAAACAATCTCTCGCATCCTTAAAGAGGCAAATATCCAAACATTCTATTCCCCTGTCACAACACTTCGCAAACAACTTACAAAAGTTAAAGACCCAGTTCCACACGACCCAGTTGGACACGAACCCGACTGGGACTCAACAAAAATACTACACCGTCACATCACAAACAAGAATAGTAGACTCTTCTTAGAATCTTGGGAAACTTACAAACTACATGGGAAAGCCATTAATACATCACAACCACTTCCAGAAACTTATAAACAACTCTTACTCTGAAATGTATGGGACATCCCCAACATTAGGTGCCCCGCAGTACAGGTTTCTCATTGGTCCCTATTGGGTTCTTCCATGATTCTATTGGAGGCCTCCCATTGGTTCTCATTGGGTTTTTCCATTCTGCGGGACTACTCTGATGAAGGGTTTTCCAGAAATTTCAAGTATAAAAAAGAGACAGAAACATAACATCGTCATTACTCCTGATGAAGGACTGCTGCTGATGCGTCCGAAAGCTTGAGTGATCTTTTTCATTGCTATTTTACCAGTGTTTAACCTTTTGTATGTAAATTTCCTCTTTGAGACGCTGTATTTTATTTCAATTTAATTTGCCGTGGTTACATCACATTATATATAGTAAATATTACGCAAATTTTTTGAGGAAGACAAAGAAATACAAATATTTTATTTATTACATTACGAACCCGCGTAAACTGCGGATGTGATCTCGCTAATGCAAATCATATTAATTTGAAGATAACATATAAATTTGAGATAAAAGAGTATGAGAGCACCAGTGCACGAATCCGGGACCTTCCGATTTCACGTCAGATGTTCTACTAACTAAAATATGATGTACGCTCAACTATACACCCTCATTAATAGTTTTAAATGAAGTAAGGTGAACCAGATGGTAGACGAAATTTGTAAAAATAAAAACAACTGAAGCAAAAATATGTGACTTAGAATTAATTGTTAGTTAGATATGGGTTTAAAGCATGTAATATTAGGAAATATTTGCATAGTACTTTGGGTTTGTATTGCTTAACTTTGATCGTGTCACGCAATTATCGTATTTATATTTTGGTTTCGAATAATGTGTTTCCTGTATGACTTACATATACCCTGTGCGGTGTTCTTTCACTTACTTAATTACTGACATCACTGTATGATCGTAAAAACTTCTAATATTTTTTAATAAGATGCAACTGCCAAAATAATGGAGATGATATAAATTGCTCATCGAAGTTTTGAAATAGTTTGAATATGTATGTCAGGAAAGAATTATGATACAAATTAACGTTTACAAACACTGTAATTTCCCTGCCATATTTATGTTTAGCTGATAGGAAAATACAGTTGGATGATAAAAGCCGAAAACATTCGGCGTTTGAATAAATAGCACATGATTTATTTATTTTTTATTAAATAAATTTATAAAACCTCTGCATTCTACGGCATACACCGGGTATAAAGGGGTTAATTAACCCTTATAAGACTATAAACTGCTTTCCGTTGGGGGTTCTCTGTATATTTTTTGAGGGGAAAGTGGAGAAAGAACGTCATCAACGGTTATATTTCGACGAAGTGGTTTTTTGGGTGAAGAAGTTATTGTGGGTTCTTCATGCACCGGAGCTAAATCTTGCAGTCTCTGGAATGTCTGGTTTCCATTGGTTGGCTGAGCTGAAGGTTTATCTGACATTTTAAAAAGCTGGATGTCAGAAATTGAATGTTCTATACTTGGAGATTGTATAGGACTGTAACTGGCTTGTCCATATGGGAGATACATGTAGCAATGACTTCCATATTCCTGTTGCGTACTAAATTCAGGATAAGTGGGAACGAAAGATTCTCCTGAATTATACATGCTGTCTTCAGATTCTTCTCGAGCAATTTTATGTCTTTCTTGACTATCGTATAATTCAAATGTCACTCTTTTAGGTTCATGGGGTGTAAACAACCTTTCAATAGTTTGTTCAGTACTTGTGCTTGCATATGTGCTGTCTGCTCCGGAATGTCCACGAGTGTTAGCAATTTTTGCATGTTCAGAAAGATGTTCAATATCCAGACTAAGTTTAGACGGGTCTATTTGTCTGGGAGAGCCATCTTCTTCTCTACAAACATCTATTTCTACAGTAGCTTCAGTAACTACTTTGTGACATACTGGTGAATTCAATCCATCAGTAAGGCTCGTACCCGAATCGACTCGTATCACAGAGTTCTCAACACTATTGTCTGTATATACTCCAACGAGGGAGTCTGGAATGGGTCTTTGTACTGCTGGTGACTGAGCAATAGGTTCCATTGTAGAAACTCCTCCCCAAGATAATCTGTTGCCATTGTTAAGCTTTTGATGACTTCCTTTCGAAGAAATACTAGAAACATCCGAGAGTGTTTCGGGAGATGCCAACGGGGCTATACTAAGCCAGTCTTCTTTTTTTCCTTCTGTCGGATGATCATGTTCTTCATCTAAAACAGTAACAACTGCACTGTTAAATTCCCACCCGTGATTTGACGCGGGCTTACTTTGCCCTTGTTCAGCTTCTCCAGCTTCAGGTAGTAAGTCTGTGAAGCTTGTTTCAAGCACAAGGCGATGAGGAGGTGTACGGCTGCCACATTCACTCGTTACAGAATTAGGACATAAAAGTTGCCTTCGCTCTGTTTCCGATAAACGTCGTTGAGGTTTGGCTGGACCTGTATTTACTAGAAGCTAAAATTAAAAAAAAATATATATTAAGCAATTTGTTACTTCTGAATTTAAAATTATATAATGCAAGCTCTTAAATATTAAATATAAAGAATTTTGGTTTACTTTAATTGAAGAAAACTTTTTCTATTTCTTTAAACTCATTTTAATTTGATCAAAAGCGTTTGAATGTTCATTTTAAATAAGAATTACATTTATAACTATGAATATTTAGGCATTTTGTGCATATACAATTGTATATTAATTGCAGAACAGTACCTTATTGCACATTAAGGTAAAGTGTATTTTTCTAAATAAGCCCATGCCTGGATTGATAAAAATGAAGTCTATGCAGTAAAAACATATATTTTAGATATGAAAATAAAGGTGTAAACACAAAGAATAAAGAATAATCGGTAATCATGTAGCATTTAGTTAAAATAAGCATAAAGTAAATTACTAAAATTTATTGTAAATACAGAAATAAAATAATACATTTTTTCCGAAATAACTATATACAAATACACAAGTGAACGTTATTGCATAGAATAACCACAATTAATTTGCATCAAGGTTTTTTGGTAAATAGTAAAATCTTCTGTTTCTGGAAAACACTTAAAATACGCGAAAATGGTTATCATTTTAAGCGTTTTGTTTAAAATTAAAGTTTTAGGTTGAGTATTTAGGCAGTAAATTTAAGAAGACATTCTTTAGATCTAAAATAACTAATAAAATATTATAGTATCCTCGCGCTTTTACAAACCTCCAAGTTACGAACTACACGTTTTTATGAATCACTACGTTGGTCACAAAAACTACTCAACAGAACTAACGTTGATTTTCGCTCTTATTGAGGAACTAAAATTACGCATCCTCCTTTTTTACGAACTTAATTTACCCATTTTCTTTTCACTATTTCACTTCGAGGGTCGAGAATTTGGAAAGGAGAGGTATAGAATTTCTCCAAATTGATAGGACTTCGGATCACCCAAGTTGCAAAAGGAAGAAAAAGGATTTTGCCTTCTATTGCGTATTATTTTATACACTCATGAAGAGCAGTATATTAATTAAACGTTGAGTTGGGAGGGAGGACTGTTTACGTTGGTTTGTGTCCAGATTTGAGAAACTGTGATATAGGGCAGGATAAAGAGCTAGATTTGACATAGATATTAGAAAGAAAAGGCACGTGTAAAGGAAGTTTTGTACTGGAATTCATTGATTAGTTGCGGTGTTAAATTTTTATAATTATGGATAAGTTAAAGTTATTCACTATCTGAGAATAGTTTCAGCTGCTATTAGTAAAAAGAAAAAATGGGAGAGGAACCCTGTATCCTGTGAATATCCTAGTTTTGTCGAGGTAAAAACACATCTAAAAATTATTTTCAAACCCTTCTTTGTGTTTAGAATTGTACTTTTTGTTTTTTAATGTCATTCTCACTTACAAGAACTCTAGATTTTACGAACTTTTAGGGTCCCTAAGTGTTCGTAAAAACACAAACTTACTGTATAAATATTTCGGTATTCTTCTATTCCATTTATTTTATAAAATTGTATGTAAAAATGTTCTATTTATTTTATAAAAAGTGCCCTAGTGGTCCAGTGGGTATAATTAACATCTTCTAGCACGTTAGGTTTGGGTTCGACTCCCAAGTAAGATTGGTCGTATGTAAACATAGCGTGGAGTGGTGTCAAGTCGCTTATATGGTGCCCCTATAGAGAAACAATTGATAATGTCTCGCCCTTAGCTGGCAGTGTAAAACTGCAAAACACCAACATGATTAAAACAGATTGCAATGGTGGGAATAGAAAAAATATTTTATAAAAATGTATAAGTAAGTTTATTTCCATATATGTGATGAGATTATATAAATTATGTTGAGACAATATGAAACAAAAACCTAAGCAAACAGGCTAGTAATTCCAAACAATTGTGAAGTGTGCCTTTTGCTCTAATTTTTATTTCGTAAATTTGTGATAATTAATTTTATTTATAAAAATATTTTTACCTGCTCTAATGCATCGAGTACTTTATCTGGCATATGGTCTTGAACCATAACGGGAGATATGAGAACTTCGTCGAAGTCTGTGGTGTCTGCCCATAATGCTTGATATACTGGGTCATGCTTCTTTACAATTTTTCTTGGGAAAGAATAGAGGAAATGTTATTTGCTTTACTAGTTAATAACATAAACGTGAATAAAAAAATCAAAATTTAATAGCGCTTAATGTTAATCAGTCGGTTTATTTTTAATTTAAATAAAGTGACGCATCATGTAAAAGACGATAAAAAAGTGAGAGAAAATTTTAGTAATTTTTGGTTTATTTATAAAAATAAACTGACGTGTCAAATACATAAAGAGTTAAAGGAGAACAATATTTTAAGCATTAAGTGAAAACAATATATTTTTTATTTGAAATTATGCCTTATTTTGAGTATATTCATATTTCCTTTTAAAAGGTGAACTAATGTTAATGATACAAAGAAAAAAGTAAGACGAAAAGAACAAATCTAGATCAGGGATTTGCACTTTGTTGTTTTCGTTTTAGTTTCTTCGTGGAATGTTTGACCAAAAAGTTTTAATGGTTAATACAAAATTTGGTGTTGAATTTACATCTGAATGTGAATAAAAAATTACATACTATAAAGAAACAACGTTTTGATTTAGTTTTCAACGTTATGGGAAAACTAACTATTTATTTTGAAGTTAAAAGCTATAAGAACTATTTTGTCATCGTGTAATGCAGTTTGGTAGTTTTATTAGTGTCCTTATATAGACAGCGATAATACTGTAAGAATAAAAATTTTCATTTAAAAAACTGAAAATTTATTACCAATATGCTAATCAAAAGTTCAAAAACTAAAAATATTCGTTTATATAAAATTGTATATAATATTCTACCTTTAGCATTTTTATGTAAGTACGTAAGTAATGATCCTGTGTGGAAATATTTTAATTATAGACATTTCATTTTTCAACAGTTGAGTTAGATATCACTATTATGGGAAACGTTTATAATTGAAAGTAAGGAGCAGGTTTTCTTGAAGTTATGTATACTTTTGCATCATTATTATTTCAAATCTACTAAAAGAAATGCTCTTTTTGTTTTCACTGAAGACAAATATTTTAGAAAATATTGAATATACGAAAACATTTATTCAGACAGATCGCAATATTAATTTCAGCCCGTATTTGTTTGGTAACTCACTTCAACAGAAAATAATTTCAATTTTTGAAAAAGAAATTTAAATTTTAAGAGGATACCTATTTTAAGGGAAATTTTGAAATAGGGTTTGACAATACAGGAAATAAACTACAGTATGATGTTTATGCAGAAATAGAAAACAAATGTTTAACAAGGTTAAACAGATAAGTAATCGCAAGGTTTGGTAATGAAGTAATATTTTTTCTCCTTCGAAAAATGTAAGCAATTTAAGGAAGCTAAAACTGTAAACTCAGTAACTAATAACATTGCAAAGATTACAGAAAAAGCAAATGAAGGACCAAAAGACACAAGGAATATTTGAAACAAAAACATAAAATGCGTCATATCCAATACTAAATCACTTTTGGATTGTATACTAACAGACGAAATATAGATGATAAGATAAGAAAAACCCCTCCTATCAATTATAAAACATAACTAATGAAAGGGGAACGACAGTTATTTATGGATCATCTAGTGCTGGAAGGAAAATGTTGCATGGGAATGAAGGAATAAACTTTTTGCTTGTGCAGCGAACAATAAAATTCAGAGAATTGGATTCTAAGCTTGGTGTCTTCCTATCTGATATGCCTTCACTAAAAGCTCCCGTTTTAACTCGTCCCTTTCTTTCTGAAGTAAAGAGCGATTTCCACTTCCCATAGGAAAGCCCCTTCCCCAACGAATAAGCTAAAGTCATTATCACTATTTAAAAGTATTTTTGACGCTAATTACGAATATGTAAAGGTTTCAGAGGCACGACTTCAGGAAGTGACCCCTTTCGGAACTTCAAGTTGCAAAGGAAATTTGTGAAAAAAAAAAATGTTTTTACGATTTTTGTAAAGAGAACAAGAGGTGACCGCAATTTTATTTTTAAATAAAAAAACTACAAGTCATGGTGCATCTAATGCACTTAGAATAATACCCGAAAAAGGCAGAACACATTCAAATTCAATTTAAAAGGACTCAGGAGACTATAGGAGAAATATATTTTATAAGATTTCTTACATAGGGACAGGTGACCTCAATTTTAATTTAAGGTAAGAAACTAGAAGTTATGCTGCATCTTAAGTAGATGGAATGATACTGGGAAAGTTTCAGAAACATATTTAAATTCGACTTTGAAAAACTTAGGAGAAAATAGGAGAAATATCTTTGTACGATTTATGTAAGGAACACTACTGGTGACCTCAATTATATTTTGAGACAAGAAACTAAAAACTATGCTGCGTCTAACATATACAGAATAATACTAGGAAAGTATCGGGAATATATCCAAATTTAATATTAAAAATATCAGGAGATTATAAGAGAAATAGGTTTTATGCGATTTTTTCCAAAGCAAACACAGATGACCTCAATTCTAATTTGAAATGAGAAACTAGGAGCTATTCTGCATCTAATGCGTATAAAACAATGTTTGGAAAGTGTCGGGAATACGTTCGAATTCAATTTTAAATAAATATTTTACTTATAGAAGAAATATACATATTATACGATTCCTGCAGGCAGGATGAAGGTGACCTTAATTCTATTTTGAGAGAAGAAACTAGTCACTATGCTACGTCTCTAACGTAGATAGTGTGTTGCTTGGGAATCGTCAAAATTATTTTAAAGTTCAAATAAAAAAAAAAATGTAAAAAAATACTTGGCCTACTTCCCCTGTACGCAGATATGTATATAGGTGAGGTATCGTGTGGGGGTAATTTTCAATTTAATTTAAAAAAAAACGGAATTTTTCGGGATATTATTAATTTTATTTCATTTTTATTTCAGGGATATTATTGTAGGTCACCCTGCACATTCATACATCGTTTTCCTTAGTTTTTAACCATATTTTACATATTTTTTGATAGATGTAGAATAGAACTTAGTTTCTTGACTAAAAACAAAGTTGTGACCACTTGTGATTGAGATTACCTCTCTGGTCCCTTTTACAAAAATCTTAAAAATATGTTTGCCCCACAAATTTCCTCTGCAAATTAAAGTCCCGAAAAAGTCCTTTCCCGAGCTCATATCTCTAAATCCTGTACACATTCGTAATCAGCGTTAAAATTTGTTTTTCTTATAGTCGCCTGATTTTTAAAAATTAAACTTGAATATATTCCCGATACTTTTCAAGTATTTTTCTGTATGCATTAGACGCAGTATAGCTTCCAATTTCTCGTATTAAAGTATAATCGAGGTCACAAGTGGATTTCTTTTCATAAATCGTATAAAAGATGTTTCTCCTATTATCTCCTGAGTTTTTTTTTAAATCGAATTTGAATATGTTTCTGATATTTTTTGAGTATCGTTTTATCTACGTAAGATACACCATAGCTTCTAGCTTTTTGTTTCAAATTATAACTGAGGTCACTTGTGTTTCCTTTATAAGAAATTGCATGAAACATATTTCTCCTATAGTCCTCTGATTTCTTTTAAATTAAATTTTAATATGTTACCGACATTTCTGGAGTATTATTCTATGTGTGTTAGATGTAGCATAACTTCTAGTTATTTTGTCCAAAAGTAAAATTGAGGCCATCTGTGGTCCCTTTTACAGAAATCGTACAGAATATGTTTCTCCTGAGTTTTTCGAAATCGAATTTGAATATGTTTCCGATATTTTCTGAGTATCATTTTATATATATGAGATGCAGCATAGGTTTTAGTTTCTTGTGTTAAATCAGAATTGAGGTCACTAATGGTTCCTTTGGTACAAATCGTAGAAAACCCGTTTCTGTTAGTCTCCTGAATTTTTTAAAACTGAATTCGAATGTGTTCCTTATGTTTCCCGAGTATCAGTCTAGGTTCGTTAGATGCGCCATGGCTTCTAGTGTTTTATTTAGAAAGAAAATTGAGGTTACCTCTCTGGTCCCTTTTACAAAAATCTTAAAAATATGTTTGCCCCACAAATTTCCTCTGCAAATTAAAGTCCCGAAAAAAAGTTCTTTCCCGAACTCATACCTCTAAATCCTGTACACATTCGTAATCAGCGTCAAAAGTATCTTAAATAGTGCTAATGACGTTCGCTTATTCGCGAGGAGGGAGAAATTCCCATGGGAAGCGGAAATCGCTCTTTCACTGTTTGCCTCTCTGGATTTTAGTTATATAAATTTATTAAAACAGGGTTGGCAAATCTAAAATGATAAAAAGCAAAAATTTTCTTCTCAGTTTCTAAAGTATATCGCGCCAGTATTTATAACCACGGGCAAAACATTTTTAACTCTTCATTTAAACTACGGGAGAAGCCAAGAGGGTAGTTATATGTATTTTTTATTAAGGCATGTCGCAATTATTCATTTATTAAAATCTAAACTTGAGTTATATCTGGTTCTTTATTTACTTTTGCTGATTAACAAATAAGTGTAAAAATTTTCGTTGAGTTTAAATTACTCGTTGGTAATAAAATGTTTGAGATGTTTGTTGTTTGAATGTTTGAGATGTTTGTTGTTTGAATGTTTGAGATAAAATGTTGAGAGTTGTATTTAGAATATTGCTTAAAAAAGCAAACACTTAGGTATAATTATCATCATGCAATGGCAGGATAGCTATTTTTATGAGTTCATAGAGTTAAATATTTGTTAATTATGACGTATGTTAAATCTAGATATGTTTCTTAAAATAATAAAAATATATTTTTATAAAATTTGGTAGTTTCAAACTTTTGAAAAATTTAAAAAAAATTACTCACCTCCACTTAGTCTCATATTTTTGGCTTGAGAGAAAAAAGAAAGTATTACTATATATAAAGAACACATTTTAATCTATAATCTTAAGAATTTGTTAGTAAATTTTCTACGATACTTTATTTAAATTGGACGACAGAGTTTTGTATTTTTTGTCAGAGCTTAATTGGATTAATGGAGTAGAATTATAGTACAGTATTTTATATATGATACTATACTCTCTCTCTCTCTCTCTCTATATATATATATATATATATATATACTACGATAAACATGAAATGCATTTCAAGATAAATTTATGCTAGGTAATTTAAACGCATTTTATAGTGCTTATTTCCCCACCATGGCATCTAACAATCTATTCTAAAGCCATTTTTTAACCTAACCACACACAGAAGTCTTAAATTCAAAGCTTTCCTCACTTTGAAATTAAAACGGAATTGGAGCTTGTAGTCGTCAACAATTTTAATATCAGGAATTTTTTATTCTTTCAGAACTTGGTTATTATTTCAATTCAGAAAAAATACTTTAATGACGTAAACATGCGAATATTTATTAGATATATTATACTTACTCCTCTTTTTTTGGATGGTTACGAACAATGTGAATAATTTTTCCTGGAGGGTATAATGGCTGATGGACAGTAAGGGCAATGGATGAGTCGCTGGGATGAGACGTAACATCTCGAAATCCAGATTTTTCTGCGAAAACTTCGGGCGAATCTACTTTTAAATCATCCGGGCAACAACAAAAAACTCCATCCATAATAATTTTCCACTGCAAAAAACGGCATATAGGTATTAAAATATAGTGTTAAAAAAAATATAGATTTTATCTTTATTTTCCCAAAAATATGCACAATATACTTTTTAACTCAGAAATATGAATATAATTTTACATATGTAACAGATTCATATCGATTTCGACAAAAAAATTATTCGCTTTCGACAGACAATCGTCTTGTGATAACCCTAGACTCAAAAATGAGGAAGGAAATGCAGAAAACGAGAATATATTTCAACTTGAATTTATGCGATGCACCGTGTAGAAAATGCACAGCCGGAAAATGAAAAAAGAACACCAAGAAGGAATTGCCTGGACAGTTATGAAATTTGCATATGTTAATGGGGTGGAGCACAAGTAGGCGTGATCTTAATTTCAGGATCAACCGGTTATTACTTACGACAAAACATGCTATAATATGCAAATTACAGTCGGTGGTATTTAAGCAGAAGGGTGAAGTGGATGTAATCAGTAGTCGAATTATAGACACTTGCGAAGACTCTGAAGAAGCTACAATGCCTGGTCGTGGAAGACCTATACAATTTCAGTAGTTATCGAACTTTGAGAGAGGTCGTCTAGTGGGATTCCATGAGGCCGGTTGGTCGTATCGTCGTATTGCGGAGCGAATTGGACGGGAAGTATCGGTGGTGGTACGATGGTAGCGTAGATGGTTCAAAGAACATTCCCACACGAGAAGACGTGGAACAGGGACTCACAGACGGATTGCTGAGAGGACAGATTGACGCATAAGAAGAGCGGCGTTGTCAAGCAGCACATTCACGACCAATGCAGATTTGCACATTTGCGTCTCAAATTCGAGCTGCCGTTGCACCTGAGGTGACCCTGCAAACAATCCTAACCATCTGCTGGAAGTAGGACTACATGCAAGTGTGCTTCTGGCATGTGTACCCCTGACTCCGACCCAAGGTCGGGACCAGCTGCAGTGGTGCCGACAACGTCTGCACTGGAGAGCACACCAGAGATCTGTCGTTTTCAGCGATGAAAGCGATTCTGTTTGGGAGCCTCAGATAGCCGTATGCGTGTTTGCAGATGCACAGAGGAGCATCTCCACCCTTCTTACATCCGCCATTGCCACACTGGGTCTACACCTGATCTCCTGATAAGGGGAGAGATCATCTGTCAGGCCCGTACAGAACTAGTGTTTGTACCTGGTACAGGTACCAGCACAAGTACCAGGTACCTTAAACAGCATTCGGTATATCAGAATTATTATTTAGCCAGTTGTCGTGCCATCCGTAAGGGTAATAAATAATGGTGTCTTCCATCATACCAATGCCCGCCCACACACGGCACCTGCAACGCAACGTGCACTTCAAGGTATCAGACAACATTCATGGCCTGCACGTTCACCGGACTTGCCGCCATTGAGCACGTGTGGAATTGTATGGGACAACGACCAACCGGCCTCACGGAGTCCCACTAGACGACCTCTCTCAAAGTTCGATAACTGCTGAAATTGTACACGTCCAGGCATTGTAACTTCTTTAGAGTCTTCGCAAGTATCTATAATTCGACGACTGATCACGTCCACTTTGCCCTTCTCCTTAAATACCACTGACTATAATTTGCGTAGCATAGCATGTTTTGGCGTAAGCGTTAACTGGTTGATCCTGAAATTAAGACCAAGCCTACGTGTGCTCCACCCCATTAACATATGCAAATTTCATAACCATCCAGCAATTCCTTCTTGGTGTTCTTTTTTCATTTTCCGGCAGTGTATGTATATAAAGTAAGTATTGCAACATATTAACGTAGCTAATTTTTTTTAATACGTTAACAGCTTTTCCGTTGCATCTGCTACCATCATCAAAATCGTACTGACTTCGTTTACATACCATGTCGGTTAACGTTACCATCTTTCCGATTTGGTCATTGGGAGATAGAAGAAGTCTGTGCGTTTGTATGTATGTGTGTGTGTATGTGCGCGCGTGTGTGTGGGAGGGGGTCTCCTGTTGTAGAATGAATGGAGGTTTCTCCAAACCTGTGAAATGGTATTGACCGGTAGCTAGTCAGCAACTATGAAATAATTGGAAAAAACACTTAGAAATAATGTAGAAGGCCCGAAAAAGTTGAGATCTACTGTTGAAAAAACTTTTTCGATTAGTTGTGCCTTGGAAAATAAGTATTTGTGGCCAGCTTTCCATGGTCAAACCGAATTTATGAAACTCCTCTTTCCGCATATAGGCTTCATGCTCTTTTAATCGCACAAAAAGGGCTTAGCGTGCTTGACAAATGTATACTCTGTCATATTGTCACTCCGTCCCGTGCAAAGTATCTCAAGGATACTTGACATGAATAATGATAATAAATTTTATTTGTCACAGTTGGTATACACAAAACTTACGATACAAGATGGCTAATATCATATATTAATAACAATCTAACGTTTTCCCCATAAACTATATATTGTTGATATGACATTTTTTGATTAAATTAATTTATTAAGATGGAGAATACGATTTTATATATTACCATATATGACCACTATTACATGTGTAAAACCAGTGTGACTGTTCCTCAAAAAAAAAAGAGAGAACCAGAGGTTTAACTAGTTAAAGATCAGCTATTTTATCCGTTTATTATACCTTATCGATACATTAATCTTTCTCCAAAAATAATATTATAATTTTATTCTTAAAGAAACCACGATTATTAATGTTTTAAATTTATCCGGAAATATGTTCCAAAGATCTATGCCTGTATGCTCTATGCTATTTCTATATAATTCATTTTTTATGTTTGACATTTTCAAATGTTGCACATTCTTTATTTTTTTTATTATTACTATATTGGATTATTATTGTTTCCACATGTTTAAGTTCTATCACCTTTTCTTACATGAGTTTTAGTATACAATATTCATCAATATAATCCACAGGTAATATATTATTATTATTATTATGTGCAAATGCTCTATTCTAGTTATTGATATTTCTTTTATTGATCGTTCCAAGGAACCACTTTTTGAAATGCGTTCAATGTTTTTATGCTTCTTTCACTTAGGATCCCCCCACACACAATTACAATATGACAAATGGCTATATACAAATGTATAATATAAATAAATTAGTACTTTTTTAGGAACGCCACATGAAAATATTTTTATTAATCCGATTCCCATGCTAATCTATTTAATAACTTTATTTATGTGTTTCTTCGGGCTAAAATTTTCAGTCAATGTAACACCTAAAAACCCAATGTCATTAATAATTTTAATTTATCGACTATTTAGATATAATTTCTCTGTTTCATTTAATTTATCTGTACTTTTACTTTTAGTCTTAAAAATTAATAATTTCGTTTTATTTTCATTCACCCTTAATTGATTATATTTAAATTATTTTTCATATCCTTTCATCTCTTCACATCCTTTATTTATAAATTCTATACTGCCCTTTCCCCAAAAGAAAATACTTGTGTCATCCATACGTAGTGTTATTTTACCTTCTTCTGATAAACTTATTGCACCTTTTTTATATAATAAAAATAACAGGGGACACAGTATAGGCTCTTGGGGGACTCAATATTTATTTGCAAGGAAATCGAATTCACCATCTTTTACAAAAAATGACTTTTTTCCATTGTGTAAATGATCTTTTAAAATATTATTAATTTTCCTACTAATTCCATATTTACTTAACTAACTTAACAATATATCCCTGTTAATTACATCAAAGGTCTTGCTCAAATAAAAAAATATACCTAATCCAATAAAACCACTTCCCGAAGTCTTCTGTATTTCAGTTACTGTATTTAATAACGCATTTTCAGTTGATTTACCCTTCCTGAAACCATACTGATAATCATATTATTATTATTATTCAATATCTGAAACCCGACAATAAAATTAATAATTTTTTACTTAATAATTTTCGACACCCATGTAGAAATAAGCTCAAACTAGAACTGTTTTTCATTTAGGAGAAAAAGAGACGCCGTCCTCATCCTGGATTCGAACCAGGGTCCCTCCGTTTAGCCCGGAGTGTCTTGGACCACTAAACGAATGAGGACAAGAACAACGCTCTTTTTCTCCGTATGTAAAGGTGTAAGATATTATTACCCTCCGCAGGGATAACACAATTGCCAAATAATGGTCAACACACAAAGCCACCGGGGCGAGTTTTTGTGAGTTTTCGTGGGGGGGATTTATTTTTACTCAATAATTTTCGACACCCACGCAGAAAGAAGCTCAAACTAGATCTGTTTTTGTTTAGGAGAAAAAGAGACGCCGTCCTCATAATTAATTAGTAGTAAATTAGCAGTAAATTAGCTGTAGTCTGTAGTGTTATTGTGCGATCGACAGGGATGCTATATTTTTGTATATGTTCGACACTGAAATTGCCTTTCTTGGTGGGACAGGTTCAATGTTGAACAATGTATTTAATATATAATGAAAGATAAAAGTGTGGGGGGTGGGGTGGGGAAGCACCACGGACTTGTCCTTCTTGCCTGACGATTAAGGTTAAAAATATATGAAAAGATACCCATGAATGGAAGGTATAAATGTTATATAAAACCTTGATTGAATAGAGATTTAGTCTAAGATTTGCATAGAATTTGTTGAGTGGGTTATAAAATTATAAATATAAGTATTATAAACTTTTTATATTTTAATCAAGCTATAATAAAAATTCTGGGGTGAATATCATCGCTCTATTTTTCTTTGATAATTAGCTTACTTTATAATACCTTGCAACGATAATAATTTATTTGATAGTTTCTTCGCATGTCAATGCATTTCATTAGGAATCTTAATCTAAGATTTGGGTAAATAAATGTTAAGATTTTTCACAAATAATATAATTTGTCATGATTTAGATATCTGTCATGATTTAGATATCTATCATGATTTAGATATCTATCATGATTTAGATAATTTCATGGGTTATAATGCTAATGCAAATTTTGCTGGGTTATTTAATCATTCATCAGACAATCTTATCCCACGTGCATCGCTGTTTGCTCAATTTGTAGGCTTCCAGCCAACTCTCGATATAGTTTTACAGCTTTGCTGTGTGAAGAGAAGAGAACATGCTTGTTTTTCTATACGCGCTGGCACTATGCCACCTAAGTTACATGCTGAGTTAAAATTCAGGTAATTTGTATTTCTCGTCTCTCCGTTCCTCTATTTTGTCCAACGTAAAATTACAAGTTTCGTGGATTTCATTGGCATTAATTTGAAGTTTTAGTGGCATATAATTCTTATGCATTTAATTTTGTGTACGTAGTTTTCCAGATTGGATTTATCAGTTATATCATGAAAGATAAACGGAGAAAATTTCGTTGCAGTTTTCTTAATTATTGTTTTATCCTCACGTTACGCTTTTTTTTTACTATTATGTGTTCTAATTAACCATAGTCACGTGTTTTAAACCATATTTTAGAGTAGAAATAAAACAAATTGATCAAAGAAATAAAAAAATAAGATTTATCCTGTTTTAAATTATTTTGATCCTGTTTATATAACTATTTGCATTTTTTCTTGTATGGTTTCCAAAACTGTTTAAATTTTTCACCCGTTTTATTTTATATGTTATTAATAACATACTTTTAAGGCTTTAATATTTTAAAAATTTTATATTTATTTAGAAGAGTCGTAATTTAATTTTATGTTCGAATGCAGATGGTTTTTTGTTTTTACATTTTTTGTTATAGCTTTCGTGCAATTTTATTTTATCGCGTGTGTTTGATCTCTTTGATTATGCAGACTAGTTATCTCATTATTTGATGCTCAAAACTAATTAATAGTCTGATTGTGATATATTCCAGCACATAAAAATATTAGACGTATCATTGCAAAAAAGAAACGGAATAAAAAAAAAGCTCCTATAATCCAATTGACGATTGTAATTAATATACTGCACATAAGATAAAGTTTTTGTACTCAGAGAGATGTTTTAGCGTAATAGCGATTACAACCTGTACAAATTGCTTATAAGGTAAAATAAAAGAGCATGTTTAACTATTTCTAGTAAATTTCGCTATTTATATATATTGATCGGTATTTTGAATTTAACGAAAATATATGACTCCGCGCTTTTTACTTTGGGATCTTGACTCCGCTTTATCGCATTAATAAGATCAGATCTTAATGCTTCCATTTGATGCAAGCCAAGACGAGGAACGACGTCTTTTCCCAGCACAATGGAAGTAATAAATTGCTTCGTATATTCCACCGCAGGCATACTGTAAAAAAATAATATCAAGTTCAAGTATTAAGCTTTTACACAGCTTACCTTTTCATTAACAATTAACACATTTTCATAATCAGAATTTATGACTATTCAGTTATACCTCAGCAGTCCTCCAGGTGGAGAATACGCATAGCATACAAGATTAGGATATTCACATCTTAATAAAATGGCTAGTATTGCTGCAGTTCCTGCTCCTAAGGAGTGACCAACTAAAACTAAATCATAATACTGCGTCCCTTTATCCTAAACAAATAAAAGGCAAAGGTTAATGTCTTCAATGCAAATTCAACTCTTAAAATCGTGCTATTATATTTTAGATATACAGAAGGCCATTCACACATTATGGAAACGAATTTAAATTGTTATTTCTATGTCAATAATTCAAATCTTATTTTTCTGGAATGTCCTATTTGAAGACCATGGTTCTTGAATATTGCTCTGCAACGATATTTCCATAATAAGAAGCCGTTTCGAAGTACAGTCATATCAAGTTTCTCTTACATCTCTTGTGATATTTCCCATAAACCCTCTAATGTTGCAGGCCGCCTTCTCCCAAGTGCATTTTTTAAGAGACCAAACGCACAGAAATCCATCGTTGCTGCATCTGGGGACTTGATAGGGATATGGCTAAAAGGAATGGGTGTTATTTCGGTGTCATTTTACAATTTCACCATGAAATTCTTGGCTGATTTCGAAGTGTGGCTAGAACCTTATTCTTCATGAAAGACAAGGTTTTGGGTGTTATTTCCATAGAGACTAAGAATATCTTCCTTAAAATTTGCTCCAGAATATCTCTTTGATAATATTGGGAATTGATTTTAATCTTAGATCCCACTTTACGTAATTTTAATTCTTCATTACAACTAAATTCAGCAACGACCATAAATCCCTTAGGGAAACTTCCTTTGCATTCGCGAAACCACATTTGCTTGTCGATCCTACTACGACGGTGGTAGCAAATCGCTCTTTTTTTTTAGCATAATCACTTAGATAAAGCTAGGCGTCATCTAGGGTCACAATTTTCTTCCATTTTTCGCTGACAAGAAGTTTTCGTACAATTTTTTGCAGTTGGTCTCCCTCTCCTGAATATGGCGAGGCAGAAGCTTGTGAACCTCCGGTTTGTGTACAGCTTTAAGGTTTAAATCATGGATAATAATTTTATTTACAGTTGCAGGAGGTATTCCTAACCTCATGGCGATGGCTTTTTGCATTGGATGATTTTTAATGGTAACCATAGCTTTCACTTTTTGATTTTCTTGGGATATAATCTTGGTCTACTAATTCCTGGTCTACTAATGTAGCCATGCGTTTTTTGCCACGTTAATGAAGAATATTTTAAACCCTTTTTATGGAAATGGTATATCCCTTTCTCTTGCATCTTTTTACAATTTCAGAATAGGAGTATTTCTCTTCGGAAAGAGCGGTCAAGTAACCTTCTAACCAAGAATTTATTTCCGGAGGCATATCTGGTGTTAAACAAAATACCAGTTTAAATACCACAGCTTATATAGCCAGAAAACGTATGATAGGGCCCCACCTACATGAGTATTAATTTTCATATTACAATGGGTAGTTAAATTCGTTTCCATAATGTGTGAATGACCTTCTGTGGACAAAGTAGTTTAAACTATTGATATAAACAACACTAGCATATACTACTAATAATAAAATTAATAATGTGTTTATCCGCTTTTTGTCCAAATCATTAATCATAGTAAATTGTTTAATACCTTACTTTACTCAAATGGCCCCTCAGGACGATGAAATACTAGGTGCATTAATAGAAATTTAAACAAAAAATTTGATACACTGACGAACGACACAAGTATTAGCGTTCTTTTAATATATCTGTATATAACTATTAGCGTTATCGTACATTTTCTTGATTACTTCTTTTAGCAATATTTATTTGTACCTTACGTTTATTTTCAACGAAACTAACGATTATGTATAAAAATAGGTTTTAAAAAATGTGAAACGTAACTTGGGATGGAACAGGCTCAAACATCCAGCTACTTTATGATTTAGCTATAAAAGGTTTGCTGTATGGATCAGATGGTAATAATATTAGTAGTCGATTGAGGACGATAACCTTCTCATTTCTCGCTATATAGCAGGGAACATAGTAGGCCATTCATTCGTTTAGCTAAATAAGGAGGTATATCGTAAGGAATTTGCCGTATTTAATTGAGTTTAATAGAAAAATCTGCGTGTTTATTTTTGAGTGATATTTGTGACATTTGAGAACGGCAAGAATGCTCTGATCATTTAAAAATCGCAACAATACTTGAATTGAGCATGATAATCATTTGGAACTTAACAATAGCTTAAAACTAAGTTATTTAAAAACCAAGAGTCGAAATTTGTAAGTTTTCGAGAATGGCTAAAAAGAAATTTTAAGAAAATAGGAAAATTTTTAAAACAAAAAAGTGTGAAAGTAATATTTGAAATTAGTGTTTCTCAAAGTGTGGTCCCCGAAATTTACTTACAATAAAAATTACTTACATAATAATGCTCTTTGGTCGCATTTTAATTTCTAATACGGTAACTATCCACAGATATAAGGCATATAAATTTTTGGGGGACCTTCGATAATTTTTAAGAGGTTAAATCTGTCCTCAGACCAAAAGTTCAAGAATGGATATCTTAAAATATTGAAATGAATTAATTTTATGAAGCCATTTTTATATGTGGCTTCATAAATTTAACAGTTTTATATTTTCATGGCCTGGGGGCACAGGACCTTTGAATGTATTTGGTCAACACAAAACTGCACCATTTTTAAAAATTTATAACATTAAAGATATCCAATAGAAACCTTAAAAATTTTAAGCATGTGTTAAATGTAATTTTGTCTTTATGTGCAGGTTTTGATAAATATATGAATTGAGATTTTCCATTTTAGAAATTTAATTACGTAAGTCAAGTATTGAACGTAAAAATTACAACATGTATACAGTGCGCGCAAGATTTAATCTCAATAACGTCGCATAAATGAATAAAAAAATAAAAACATAAAGAAAATAAGTGTCTTGGGATGACGTTACTCATGTAACAAGTGGTTCTCCAGAAATGGTGCGCGCAAGCTGCAAAATCTTCATTTTGAAAAAATTGACGTTGAAAATATATATTGACGCGAAAATATACATTTTAAAGGGCTACGTTATCCATCCATTATTTCTCGAAATAATGGACGGATTTCAATGCGGTTGGCCTTTAAACGTGCATAAGAATCGGGCGTGATTTTTAAAAGTGTTTAAAAAAATCGATTTTTTAAAATTTCAATGGTCTTGTGACCCCTTAAATTAATCTGATGACACAGCGTTTTTTATTTGTTATCCGACTTAATCAATAAGTATATACCTACATCTATTTCCTTCCCTCCCTCACCTAGTAACAATTATCTGTCATTTATAGTATTTTTAATTATTCTTATTATACCACAATATCAATACTTTTTAATAATTGAGATAAAACTTTCCTTCATGGGACTGTCCTTTATCTAAATTATTAGGAACCAGTTTTTTTTTCTGTCTTGCTCAGGATGCAGATATATTTATAATATAACCTACATTCCCGACAATACGTGTTTGATTTCGATATGTATACATACATAAACATACTGCATAGATTTACTTATAAACATTATGGTATTATTGACGATATATATATACATTTTAACATCGATTATTAAAATTATACTTCCAAAGTTCAGAAGTATTTTATATCTTTTATAGCAATTTTTGTATTCAATACAATACAATTTTATTTAGACGGAATCATCTCGTATTATGATATTTTTACACATGGTTTATATTATTATATAGCAGGGCTGCTACTCAAATTTATGTTGAAAATAGTTGCTTTAGTAGCCTAAACAGTCAGAAATAGTTGCAGAAATAGTTGCCTCGAGCAAGTATTTAAGTTACATAAATAGTTGCCTCCGAGTCATTCCATGTCAAGAGAACCAAAATTTTAGCATTTTTGAACCTCACCCTCTTGGATTTTTTCCTTTGGCTCATTTGATGTACTACCAGAGATAGTAAACAATCCAAATTTTTAGATTTTTAACTGCAGTATTTTTTAAATTAAAGGCCTTTGAAATCCAGAAAAAAGCATGATTTTCTGCTAACATGCAATTACAAAAACTATTATTACTCAAGCTAGAACTGAGATACATGGATGAAATAAAAACCATGTTATAGATTATTTTGTAAACTTTTATATGATACCCAAGAATATGCTTTTTACGTATTCAAGATTTTATAAAAAAATAATTTTTATCTTTCGCAATTACAGAGGCACGCACACACACACGTATATATTGTTTATTATATTGGCATTTATATAAATGATACATTAAAAAAGCTGTCGATATTAGAAGTACTTACTGGACTGTAATTAAAGGCATGTAGTAGTATTGATTCATCCACTATTTTTTTCTTAATATATTCTGCAGCTTGTATCATTCCCTGGAAATTCAGAATAGAAAACATGGAATCAATCTCAAAAGAATACTTTTTATATATCAACATGTTTATAAATCCCGCATATAAAACTATTGTTAAAACTTCATGTACATTTCCTATTTCAACTGATGTCCTTAATCTATGTTTGAAGCATTTTTTAATATGATTTGGCATGCCATCAGAGGTAAGCTGATATGTTTTTGTTTACAATTTGAATACGTGTTCTTCAAAAACATTTATATTATAAATGAGTATCTTCTTTATCATTCCAGGACTAAACAAATGCAGTTGAACCCGCACAAGTAGACACAATATAGCTGCACAAAACCGCATAAGTGTATACAGGGCCTTTCGAAGAAAATACGAGGCCTGGGGAAACTAATATTTTAGAGGCCCATCAAAATTGAAATATATACACGTCTGGCATAGACTAAGACCCCTAATATTGCGAGGCTTGAGGCAGCAACCTCTCCTGCTCCTTCTGATAGAGCCTGAGTGTATAAAATATTAAGCCTGAAAAATTTTCACATATCTTTAATATTTTCTAAACCCGCTTAACTGGATATATATAACAGCACAAACTGCATAGGTGCATGTAATTGTTAAGCCAAACGGGTGTTTTATTGTGAATTTTTCACCCAATAAGTGTAAAAATAAATGTCCAAGACAACACACATTTGTGTTTCTACGAAAGTTTCATGGCGCATTTGTATCGGAATTTCTGGTATGACATGGGGAGTGAGCTACGTTACTCCTTTGTGTCTTGTATTTTTCCATAATTTCACTTATTTAGTAGGAGTTGACTAAGAAACGTCATTGCTTGTTAAGCATCTTTAAGTTATGCCTATAATGCTTTTGCTTCAGTTATGTTAGGTAAAAAAAATTACCTATTTACTACCTCGCATTAATAATTTAAATACATTGATCAAAAGTTGGAGATTTTAAATACTTTAAAATCAAACTTAAGTAATACTCTACTTCTTACTTTTATGAATGAAGTAACGATACTGTATAATTATTAAAATAAATCCAGTGCATAATTTACATACTTCGAAATAGGAATATGCAATTTAATAATATAATAAAAAAAGTACTATAAAAATTTAGCGGAAAAATAATTTGCACGTGGCATTTTACTCAAGTCTGTTTAAGTGCACAAATCACTTAACTGCATAGAATTTTGTTGTCGCATCGATGTGCATTTATCAGCTTCGACTGTACTTGCTTTGCAAATTTATCGTTATATCATTCACGTAATTAGAACATTTGACGTTAATTTCTTTAAATGTAGCATTTAACTAAAATAATTTCCTTAAAGGGTTTGCATTATTTTATAACATTTAAATATTATAGATATGAACTAAATGAGTTACAAAATAAAAAAGATTTAACTGGCACAGGTTTTAGACTTTTGGCGGCCCTAGGCGCAAATTGCAACCATATGCTTATGTGAAAGCATAGGCGTAAGCAATCCCTATTGGCGGAAAAATCGCATCCATTCTCCCTAGCTTTCATATCAGAAAACGAAATTCATCACTAAAATTCGCTTTTCCGAGATTCTGACTACGTTTATTCATGAAGGTAAGGTCAAACGGAAGCAGGTGTTTACCGAGAATTTTAACTTGAAGGGAAGTGTGCAACAAAGGATGTTAAGAAACGTGAAGGGACGTGGTAAAATTTTCGGGAATTGATGACGAAGGCTATTTTTTAGATGCTCAAATATTGACGATTTGAGAACATCGCAAGGCGGGAGATGCCGGTATACAGGGTGGCGCGTAAGATCGTTGACAAAAATAAAAATACGCGTGCTGAGAGGCTCGAGCAGCGAGAAAAGGAAAAGAATTTGCATATTGTTAGCGCAGATATAGCCTTTATAAAGAACAAGTTTGGTGAGCCTAAGATCAGTATTACTGTTTTTATATTAGGATGAGTGAATTACGTCGGTTAATTATCCGTTCATTTCTACGTGGTAAGTGTCAGGCTGACATTTGGAGGCGTCTGAAAAAAGGCAACGTTTCTTGTCAATTGATATCCAAAACTATTAAACGATGGAGGGAGACTGACAGTGTTGCTGACAGGCCCCGCACTGATAGACCACACAACGTTCGGACGCCATGTCAAATCAAACTGTGAAAGCTCGAATTCGCCGAAAACCTCGATGATCACAAAGAAAACAGGCCTCCGAAATGAGTCTCATGTAGATCAGTTCAATGAATTAAGAAGAATGATCCGGGATTAAGACCTTTCAAACGGCGGAAAGTTTACGGTTTGATAGTGAAGCAATGTAGGTCCGGACTCGAAAGATCGAAGGTGTTGCTTCGGCGGTACGCTAATGAAGATGTGGAAAAAATCATCTTTTCTGATGAAAAAACATGCCTTATCCAGTAATGCATGAACGCTCAAAATGACAGGGTTTACGTATCAAGTCTCGCAGATATTCCTCAGAATGTAAGAATTGTTCAACGCTTTCAGAAGCCTGGGGAGCCATCTCTTTTCTGGGTACCCTTCCTCTCGTTTTTGTGGAACCCGGAGTAAAAATTAATGCTGCTTACTATCGGGACAAAATTCTTGACCGTCACCTGAAAGAGGGGCTCAACATGTCTTGGAACAGGGGCGATGGACTTTCCAGGTTGACTCTCCATCACCCCATGGGGCAAAATCACTCAAGAGTGGACTTGCTGGCTGAACACCTTTGATTTCATTTCGTCACCAGAATGGCCCTCCTCGTCACCTGATTTAACCCACTGAACTACACCATATGGGGACTTTTAGAGGCAAAGGTCAATGCTATCCAACACCGTAGCATTGACTCTATGAAGAAGACCCTGCGCGACTCATGGTGTAAAATGTCGATGGACACCGTGCGTAATTCTATGGCCGCATAGCGAAGAAGATTATAGGCCGTATTTAAAGAACGGGGCGGCCGATTTGAATAAAATTTTCATAGAATATTTGTGAGATCATATTATTGTAAGTATTTGAATAAATTATTGAATTACTTTTCATGTGTACAAATTATGATCAGATTCGTTTGTCAACGAAATTAAGCGCCACCTTGTAAAATAAAAAAACTAGACACCGATTGTAAATAAAACTTTGAACGCGGCACCATTTAGTTGATGCCCCTAGGTTTGTCTATTGCAAAAGCGGACCCTGTATTTAATTACATTCCTCGTTGATTACCCCAAAATGCAATACTAAAAGAAGCAAAGGGTAAGGACTTGTTTTCAAAATTGTAGTATATTGCAAGAAATTAATCATGCTCATTATTTACGGAATTGTACTGCTTTTCTGAGAGGTTAGGTACATTTCTGATATTTTGGTAGTCTATTCATGCGACATTAAACTTTTTTTTAGATTTTCATAGTTTATATTTGTTGCTGGTCATCATATAGATAATTGGCGACTGTTTTCTATAATATGACCCTGTTTTGAATAAAACATAAATAAAAAATATGCTAAATGTGCCAATATTTCGAACTGGAAAAACAAATATCCTTGCATACATTTTAACCTGAGTCTTTAGGGTGCTTTTTAAGACATGTATTAAATATTGGCAATAATTAATTTTTTCTATTGGAAAATGTTGCTTATTTAGTATGCATCTAAAGTTTTTTAAATTTCGATAAAGGTAAATTACATGCAAAAAAACAGAAGTATATAATTCCTGTTACAAAGAAAACTGATCACTCCTATTCAAGTTTATGTACCAAGTTTATGTTTAACATTAGAATAAGTACCACTGAAATATATATATATATATTGAAACTATAAAAATGAACAATTACTTTATGTCCAAGCCAATCATCATGTCGAGGTTCGGTTGGCAGTTGGTCGGCTTCGGCATTTAAATCTGTAACAACATCCTGTTAAAAGGAGAGATAATTATTATATTGAAGTATAAAAAACAACGAAAACAGTTACAGTAAGTTCTATATTTTAGTTGTTTGAGAATTAATAAAATGTAATTTATTGTATTAAAACCAAGGTAAGTACACACAAAATATAACTTTGATTTGGTTTTTGCTTTTGATGTTTTACGTACTTGATGTTAAATGACGGGTAGGTTATATTAATATTATTTATTAATTCGCATGGGGGAGAAAAGCGACCTTAATCAAATGCGCAGAAGTTTCAGGCCAATATATGTGTAAGAAATATATATATATAATATCTAGAAATTTTGACTATATCCGATGACTCTTTACTCGAAGTATATGCAGTCATATTTTTAGCATATGTATATATAAAAGGTTAAACACTGGTAAAATCGCAAATGAAAAAGATCACCCAAGCTTTCAGACGCGTCAGCAGCAGTTCTTAGGACCGCTGCTGACGCGTCTGAAAGCTTGGTGATCTTTTTCATTTGTTATTTTACCAGTATTTAACCTGTTCTATGTAAATTTCTTCGCTGGTACTTTGTATCGTATTTCTATAATACATGTATTTTAACAGTTGTCATGAAATTGGGAATGTTTTTCATTATACTGTATTATCTGTAGCAGATTCTTCTTTTTTTAATAGTTTTATCTATTCATCTATTTTAGAAATTCTTATCTATATTTTATTACTTTATTAAATTTCTAAGGCTTATTTATATTGGTCATGCCAGTTCATCCAGGGGTGCCCACCCCACTTCCTCAGATTTGGCTGAAATTTGGCACACGGTATCCTTAGGCAAATAAAAGAACCTATATTTCTCATTTTTGAAATATTGGCTCTAGTTTGGAAATTACAACCCTGTAAAGTTACTTTCTTATTCACGGATTTGATTTTTGCCGCAATGAATGCAGAGTAACACACTTAGTTGAATTTGCATCTTGCTGGCAAACATATTGACGTAAAATCTTGAAATTTACCACACTTATATAAAATTTCATGTATATCCCAAATATCACTTTTAAAATAGAATTAATTGCTTACAAATGTGTAAAAATCATGTAGAAAGTTGAAAAAGTATGTTTTCAGAATTCACAATACATTGCTTCAGTAATGTCCTTCTAACTTTTTCTATCACTTCCCACATCCTTCAGTTAGGTGTCACTGGAAAGAGTATTAGATTTTCTACAAGAAAGTGAAATAAAACTTGTGGGCATTTATCTCCCCACTCATCCACCCATTCCAAACTTTACAAAAGCAGTTTTTCGTGAGGGAGATTGTTTTGTACATATTATAATCGAACTATTTACTGAATAACTAATATGTTTTAAACTTTATTATTAAGTAATGAATATACATTAATTCATCTGCATTATTTATTAATATAAATAGGTAATGTGGGTTATAAGTAAAAAATATTTGTATAATTACAAAACATAAGTTTAGTAATAATAGAGGATGATGCAGTATTATATCATTCTCCAGAAATTAGTTGTGGATTAAACTTTTAGATGATGCAATATTGCATCATTTATGCTGTAGAGCATAAGTAATTTGATGGTGTCATTACTTAGCCAATCACAGAAGGCCCCAGATTGTGAGAGGATTCAACTTTAACAAATTATATTCATTCATTCATTCATTCACTGTCATTCTTAGTGTTAATGTGGTTGTTGAAATTTGTTTTTTCTTAATTTCTCAAGAAGTGTTTAATAGTTTTTTTTGTTTCTTTTTATAGTTATATGTATTTTTAATGCAGATTGGTATGTAGAAAGTAAATTTGTGACATTTATTATTAACTGTAGACATATCTTAAATTTTCTATGGGAAGTGCAGTGTAGGTCTTTATACTAATTCTGTGTACCATATAAATATATATACTGACAGGAAGATACTTTTTCAATATTGTTGAAGAAATTTCTAATGAAAGAGAAATTCTACTTAAGAGGGTAGAAGGGCTCACCTTACATTTAAATTCAAGTATCTGTTTACACAACTATCCTTCACTAATTAAACTTTATGGCAAGAAATTTAAGAAATGTTGCGACCCAACAAAGAGACACGAAAGGTTTATTAAAAGTAGCTTACGGTCTATTTCTCTCCAGATGGCCAAAGATGCAAAGAGAAAAAGTGGTATTTTATTAGTTCCCGGACAAAAACTCTGTTCTAATTGTAGGAAAAATTTGTTTATTTGTTTAAGGATTATTGTGATGACTTTGGAATTTTCAGCTTCTAATGATGAGGAAAAATGAGATTTACATTACCTTACACTTAAGGAAGACCACAATAAACCTACAACACCTTTTGCTAAGGAAGATATGAATTTAAGTATGGCATCTCTCAGTCTGCCACCCTTAAAACTTAGGTCACTTTCGGAGCATTCCAAAATATCATATGGCAAAAAAAAGGTAGCAGATGTTATATGTGAAGTGAGAACAAAAATAGCAAAGGTCTTGAAGCTTCCAGAAGAGGAATTTAAGTCTAATAGGTGTCATAATAATGAGGTGTCATCTATTAAAGAATCAGTTCAGAGAAATGAAAATGATTTAAATTATTTAATTGACAAAATGAAAGAAAAAATTAAATCTTCAACGTCCATGAGAGAAAGGTTACACATTTTAACATTTGCGCCCAAGTCATAGTCTCGTAAGAAAATATCAATAGAATTTAATGTTAGTGAGTACATGGCAAGAAAATCATAGCAGTTGAGAAATGAAAGAGGAATAATTTCTTTTCCTGAGCTTTTGCAAGGTCGAAAAATCTATGCATAAGTTACCGAAAAGGTTATTAATTTTTATCAAGCAGATGAAAACAGCAGACTAATGACAGGTGCCAAAGACAAAGTTGGTGCGCACACAAGAATCTATGAACAAAAGCGCAGAATACACTGCAATGTTAAGGAACTATATACAGACTATAAAGAAAAGCTCCCTTGTGATAAAGTAGGATTTTCTACATTCAGTGAGTTACGTCCCAAATGGTATGTTACAGTTGGTCAGTCAGGCACATATTCAGTGTGTGTTTGCTTAGTATACCAAAATCCAATCCTTTTTTTAAATGCTATGAGTTTAAAAAAATCAAAGATGAAGGGTCTTAGTTGTTTAATTGTATGTGATATAGAAAAGCGTGATTGCATGCTAAGAATATGTCCTAACTGTTCGAATTCTGACAAAGTTGAGGAATGCATAAATACAAATTTTCAGGATTTTGACGTTGATAAAGTTAAGTTTTCGCAATGGATAACTACTGATCGCAGCAATTTACAAACATTAGTTACCTCTTTATGTGAATTCATCGATCATTTTGTGAATAAATCGACTGCTTTAATAATCCCAGTCATTTATTTCCAAACAGCAGTCAGATATATGAAATACAGGAAAGAGAATCTTCAGACAAATGAAATGCTTATTTTTGTGGACTTTTCTGAAAACTACCCTTTCGTAATTCAAGATGAAATTCAGTCTTATTATTTGGCACACGCATCCTACACAGTGTACCCAGTAGTTCTGCACTTCAGAAAGAATGAAGATATATGTGAAATGTCTTTGTGCTTTCTCTCAGATTATCTAAATCATGATATTCTCTTCGTGTATGAGGTTCAGAAAAGAGTAAGCTTACTAATTCATGAAGAATTCCCCTATATTAATCACATGGAGTACATCACAGGCGGTTGCACAGCATAATACAAGAATTTGTAGTAAAGATGAAACGACACACTGCGCAAAATATTAAATAAAATAAAACACATTAACACAGTTAAAATAAATACGATGGTTTATAGCTATTTCGGAAGCGCGTTTAGGCTTCCTTCTTCAGAACCCTAGTTACACTAATGTGACACACGTGCTAGAAAAACTATCGATGCCAAATTGCTAGTCCAAAATTAGTTCGGGTAAACCAGTTGTGGGTCCGTAGCCGCGTCTTTTGCTATGGGACGAATGAAGTTTCTCCAAATAGAGGACATGGAATTGAACGGAAGCTGATCGTTAACAGTAGAAGAGGAATGCGAAAGAATATGGAAGGCTTCAAAGAAATTGAGGTCGGCTGGTGAAGAAACTTTCTCTATTAGATGGGCCTTGTCGAAAGAAAATTTGTGGCCAGCTTCCCAGGCGTGTTTGGCCAAAGCAGATTTTTCCAGTTGTTGTTTACGCACGTAGGCTTCATGCTCTTTAAGACGAAATCGAAGGGCCCGACGTGTTTGACCAATATAAACACGATTACACTGGCATGGAATGGAGTAAATTCCAAAATAATTGCAATCAGGAATAATATCCTTGAGTTTGGAATAACCGAGTTTATTGATTGGAGTAAAAGTGACCTTGAAATTAAATTTACGGAGGATGGAAGCAATTTTTGAAGAAATTCGTGGAACGAAAGGAATGCTGATAAAATTACAAGGAGAGGAATCAATCAAGAGTGTACTGCACAGCTTAGGTCTAGTGAGTTTCTTCAAAGCGTCGTCAATAATGGTAGGATTGTAACCACGATCTCGAGCGATGTCAAGAATATGGTTAAGTTCAATCTTGAGTAATTCTTCAGATGATGACAATTTTAGAGTACATGAGACCAAACCTGTAGAACGTGCTTATCGTCTAATTTTGTGGATGGGCGGAAGCAGCATGCGGCGTTTGGCTAACAGCAAAATGTTTCCGATATACGCTGGTTTGGAACCCGGACGGCGATCTATGTACCAAAACGTCCAGGAAAGGCAATGAACCGTTGTTTTCTTCTTCCAAAGTGAATTGTATGTGAGGGTTGACGGACTTTAAGGTGGTGAGAATTGTAGAGAGATCTGAACAATCGTTTGGAAGAAT
>QLNU02015360.1:126050438-126072977 GCA_006491805.2 Dysdera silvatica
ATATCCCAAATATCACTTTTAAAATAGAATTAATTGCTTACAAATGTGTAAAAATCATGTAGAAAGTTGAAAAAGTATGTTTTCAGAATTCACAATACATTGCTTCAGTAATGTCCTTCTAACTTTTTCTATCACTTCCCACATCCTTCAGTTAGGTGTCACTGGAAAGAGTATTAGATTTTCTATAAGAAAGTGAAATAAAACTTGTGGGTATTTATCTCCCCACTCATCCACCCATTCCAATCTTTACAAAAGCAGTTTTTCGTGAGGGAGATCGTTTTGTACATATTATAATCGAACATGCCACTGAAATAACTAACATGTCTTAAACTTTCTTATTAAGTAATGAATATACATTAATTCATATGTATTATTTATTAATATCAATATAAATAATTAATGTGGTTTATAAGTAAAAAATATTTGTATAATTACAAAACATAGCAGTTTAATGATAGTAGAGGATGATGAAATATTATATCATTCTCCAGAAACTAATTGCGGACTGAACTTTCAGATGATGCAATATTGCATCATCTATTCTATACAGCATAAGTAATCTGATGGTGTCATACTTAGCCACTCACAGAAGGTCTTAGATTGTGAGAGGAGTCAACTTTAACAAATTATATTCATTCATTCATTCATTCACTGTCATTCTTAGTGTTAATGTGGTTGTTGAAATTTGTTTTTTCTTAATTTCTCAAGAAGTGTTTAATAGTTTTTTTTGTTTCCTTTTATAGTTATATATATTTTTAATGCATATTGTTATGTACAGAGTAAATTTTTGACATTTATTATTAACTGTGGACATATCTTAACATTTCTATGAAAAGTGTAGTGTAGGTCTTTATATTAATTCTGTGTACCATATAAATATATATACTGACAGGAAGATACTTTTTCAATATTGTTGAAGAAATTTCTAATGAAAGAGAAATTCTACTTAAGAGGGTAGAAGGGCTCACCTTACATTTAAATTCAAGTATCTGTTTACACAACTATCCTTCACTAATTAAACTTTATGGCAAGAAATTTAAGAAATGTTGCGACCCAACAAAGAGACACGAAAGGTTTATTAAAAGTAGCTTACGGTCTATTTCTCTCCAGATGGCCAAAGATGCAAAGAGAAAAAGTGGTATTTTATTAGTTCCCGGACAAAAACTCTGTTCTAATTGTAGGAAAAATTTGTTTATTTGTTTAAGGATTATTGTGATGACTTTGGAATTTTCAGCTTCTAATGATGAGGAAAAATGAGATTTACATTACCTTACACTTAAGGAAGACCACAATAAACCTACAACACCTTTTGCTAAGGAAGATATGAATTTAAGTATGGCATCTCTCAGTCTGCCACCCTTAAAACTTAGGTCACTTTCGGAGCATTCCAAAATATCATATGGCAAAAAAAAGGTAGCAGATGTTATATGTGAAGTGAGAACAAAAATAGCAAAGGTCTTGAAGCTTCCAGAAGAGGAATTTAAGTCTAATAGGTGTCATAATAATGAGGTGTCATCTATTAAAGAATCAGTTCAGAGAAATGAAAATGATTTAAATTATTTAATTGACAAAATGAAAGAAAAAATTAAATCTTCAACGTCCATGAGAGAAAGGTTACACATTTTAACATTTGCGCCCAAGTCATAGTCTCGTAAGAAAATATCAATAGAATTTAATGTTAGTGAGTACATGGCAAGAAAATCATAGCAGTTGAGAAATGAAAGAGGAATAATTTCTTTTCCTGAGCTTTTGCAAGGTCGAAAAATCTATGCATAAGTTACCGAAAAGGTTATTAATTTTTATCAAGCAGATGAAAACAGCAGACTAATGACAGGTGCCAAAGACAAAGTTGGTGCGCACACAAGAATCTATGAACAAAAGCGCAGAATACACTGCAATGTTAAGGAACTATATACAGACTATAAAGAAAAGCTCCCTTGTGATAAAGTAGGATTTTCTACATTCAGTGAGTTACGTCCCAAATGGTATGTTACAGTTGGTCAGTCAGGCACATATTCAGTGTGTGTTTGCTTAGTATACCAAAATCCAATCCTTTTTTTAAATGCTATGAGTTTAAAAAAATCAAAGATGAAGGGTCTTAGTTGTTTAATTGTATGTGATATAGAAAAGCGTGATTGCATGCTAAGAATATGTCCTAACTGTTCGAATTCTGACAAAGTTGAGGAATGCATAAATACAAATTTTCAGGATTTTGACGTTGATAAAGTTAAGTTTTCGCAATGGATAACTACTGATCGCAGCAATTTACAAACATTAGTTACCTCTTTATGTGAATTCATCGATCATTTTGTGAATAAATCGACTGCTTTAATAATCCCAGTCATTTATTTCCAAACAGCAGTCAGATATATGAAATACAGGAAAGAGAATCTTCAGACAAATGAAATGCTTATTTTTGTGGACTTTTCTGAAAACTACCCTTTCGTAATTCAAGATGAAATTCAGTCTTATTATTTGGCACACGCATCCTACACAGTGTACCCAGTAGTTCTGCACTTCAGAAAGAATGAAGATATATGTGAAATGTCTTTGTGCTTTCTCTCAGATTATCTAAATCATGATATTCCCTTCGTTTTCGAAGTTCAGAAAAGAGTAGGCTTACTAGTCATGAAGAATTCCCTGATATTAATCACATGGAGTACATCACAGATAGTTTTTCACAGCACAATACAAGAACTTTAAAAGTTTGGTTAACCTCTGCCGTCACCAAAAAGATTTTGGTTTAAGAGCTTCCTGGACTTTTCATGCAACAAGTCACGGTAAAACAGCTTGTGATGGTGTGGAAGGAAGTGTTAAAAGGGCAGTATCCAGAGTAAGCTTGCAACGACCATATGAAGATCAGATTATCACAACTGAAAACGTGTTTCAATTTTACAATGAACACTTTTCTCGAATAAAGTTTCAATTGATCAAAGAAGATGCAATTCATGGAGTGGAAGAATAATTAAACAAACGTTTTTATCGGTTCGCAACTGTGCCTGGAACAATGTCCTTCCATCATTTCACTCCACTTTCTAAAACTGTAATAGCAGCTAAACGAGTCAGCTACGATGAGCATTTTTCTCTCGAGTACTCTTTGATTAAAAAAACTGAAAGCTTCAAAGTAAAAATGAATTCATACGTGAGTTCAGTTTATGAAGGCAAGTGCTAAATTGGGCTAGTGCTTGAAAAGACAGAAGACGCTTTGATAAGTTTATGCATCCTCATTGGCCATTTAAATTGCTATACTGGTCAGAAAGTCGAAACAATGGCGATGAAGATGCACGTTGGGTTCCGTTTGATAACATTCTTTCCACTGTTGATGTTCCAGAACTTGACTCAGGTTGGTAGGTTATATTATAAACTGACACTTATGTGTAAAAAATTATGTTTAAATAGAATCAGAGTCTTCTTGCATTAAAGAAATGACTTATAAATTATAAATACTTAAGAAATCATGTATTTTATACACCGAATTAATTGCTTTCTTCCAAATATGATATTTTATTGTACTATTACCGTAAAATTAGTTTGTACTTCAATTGCCAAATATAATATTTTATTTATATACAACAATAAATTATTTGTACTCATAATTTTTTATATGACAATTTCTCTACAGAAACTACTTTCGTAAAGAGTGGCGGGTAGGCGAGGTGGGGAGCAAATACCCACAAGTTTTATTTCATTTTTTGTAGAAAATTTAGTACTCTTTTCAATGACGCATAGCTCAAGAGTGTGAAAAGTGATAGAAAAAGTCATGGAGGGTACTACTGAAGCAATGTACTGTGATTTCTAAAAACATACTCTTCAAATTTCTACATGATTTTCACATATTTGGAGGCACTGAAATCTATTTTAGAAGTAATATTTGGAATGTACATGAAATTCTGAATAAGTATGATGAATTTCGAGATTTTGCGTCAACAATTTTTCTAGTAAAATACAAGTTGAACTAAGCGTGTTGCTCTGCATTCTTTACGGCAAAAATCAAATCGCTGAAATAGGAAGTAACTTTACAGGGCTGTAATTTTCAAACCAGAGTCAATATTCCAAAAATGAGAAATATAGGTTCTTACATTTGCCTAAGGATACAATATACCAAATTTCAGTTAAATCTGAGATGATAGGGTGGATAATGTATACCTAGACTGGATGATCTGGCATGGAATGACCCTTATTATAGTTTTATATTGTGGGTTTATATCATCATTATTAACATGCCTGCACGCAAACTGTTAGAAAAATGTTTTCAAGTACTGCAGTGTACTGTGTACCAAAGATGGAAAAAGTAATAACGATAAATTGATATATAGCTAAACACGGTGAAATCTGTCAGTAACGATATTCGAGGGATCTGAGAAAGATAAGGTTATAGGCAGTTTATCGTTATAAATAAGGTTGAACCTGATGCATTCTACACTACTGACCATCCAAAATGCAACACCATGAAGGACAAGAGCTATCAAAGCCATATTTACTGGACAAATAACATAAAATACAAAGGTTAAATGATTTAAAACACAGCCTCGTGCGACTTGCGGAACACGAAGAAATCAATATTTTGTGTAGCCGCCATGGCTGGCAATAACTGCTGCGACACGCCTTGGTATTAAAAGAAAGAGACTTTGGATATGTCAGCCCATTCTGCTTCCACATGTTGCTACAGTTCATCTGGCGAAGCTGCGGGTAGTATATGCTGGGCCACTCGTTTCGAATCACCGACCAAACGTGTTTGATAGGCCACAAATCGGGAGAACAGGCAGCCAAGGCAGCAGTGCACCTTGGTGGGCAATGAAGAATTGTTGAACGTTGCATGCCATGTGTGGACACGCAATGTCCTGTTGAAGCTTGGCCACAGGAAGGCCTTGAAGGTAAGGGAGGACAACATGTAACTAAAACTTCTGATATGTAGCGCTGGCTGTTGATTACGCCGACAATGCAAATTAGGCAGGCGCAGGAGTAAAATCCAAGGGCACCCCAAAGCATAACGCTAGGTGACGGACCGGTATGACGATGCATAATGCAGGAATTATACAGTTTGTTGCCGTGTGCCGCCAGACTCGGATACTACCATCGTTGTTTTGTAGGCAGAATCGAGATTCGTCTGAAAAGACAATGTCGTGCCATTTGTTTGGTCATGTCCGGCGCTTAACACACCATTGAATCCACGTATGCCTGTGGTGTAGAGTCAACGGTAATCGTACAGAGGACGCCTTGCAAAAATTCCCCTCTATTGCAAACGACGTCGAATGGTACGTGTTGATACAAGTTGTTGTGCAACAGACCCTAATTGTTGAGCTAGGGTTTTTGATGTTGCAGTGGTCCGTCATTGCCATGCTTACAACGCGCCTGTGTTTTCGTTCGCTAGTGTGACGAGGATGGTGCAATCGTTCACATCGGTTCGTCTGTGTCTTCCGCATCCACCGATTCCATATGCCCATCACTGTTGCTTGATTTCGTTCAACGTGAGTACCGATATCACAGAAGTATAACCCGCAGTCTCTCTAAGCTACAATTCTTCCTCTGTCAAACTTAGAAACGTGCACGAATGGCGTCCATATTTTTCGACGAAACGTACTGAAGCTTCCCATACGAAGGACCAGGAAGAAAACATAATTCCAAGACTTAGAACCAGCTTCCTATTTTCCCCTATTTATAGTGCTTCTAGGTGGCGTTACTAGTGCACGTGATGTGCACATGCGCTGCAATGCTAATTATTTGCATGTCCTATGGAGATCTATGCATGGTGGAAATTTCAAACCTGTTGGGTGTTTCCTTCATGGTATTGCATTTTAGATGGCCAGTAATGTATGTTTGTTAGGACCGTGAAAAATATCGTTACAGACATATTTCGCTGTTATAAAGTGGAAGCGAAAACGTTTGAGCCTCCTTTAAAGAACAAACTCTTACTTGCAATGATAATGTGCCACGGATAGATATCACAATAGTTCTTTTCTCGTGATCAAGGGCAACGAAAAAAGGCGTTTCCCCAATCTAAAACGATTATTGTGAGAGAGAAAATTGGTAAACATATTGTAGGAAATCCACCCATTAATTGAAATTCAAAATTAGAGCGTATAGTATATGCTGTGAAAAGTGATAGCTTAAATTGTAAAATCTTTGCAATTTAATCTTACCTCTACGTGGTAAGTGGCGTATACCACTTCCATATTATGCATTCTACAAAGGCGACGTAGAGCGGCATAATTACAAAAACAGCAGTTATCTTCTACTATTGTTGCTGAATCATATTTTCTTTTTCCCCGATGAGCAAAGCAGTAGCACCTACAGCACATATACTAATTAAAATTTGTTCCATATTTTTATGCATGCCAGACACGATTCCACAATTTCACAAAAAAAATGATTTTACTAATTATAAATTCTAATGTAAGTGTTAATTTATATTTATTTTAGAATTTTGTATAATTTCTGACACCCACAATGCTCAGTAGTTTTTTTCAAAAATAATAATTTTTGTTGACGACAAAGTTTTATTATATTGCTTTATTCACTATTAGAGTACCGAATACTAATTGATCATTCAGGATTAGGACTTCATAATTCATTCAAAATTTTCTAAAAACGTATAACTATGGGTCTCTTGCATCCTGATCGTATTTCAAACAAAACTAAATTTTATTTAATATTAAAATACTAAAGTCATACATTTTTTATGATGTGTAAATTATGTCATAATGGCGTTATAACTTTATTATAATATATTTTTAAAATAAATGAATAAATTAGACATGTGATATAATAATATTGATAAAGGTGAAAGAGATTACATAGCTTAAGTAATATTATAATTATTAGTAGCATTTCATGGAGAACTCTCTTTTTAAAAACAGTCGGTTTTTACAAAAAACCTTTTGTTGGCGTTTTTTATGAAGAGCAGAAATGACTATCACTAATACATAGTGGACCAGCAGACAAAACAAAAAAAACAAAACCCCCGAGTTTTAGCTCAAAGTTTGTTGTCATAAATGATGCGCAAACGGAAACTAAGAGTGGGCAAATTTGTTCAGTCTAACCAAAAGACAACGATGTGTCAAATTATGAGGAATCTTAAGTAGGCAAAAATTCAAATAGTTTCTTAACGAACGGTATGCCGCATGTTACATATTGGTGTAGCTACGTCCGAAGTCTTGTGTGTGTGTGTGTGTGTGGGGGAGAGTATAGTCACAACTTTAATGCTTCGCATACATAGCACTCATTTTTTTTAGGGGTGATATAAGCCCCCTAGTTACGATAATGACATTGAATTATTCAAGTCTACATAGTGGTGTTGACAGTTATCCTAAAGGAGATGGATATTTCCAGCAAGTCAATTTTCTGTGTCACATAGTTCACATTGCACGTGAATGGTTTGGGAAACACGACGAACACTTTTTCCTACCCAAGTGGCCTCCTAAATTTTATTGAGCATATGTCAGATGAAGTCGAAAGGAGGAGCAAATAAATGGATTCGTTATCACAAGAACTTAATTAAGCGGAGACCCTCTTTTGTTTATCCTCTTTTATTGTTTTTATGATACTATTAATTTAATTCATTTAATATTCAGTACACCGAATTAACGATTGATGACTGAGGAAAAGCTGACTTTTTGTCAGCTTTTTTTCTGGTTATCCGTCAGGCATCTTCCAGTCTTATTATATCATTTTTATACTTGTATACAGTGGCGCCGACTTCATGGGTTCGAGACACTTTTTGAACCCTCAATAATTTTGTTGTGGGTTCCTCGAACCCATAATATTTTTGCTCGTGGGGAAAATACGCATACAGAAATAGAAGCACAAAGTTTTTCGTCATCAAGTCTTCAATATTTTCATTATTTATATCCTGTTCCCTGAACCTTTCATTAAAGAAAATTCTTCATTTTGTCTGGGTTCATAGAAAATACAAAAGTTCAGTCTCTAGCTCTACACACAGAGACGAGAATCTTTAGCGGCCATAGTGATAAAGGCGGAAATATGTTGTCCAGTAGTTGAAACATCCAATCTTTCGATAGCTGGGTGATCCACCCTTTCATTTACATTTTACTTTGTTCTGCCGCCCAAGCAGCCCCGGAGTACCTGGGGAATCTAGTTTTTATTTCAGCCAAGTTATTTTTAAAGAGAGACGGAAGTGGGGGCGGAGGGCGGCTGAACACGTCTGACAATTTTGGCAGTAGTCGTAAAACTATAGGGGGTGTATACATTTAGGGGGAATCCCTTTCTCTCCCAATTGTAGGAAAGGTTTATACGACGCAAAGTTTGAGTAATTTTATCACTAGGATCATGGGCCACTCCCAAAAGCCTTTAAAGTACTAAAAACAAAATTGTAACTCAAAAATCATTTGAACGAAAAAAATGTTGGCATTTTTAAAATTGGTGAAAGCACTTAAAAGTACATTTTACATTTTTTTTTTTTACTTTTATGTAGCTAATTGAATTGGAAACAACAGTATCTGTATGTTGTATGTAATAATGTTGCGCCTACAAAAGTAAAATAAATTAAATAAATAATTATCTAGAGAAAAAATATTTTTCTATAATTAACTATAATTTGCTTCATTTTAACATTTCAGGTGTCTTATTGTACCAGATAATCTGATAATGAAATTTAAATTATACTTGAATCCTTTTAAAAAGGGCGTGGGTCAATCGATTTAAAATTTTTGGAACTCACAATAATTTTTCAAGTCGGCACCTATGCTTGTATACAATTTTTGGTTTGCCTGTAAAATAAATTATATTATTATTTGATTGTATTTTAGCTAATATTCCTCCAGAAATATACAAAGAGTTAGTAGAATATATTCCTGAAGTAATTCAAGACGCATTTAGGATAAACAATGGCCAAGCTGTGACAAGTACTGACAAGATAATCATAATAATTTGGCCACTCAGTGTATGTACATATTAAACAGACAATTCTGAAGAGAAGATGTAGATTTATCAAAAGAGTAAAGTGTAATGCATGTTTTTACTTCGTTACTTATGCAGCTACCACCACGGTAAAGTTTTCGAAATTATTGGGGGATGCTTGAATCCCCCATGGGTCCATATAACTCTACGCTTATGGTACCTTCACCTTCGTTATAATACAATACAATACTTTATTTTTCATGTTATAAGTTTGTTTATCCTTCACATGGAGCAAGAGCAGCAAAACCTAAGGTTAATTTCCTCTCTCCATATACTGGCTTAAGTTTCATTTCTTATAATTAGTCTTCTTAATTTGTTTCTAAATTCAGTCTCTGATGTAATATTTTTTATTTCGTTTGGTAATGAATTCCACATCTTAATGCCGTAATAATTTATATTACCGAAACCCGTGTTTTTTCTTATTTTTTTTAATTTTTAAAGTTTCCCGACGATCGAGTATTGTAATTGTTAACAAATTATATAATATGGTATACCTGAGGTAAGGACATAATTGGCAGCACCCTGTTTTACTTCGGACCATCATAAACATAGGCCAACCATACACAGCTAATGCATAATGAAAGTAGTGTGTGATTGTGAGGACTTCTTCAGCCACAGCCTGTAAGATGATAGTTATGAAATATTTTATAAATTTTTATACGATATACGAAGACAGTTATAATTTAACCGCATTCAGCCCATGATCTTTTTTAATTACAACTCTATTTTTTAAATATTTAGTACTGCTTGATCAAGAATAATCATTTGATATATTCATCTAAGATTGGGCCAGAGCGAGAGTGAGACTTGAAAAGCGTATAAGCCTTTCATCTGATCGCGTTCGTTTATTGAAAGGGAATAAACGTTATTATTTCAATTAAGATAGAGATAGAGGGAGAGAGAGAATCTTATATCAAGCGTCTGACAGGAGCTCAAGTTTTATTAAATATTGATTACTGCTGTTGGACAACGTTGTCAACTCCAAACTTTGACCACATCGATCCTTATCTTGTCTTCCTTTAACATGACAATGATTTAGTCATGGGTATTATCCAGAGAATGGTATTCAGCTATAGTAAATTTGCCTATAACGCCAAGCGCTGCAATAATACAATTAAATATCCCAAATGCAACAAGATTTCCAGTGGATATAAAGTTGTTTCCCCTATATATTTTTGCTTTCACAATTGTAACACATATTCAAATCAACTACATGGAGGATTTCTCACATAAATTCTACATAATATCATCCTCTGCTATATAATACATGTTAATTTATCGTTAGGATTTAGTTGATATAAAGCAGTATGTTCTTCGTACTCTAGGTCTACTTCTAAGTCTTGGACAATAATAATACTTTTGTAATATGGTCGTAATTTGTTAGTAATTTAAACTAAATATATTGCAGCAGGTCGACGCAATACCGGTTTGGTATGAATAATCGTGGCGTACTTGAATGCGCAGTGTTTAGTGCATGTGTGTTTATTTCCAGGTTAAATATATAATTGATTGTAGTGAGACTGCATTTTCGTATGTTTTCCTTTTCCTAATACCACCCGTTCGTGCCGGAGCGAATAACTCGTTTCTAGTGGACGGAAGGTTGTTCCACGCAGTTTAAATTATAAATGCACTAACTCAAAGTTTGTAGTGAAAAGCTTACGCTTTATTCTAGTCAACTTTAACAGTATAATGTTATGCCATCTAACTTTGGAACTTTGCTACTTTAACAACCGCTTAATAAAATTGTTACGTTTTTGTAACTAGTGCAGTTTAGTCCCTACTCCAATTTACAGCATGAGGCATTAGAATCAGTAAATACTTAAGTATCGCATATGTGGAATATCTTACTACATATTGAAGACTACAATATTAAGTTAAATTCTAATTATTATTATTATAATAACCTTCTTTACCTACTTAAAATAAATTTGAATTCTCAAATTTTTTTAATACTATTTTGTAACATGCAACTCATAATTTGCGATACTAATATAATTTGTAATTGTGGCGATGATGAATTTTTTGTTTTAAACAGAGTGCACAGTTCCATAATCACGTTTTGCTTGTTAGAATAAGGAATTAAATCGTGTTGTAATTTTTTTATGAAAATCAATCAGTTTAGTGGTTAGATATTAATTTTCCATTATCTATTTGTGACTGGGCTACAGTAAAGTCTGTGTTTTGTGTTTAATAATAACAATAATTTTATTTAATCCAGTATACCATATTTAGTGATACATAACTTGAACAGTATAAATGTTTTAGCAATGTAAGAGAAGGTATAAATTAAATTAATTTAGGCTTTGGGTTACAAGTGAAAGAGAATATAAAGCCGTAGAGAAAGTTGCGTTAGCTTTAGTTTAAGAAATTTTATTTGATATTATTGAAATTTTATGACAATTAAGTGATCCCATATAAATAATATATTTTTTCCATTGTGTATGTATGTGTAGGAAAAATATAGTCACACATATTTTAAATATTATATGATTTCTTTAATAAGCTACAGTTCTTTGTAACTTATATTATTTTTTCCCCTTTTTTCATATTTTAGTTGTACCAGTGTATAAGTGATATTAATTATATGAATATATGCGCATATGTGCATACTATGCAGAGTGATATTTGAAATTTTTTATTTTTTTATTACTAAAAAACTCTCCATGTATATACGTATATTATAAATGTTACTTACTGGATGAGTAATATCAAGAAATTTTGTGGCTGAAGTAATTGGCACTCCTGACAGGAACTGATAAGTATCATCGTTTTGCTATTGAATACAGATTACATTTTACAACAGTTAATACACAATTACATATAGCACTATCTTTTTAAATGAATGTAAATTGAAATATTCATTAATATAGAAGTGACGATTAGAAAAAAGTTTACAGGTCCTGAAAATAAACGTTATAACTTTGTCGTAAGTTTAGGTGTTGCTGAAATATCCGATGGAGAATATTATTCATTGTTGTGTATTTTTTCTGTGCATCGTTGGTGATGAGCTTGTTCATTACAGATGGCTATCCGCTTAGATATCTGATTTGATGTAAAAGTCAACGGTGATAGATATTGTGCAGCCCCAAAGCAATTGGGAAAAATTGCACATACCGCACGGAACAAACAGAACGTATTGCAAGGTTTCCGCAGGGGAAAATTTTGGAACATTCGCCATGCAGTCTGGATTTGGCGCCCAATCACCTTCAGATCTTCTCTGCATTACACAGGCACAGGTTCGGGAGGTCAGTGCTTCACATGTGATGAAGAAATTTAATCTATTGGAATAAAGTGGGCACAACAGCAGGACACTAACTTTCTGCATTTGGAATAGAAAAAAACTAATCACGTTCTATGAGAAAGCTGTCAATGGTCAAAACGTTATCTTGAAAAATAGAGTATCTACGACCCTAAAGATACAATATCATTTTCTTTTTTATTACATACGAGTAATTTTACATTTTTTGATTGACTTGCATATTATGATATAATAGATTTGTACCTATATCTTTAACCGCCGTTTGTAATATTTGTTGGCATCGCACGTTGTGGTGTATCAGTTGCCGTTCTGATGAAAGTATAGCCTGGGGCTATTGAAACAGCTGTAAACATTCAAGTATACTATTTCGACTGCATGAATTTGTTGTCTTTTCAACCATTTTATTACTGAGTAGTGTCGTCGTCAAATTAAATCAAATTTACTGTGTTATTATACTTTGCTGAAAAGAATTGCCGTTTGGGGTAATCTGATACTTGAAACGCTCTTTAAGTACCAGAATGGAGGATTAAAATGGAGAAGAGGGAGTAAAAAATTATGCATTGGTATTTATTTTAGCAATTATTTTAATATTTCATTATAGTAATTGTTTTGCATTTTATTCTATTAATAATTTTTGCACATATTTTAGCAAAACGGATCTTCTACATTTTTATTCGAACAAATATTCTACAATTTTATTATTCTATCAAATAACTTAGCATTCACGTTCACATTTTCTACTTTAATTTCTCTCAATAACAAAATTTACGGAGTGATCTTTAAACTTACTTACATGATTTTGGAGAAAATAAAAAGATATATAAAGGAAGAAAAGCAAACAAACAGGAATTACTACCAAACAGGCCCATGTATATTCTTCCTTATTAAAATTATCAAGCTTTAAAGTATATAGTACTTGGATAACAATTATAGTAATAACAAATGAACTCATTTTTGCCATCAAGCCCATTTTTGCTCTGCGAGTAAAATGTAATTATTTTTTAAGAAAAATATGTACTGCTAAAATTTTGGGAGTATTTTAACTGACATTGCTGAAACACAACTGCCATACATGCTGTACAATATTCTATTCATTAAAACAGAGTTTACAAATTAGTATGCTTAAAAATATACCCCATACCCTAATCATCATAGTACAATATGGAATTACAATACCTGGTTTACTATGGTTTGCCTTTCGATTCTTTGAAGTTTTCTGAGTAGTACTAAACCTGCTACTACATCGGACGGTACAACATCTAAATCGCGGAAGAAATCGGATAGTAATTTGGCCACGTCAGTAAAATTGTTCTGAAATTGTAAAATACAGTAAAAGTTATTTTAAAACGTGGAGATGTCACTTTCAATAGTGAAAAGTCTTGTTCGCATCGACGTTCAATTAAAATTCGATAAAATTCACCCTTTGGCGATCAGAATTGCCCATGCAACAGAATAAAAAGCGACATCTTCTATTCCAACTTGCTTGGTATTCCCTCATTGCTTTCCTAAAGAATAGACGAGAAAACAGATTTTGAATTCGAAAAAAAACCAAAAAAACAAAACCAAAAAAAAACAAACCAACCTAGTTTACAAAATGCACGATAACTATGATTTTGAGTGTGGATACACAAGTGAGTTTGGCTTTATCGCGTATTTTTATAACGCGAATTGACTAAACGCTATTTACTAACAAGGGAACCTAACAACCTGCCGGTCGAGTTAAGAATCGTGACTGTGGGGATTTTATAGAGCTTTAAACTCTTGTTCTAACCATATAATTGTTTTTCTATAGAACTTAGAATTTAGAGGAAACGATGGGGGGTGGGGGTTCAAACTTTACGATTTGGCGACGTTGTAAATGAACGTGTCACTGTGATTTTCAATCAACGCGGCATCGTTCTTATTTATTAATTGCAAAGAAGGGCACAGGCGATTGAATCACGCTTCCATGAGAGATTTGACCCTGTAAACAGGACCTGAAAGATTTTTTTTTAGGTGAGAAAAGAGCGTTGCTTCACAAAGAAGAAAGCAGCTCAAAACCTTAAAATCATAGGATAATAGCCAAAACTTTAACATAAAAGATTAGGGCTAAAAAAAGTGCAGAAGCTAGCGTGATCTTAAAATATGAAATTATAAAGAAAGTCATGAACGACATCTTATAGCCATGAAGTAAAAAGTTATTTCTAAAGATTTGGTTTTTCGTCATTGTAAGTTGTGAACTAAGGTTGACAGCGACGAAACTAAGTTCAAATTGACCTAACATTTTCTCAGGGAAACCAAAGCAATAAGTTTCAAAAATAATAACTTTTCCCATTAAAATAGCAAAACGTCTCTCAAATGACGTCACTCGAACCAGCCCAGAATTATTGTTTTCTATATAAAATCAAACCAATGAGATTCCAAGTTTAGAAAGAGGACTGAGAGAAAGAACGCTCCCCCTTGATTAAAAAGGAAAAGCCAAAGGATACAGAGGAGAGATTAGGAAAATAAGTGTGGACAGGGATAGATGGAATGAAGAAATTACAATCGAGATGAAGTTAGAGTAAGCTATAACCAAATAATGGAGTAACAGATCGATGACGCAAAATCTTTCACTTCAAAGATGTTTCAACATCACGGACGTTGGCGTCACACTATGGAGGACCATTGGGTGAGCATGTTTTTCCATAAGCAGCTTCGTCATTCTATTGCTATAGATTAAACAAATCGCTAATACTAATAAAACAGTTTTTAAAGATAATTTCGCGGTGTAAGGCCAGATATTATATGACTATTATTATTATTGTATTTTGTAATTAATATCGATATCATAGATCCAGATTATTGCATGTATAATAAATCACACATAAGTATAAATAGACAATGATATCAACTGTGAACAGATTTAGAAGTCAGAATCGATTCAGATTAAGTATCACTGAGAAAGTTGAATAGTAATTTGTGTGTTTAATAAACATACCATTGAAAGTTACTTATTCGAGTACGTTATATTAAATCATTCGAAATTGATTCAATGAGAAGAACTGATAGATATTCATATTTATTTGATAGATTATTTTAATAAGTTTTAACGATTATGGATCCAATGGATCAGTTAATAATTTTCGTGGAACCAGAGTCGACTAATATATGCACTAAAATATGCAATTTTGTGCATTTATGTTATCCTGAAACTAAAGTCTTAGGTTTGGTGATAATTATATATTTCATGATTTACGTAATACTTATTATAATATGTGTTAGATTGTAAATAAAAACAGTTTTCATGTTTAACAGTATCTTATGCAATTCCTTTTATATATCAATAATTTAACGCATCAATTCCATACAATCATACATACTCATTCTTTAATGCAGATGTACAAGTTTTGTTATACTATAATTTTTGCCACCCACGTATTAATTACAGCTCAAACTAGAGCTTGTGTAATTTTGGAGAAAAAGAGACGCTTTCCCCATCCTGGATTCGAACCAGGGTCCCTCCGTTTAGCCCGGAGTGTCTTGGACCGCTAGACGAATGAGGACAGGAAACAACGCTCTCTTTCTCCGTATGTAAAGATGTTAAGGTATTATTACCCTCCGCAGGGATAACACAATTGCCAAATATGGTCAACACAAGAAAGCCTCCGGGGCGAGAATTTTGTGAGTTTTCGTGGGGGAAATTTATTATACTATAATTTTTGCCACCCACGTTTTAATTACAGCTCAAACTAGAGCTTGTGTAATTTTGGAGAAAAGAGGCGTTATTACCTGTCCTCGTTCGTCTAGCGGTCAAGACACTCCGGGTACAAACGGAGGGGGATCCTGGTTCGAATCTGGGATGGGGAAAGCGTCTCTTTTTCTCCAAGGCAGCTGAAACTGTAATGCAGGCTGATGGAGTGGCATTACTCGAGCCTCAAATTTCCCCACAACTCCTGAAAGTCGCCCCAAATTGACTCCATGTTAACAGTATTATCCTATGAGAAGAATATGTCTCTATATTTCTTTATTAAAAGTTTTACAAACCAAAAGAGAACACGACGCGTAAAACTTAAGTTTATTTGTCCTATCTGCGCATATTGCAGACCACTAGACTAACACGCTAAAACAACATCTTGAATCTGAACGTTTTAAATTTTAATATTGTTTTATCGCTTAATAATGAGGTATCACGAGATAAAAATACTGTGACATAAACAAATGTTTATAGACGAACGTCATACCTTTAGCGATCAAATTTTTTTATGCACCGAGTTCGGATTTATGCTATTAGTCCATTTCTTCCTTATTGGCGGATCAAATACTAGTTTTGGCACGTTAGTTTTCATTATAAAGGGTTGCGTCTAACACATCGCTGGCTTTCACAGACTATAAAGCCAGCGTATATTACATTGATGTGATTAGTATAAAATTTGAAAAATATTTTTCAACATTTCAACAAATTGGTAGGTAATATCCATAATGAATTTGATCAAAATATTGAAATCGACTTTAGATTTGCAATCAAGAAATATAATATACAAACATTAGTAATAACAGAAGAGGAATTAGAAAGAAATAAAGATATTTGGCTAATATTGAGCAGTTGACATTCAATAACATTGAAATATAAGTTAGTTTAGATTTTGAGGAGGACCCTCTTGAAAATAAAAGTTTTGAGTTTAGCGAACTGGAAAATGACGATTCTGATTCCAACTGGGAATATAGTCAAGGCATGTTTAAAAAAAACGGTTAATAATATCGCTTTGGATAATATGAAAAACATCGTCGAATTTCATGGTATTTGCAAAAAAAAAAAAATAAATAAATTTCAACAAACCAAAAACAGATATCAGTGGGTCAAAAAATAGTAAAGATATATCAATATTTAGAAAATATATTTCGGAAAATGGTTAGAATTCGGAAAAATTAGTAATTATCCTGAAGGATATAATATTAAAATTCTTTTGCTCAAGAGACCGCAATTTGCCAGTCTATGATATAGATTTGAGAAGGTGGGCTTATTTGAAAGCCAAGGAAACTGGGTTGACAAATTTCAAAGCTTTGAATTTCATCATACATTTAAAAAAAAAAAAAAAAATTTCTTTCAAGAAAAATAACAAAAATATTATTTATATATTATTACATATTATTACCGGAGGCGTAGTGGCCTATTGGATTGGGAGGAATTCCCAACTCGGTGACCGATTCTGTGAACTGGACAGGTGATTTCAATGGAAAGTTTGTCCTGTTTAAAGGGGGGGGGGGACTACCCATCCCCCCTTAGTGACGCCCCTGACTATTACCTTATCATATACGTCCATCAATTAAAAAAAATTAAAGATAAAATATTAAATAATTAATTAATTTTAAAAAAATTAAAAATTAATTGGTACAAGAATTAAAAATAATTAATTTAAAAATTAAAAATTGAGTAATTTTTAAAAAATTAAAAATTAATCAATTTTAAAAATTAAAATTAATTAATTTTAAAAATTAAGTTAATTAATTTTTAAAAAAAATTAAAATTAATTAAAATTAATTAATTTACCGGATACAAAAACGACAAATCTTTTTCGTTCTTTTAATCATGTAACGGAAATTCACAAACCGTGGAATGATCGAAAACTCAATCGCCAATATATCGCCAAATCGTGAACTTTGAACCCCCGTCGTTTCTCAAAATTTAAGTTTTACAGAAAAACAATTATATGGTTTGAACAAGGGTTTAAAGCTCTATACCATACTCTCATATACTCTTCCCACAGTTGCGATTCTTAACTCGACCGGCAGGTTGATAGGTTCCCTTGTAAGCGGAACACTATCTTCGTAGAACGCGAAGTTTTGGCGCAGTTCGATGAGGGATTGATTGGCAATAATGCGATTCCGTACATGAGCTCAGGCCCGTGCTCAAGATTTCAGAAAGGGGTGTTTTTGATGAAAATGGGAGGGAGTTTTGATGGGAACACAATTGTCTTTCATAAAGAATTTTATTTTATAGCTAATAATATTGTTTAAATGGGGAGTTAACTCCCCTAAACACACTCCTTGTGCACGACCTGGATTGAGTTATTCCTATTTGGCAGTATACGAACAGCTTCAAGAACGAACGCCTAATAGTTAACACTAAGTAATAGATGGTGAGGCTGCTGGGTAATTAATACTCAACCTGCTAAGCACTCCCTGAAAAAAGTTCAGCCTCTCAGGATAGTTACGCCAATGTGTAAAAGTTTTAAATTTTACGAACGCTTTTTAAACTGTATCAGATTTTAAATGAATGTCGCTAGCCGCGTGTACGATATGTCGGTGCGGCGTTTGCGATTTTTTTTTCCGCGTAGTTAAGCTCCTTACCGCGAGTGCGACGATTACGATATCAACTTTTCGATTCAGGCTCAATATCACGGGTGCGGCGTTTCTTCCATAAATTACGGTACTATAAATGCGGTGACACAAGCACAGACATACATACACGTAAATGAAAGAGGTGGGTGTTTTGTTTTGTCTACGAGAAAAATACTTGGGCAATCGCAACCAAATTTCTTAAACATATTTTTTTGAGTATACGGTTTCGATTGATAAAAAAACCAAAACAATCATCCATATTTCAACCGCTCGGAGAAAATATGGTATTACGGTGCAGGCAATTTGCATATTGATGAATGTACCTAACATTCTACGCCCATATAAGGAGTCGAGAATCGTTGTCCATCAAACGACGACTTTTCTTTGTGGGAAACAAGATCTCGGGGCAGTGCCGTGCTTAGTGGGCTGAATACCGCCCAGGGCCGCCAAAAAAGTGTAGTGTAAGTACCAAGAAGTCAGTTTTTAGTGGTCCCATAGTTTTTTGACAGAATATTTGATCAACTAAACTCTTGTGTGTGACGTCATACTTCTCATAATGCAGCTTCTAAATGGTGGTCAAAATAAATACATGTGTTATTAGTCAAATGAGTTAGTATCAGTAACCTATGTACGTTATCATGTTTCCATTGAACTAGAGTCTCATTACTTCGCTATAATTATAATAATTATAGTAATAATAAATTATAATGATTCGTATTTTAATTAATTTTTATCTCCTATTTTTAATTTAACTTCATTATCTTCTCTTTATTTAGACCAGATAAGAACTTTATTTTGTATTGCTAAATCCTAGTCAGTCTTTTATTCCCTTATGTTATATCAAAACATTTTTAAGGGCCGCTAACACTGAAAGCACGGCCCTGCCTCGGGGCCTGTGATTGTTCTGTTATTGGCTCTAGGCATATCGCTATACGCGGTTTGTAATTCTATCACTGCAACAGCGGAATTGTCTTGATACCGCAATTTTCATGCAAGATGGTGCACTTTCTTACACCACTTTACCTATGCAAGCCTTACTACGGCAGCACTTTTCGGACGGCAAAGTGATCAGCAGATCATTTCTAACATTTTGTTAGGCTCAATCACTTGATCTAATCGCCAGTGACTTTTGGCTGTGGGGATATTTAAAGAGCTGCGTTTATATTCTGGCAATATTCGAACTTAGCAGTTTTGAAAGATATAATTTCGCAACACGTGACATATCTTCATGTCAATACATTGCAGTGTGCTGTCCAGTGTGGTGTTGTGCATCGAATGCAATTTCTAGAGCAAGATAATGGAGGACATGCCGACCCATATCTGCGTTGATAGTGTGATTCTACCTGTGATTGTAATAAAGTTATTGCACATACCTGTTTTGAAATGATATTTGTTATTAATTTCATTTCGTGTTATTGAAATAAAACTCTTGTACGTTAACTCGTTTGTTGTTGATCTGTGTTATTAATTTCAATTCCACATGGTATTGCAATGTAGTCATTGCATTTTAATCTTTATCTTGATGATATTGCTAAGTACGTTCGACAATGTGCAAATTACCTACACAGTAGCGCCACAATTCTCTTTCTCCCCTAGCGGTGGAACGTGAATTATTTTTTTCTTCAGCAATCGAAACCTCGTACCAAGGAAAGTATGTCTACGAAATTTGGAGGCGATTCCCCTAGTAGTTTTTCACCATGGACAGGTCTACACATATCCTCTTTAATTGGAATCACCCTGTTTATAATTATATTACTTTCTCACGTTAACGAATTGAACCCCAGTAGTTAAATTAATTGAAAAGGCACACTAGGAAAAGGTTACACTAGTTTAACTTAGAACAATTGGTTAATCAAAATAGGATACGGGTAGCAATATGGGAACCTTTGTTTATTAACTTTCTACAGAACCTGCCCTTGCTATTATAATTGGCAAGCAATCGCCAAAAAGCCAGTTATCCATCGCGTAACCTTCCCAACTAAAATGATACATTTTATTTTTTGATTATTAGTGTGATAACGTTTTTCAACGTTTATTTTCGTCTAAAAGTCATTAACGTTATGAACTTTAAATCCAAATGATATTAAGTGTATCAGACGACTTGAGTGAGACATCTTGTATATTAAAACGGACACACACGGGCATAAGATATATTCCGAATACCACCGACGCTTATTTTTGTATGCTCTTTTTTGTGTTTTAATGACAAAACACACATAAGGTGTAACTTTTTTAATTTAGGGTACTAATATAAATATATGTTAAGGTATTATTACCCTCCGCAGGGATAACACAATTGCCAAATATGGTCAACACAAGAAAGCCTCCGGGGCGAGATTTTTGTGAGTTTTCGTGGGGGAATTTATTATACAATAATTTTTGCCACCCACGTATTAATTATAGCTCAAACTAGAGCTTGTGTAATTTGCTGTATTTTTACATTGGGGCTCATGTTTAAGATGACCAGGTAACCTGGGGAGCCCTTTCTCACCCGAATCATCGAAAAGATGCTGTCTGTTATAACAGGATACTTCTGGAAGCCAAAGTTCACTGCCGGCTGATTTCGCAGTTCAGCCACACGACTGAAAACCCTTAGATGCGAGTTCTTATCAAGCAGCTGAGCCTATAAAACATACAAATCACAAAATGTAATTTATATAAGATGGCAATAATAAATATTTTGAAATTGACAAAACACAAGTTTGTTGTTCAAAATTTTTTTAAATTAATGTACCAACACTCACCTCCACATCGATTCGATCGGAGTTTGAACCAGCAGTCTCATTAACCCATGGCATGAGAAGGGTTGCTCCAGGGGCCTAAAACCCAAGAAGACGATAGTTTATAAAAATGAAAGCATGCGAAACATGTAACCTCATTTAAATTCCGTTATCATACTTAATTGTTGTTAAAAAGAATAAGTTTAAATTCTATGCTTCAATACTATATCATAAAATGGGACAGGTGATTTCTTAGGACCTGTGAGTTATAAAGCATTTACATATAATCATGCTTAATGTGGCTTAACCATGTTCAAAAAACATGCCAGTCACTGAATAAGTGTTAAGAGGTTTTTCCATAAAAGGAAAAATTTCTGATATACATATATACACACTGCTGGCCATTAAAAATGCTACACTAGGAAGGAAAGCAAGTACCAGAATCATATTTATGGCACACACCCATGCAGTATAATGAAAGGAATAAATGATTCAAGATACCAACAATTTCGAGGTACGAGCATGCAGAAATCAGTACTCAGACAAGTCCCTGACAGTAATGATGGCCCGAATCCGGCCGGGCATCAAGAGTTTGAATGGCAGATACAGCAGTCCATGCAGCTTCAACTCTATGCCAGAGTTCATCTATCATATTGGAAGGTGTAAGTGGTGGTGTGTAAATCTCTCAGCAACCATTGACCAGACTTTTTAATTGGTGAGATATCAGGAGAAGGTGCTACCAAGGCAAGTATAAACACCCTCTGTACCGAGGAAGGTTAGGACAATATGGGTAAAATACAATCATGCACCGCCCCGTTGGAAGGTAGAATGGTGGAGGTCTCAAAGATACGGCATAGTGTCGCTGTCTTTAACACATCAGAAGTGTAACGATAACTGTCCAAATGACTGGCTATGTGAACAATAGGTGATCGGGATGTGTACCCAATAGCATCCCATAGGTGCTGGGCCCATACAATGAGTGCAAGCTGGCAATGTTTATTCCCCTTGGTTTCCCACACACGAATAAGGCCATGATGCTTATACATAGAATCGGGATTTGTTTGAAAAAACGTGATGCCATTCCTGCATCCATGTTCGTTGTTGAATGTACCATCATAGGCAAGCCTGTCTTTGCTGTAGCAATGGTCGCAGTGCTCACAATTCGTGGTGCTACAACTGTCATAGTACTGTCCATGTACATTCTTGTTGTCCTGAAAATGACCCAAGTTCCTGACTCAGGGCATGTGACACGGCTGTGCAAATAAGGTATCTTTTGTCCTCTTGGGTGTTAGTGACAGGTGGCCACTGAGATCCCACATGGTGTTCTGTATGGCTCTCCTGGAC
>QLNU02015360.1:126078282-126104078 GCA_006491805.2 Dysdera silvatica
AAGAAACACATCATTGCATTAAAAGGAGAGGATGGCACCGTAACAAGAAATAGGGAAGAAATACTTAGAAGAGTTGAAGAATTCTACAAAAAACTATATGAAAGTAACAGTGGATTAAACGAAGACGCCGAAATAGTCGAAGGAACAGCTCCTAAAATCTTAAAAGAAGAAGTTTCATTTGCAATAAAAAATATGAAGAAAGGAAGAGCCCCTGGTGATGATGGTATTACATTAGATATCCTAAAAGAAGCTGGAGAATATGTAGAAGACATACTTGCAAAATTCTTTACCAAATGTCTTAACAGCGGTAACATACCAAACCAATGGGATTCTGCAACAGTAATTCTTTTGCATAAAAAAGGTGATAAAGAGGATTTAAAAAATTACCGACCAATTAGCTTGTTACCTGCTATTTATAAAATCTTCACAAAAGTGCTAACACATCGCCTGCAGAAAAAATTAGATGCAGCTCAACCAAGAGAACAAGCTGGATTTCGAAGTGGATTCAGTACAGTGGACCATATTCAAGTATTAAGAGAATTAATTGAAAGAACACATGAATATGAACTTCCATTGTGTGTGGCATTTATTGACTATGAGAAGGCCTTTGACTCTATTAAAACATCAGCAGTCATCAACTCTTTAAGATCAGCAGACATCGAGGATGTGTACATTGACATGGTGAAATGTGTGTATAAAAATGCAAGTGCAAAATTTCGGTTACATAAAGATACCAAAACTATCAAAATTGGTAAAGGTGTGAGGCAGGGAGATACCATTTCTCCAAAACTTTTTACTTCAGCTTTACAGATGATTTTTCAGCAAATAAATTGGAATAACAGGGGAATAAAAATAAATGGTGAATATTTAAATCATTTGCGGTTTGCTGATGACATTGTTATTTTTTCAACGAACCCATCAGAACTCCAAGACATGGTACAGGAGCTCTCAACTAGAAGTGAAGAAGTTGGACTCAAGATGAACTTGAAAAAAACTAAAATCATGTTCAACAGTTTCGTAAACAAAACAAAAATACAAGTTGACAAAGTTGAGCTAGAAGTTGCTGATTCATATATTTACCTTGATCGACTGATTTAAATGGAAAGCAACTTTATGAAAGAGCTCGACAGACATGTTAAACTTGGTTGGAGTGTATTCGGACCAAACAGTTTTATCCTGAAGAGAAAATTTCCTTTGTGTTTTAAAAAGAAAGGTCTTCAACCAGTGTGTATTGCCAGTCCTCTCTTATGGATCAGAGACATGGAGTCTAACAGTTGCAGCAATACGAAAGTTACAGACAACCCAAAGGAGCATGGAGAGGTGCATGCTTGGAATAACTAGGAGAGATCGAAAAAGAAACACTTGGGTGAGAGAGCAAACTAGAGTAGAGGATATTATTGTTAAAGTAAAAAGACTGAAATGGCGATGGGCTGGGCATATCGCAAGAAGAACTGATCAACGATGGACAACGCAAATTCTCAACTGGATTCCAAGAGACCACCGAAGACCTAGAAAACGTCCTCAAACTAGATGGGTGGATGAAATAAGAAAAGAGGTTGGGGTGACGTGGAAACGAATGGCCCAGGATAGACTTGTGTGGAAAGCATTTGGAGAGACCTTCATCCAGCAGTGGATAGATAATGGTTGAATATGATGATGATGATATATATATATATATATTTAAAAGCTACATTCATTTATTTCATTATTCAGAGTTAATTATAAGAACTGTATTATTTTCTTAGATTCCATGTTTCTGATGAGTAAGTATGGATACTAATAGATAACATTGCTTAAAGCACCCATCTTTAGATACGATGGTAGCTTTTCTGTCAAAATTAATTATTCCATCCAAACGTAAATTAATGCATAAGCATAATGAAACTGGTCCATTGAAGATATAGATTACAATACTAATAGCCGTCGAACTAGGTTTATTTGTGAGCCGCCGAACTTGGACAAATGCCTGCGAATGCTGGCCAATTAATCAATTTTAACAAGTGTGAAATGGAATATTTAGATTTATTAACATATTGAACAGTCCTAACGGGGATTAGTTTTGAAACGCATCACCGCATTCACATCTTTTTAACCAAATTTGAGGAATACGAAATGAGATTACCTCACATTTCACTTTGAGTATTTTTTAAGACTCCGATGCTTTTTAATCCCGTCTTCAAATAACGTTGAAAAATCGTATATAGGTATCAGAATTCAGCATGCTTATTGCAAATCTTTCATAAGGAAGAAATCAAAACTAAGATATTTGTATTGCGTATAGATTGTTAGCTTCAAGAGGTTTGCGTTTATCTTTGGTAGAGTACTCGGAATCATGTTAATTTAACACGTCGCTAAGCTAACCCACGTAAACCATATATTACCTTATTATTAGAAAAGTCTAGAGCGCAAATCCATTCGCAATGCATTAAAGTTTTTAATGAATTAAATTTCCATTGAATAACATTTTTTTTCTACTGCATGGAAGTTTAAAATGTACCAGTCTAGAATACAGTAATATTTACAACGTATAGAATTTAAATAAAATTATTAGTGATATATGGTGTATGGCTTTCAATCGTTGTCAAATATATTTGTATTTTTAGAACTCAATTTTGAGTTCAATGTCAAAACTTATAATAAATTAAATTTACCTATGTCTCCAATTCCTGTGACTGCTTCCGGATCTTTTATATCGAAATTTAACTCTTCCTTCTCGTAAACTCCTCTGATATCGTTTCATTTTCACCCATGACCGTCCAGCAGCATCAAATGTACACCATGTTGTTACCAGAACGCACACTAAAACGCCCCAGTTACAGACAATAATACCTGAAATTAAAATAAAACGCGTAGGTACGAAAGAAAAAATTGATATTTCAAAAATGCATTTAAATATAATTTAATTGAATCTAATACACAAATGACCTGATGAAAATTTAAATTACTTCTTATGATATTGCAACTTTTTCTGTCATGGTTTGTGTACCACTCTTTGTTCTACTTTTTATGTGAAATTTTCTCGAGGTTTATTTTTATATAGCATATTTGAATGTAAATTATGTATGAGTAAGTACTTGAAAGGAAAAATTTTCATTGGGTTAAATGCTGTGTGTTTTTAGATTTTATATGATCCGTATTTTCTTTCTAAAAAGTGTGTGCGTAAGGAGCAAATTTTGGCTTAGATTATATATACAAATTTCGCTTATGATCATCTTCATTATGCATGCTTTGGTGCAATTTTAAAATTAAAATTTAGTTAAATTTTTTAAATAGTACATGATGAATTACGGTTAATTCCATGTTCAAGCTCTTATATACGTACATTTGCTTGCGGTATTATTTTAGACAGCATTAAAATGACGACTAACTTCAAATTAAGTATTTCGCTATACATATTCCACCTTTGAATTCTTTTAGGAATAATATTAATTCGATATTTATTCCAATCCGCTTTTATTAGTGATGGGCTAAACTATTATTTTTGAATAACACGTTTCCAACATTCCTGTACAAATCCGATAACAGTTTCCAATCATTTGTTACTTGAATAACATGTTATTTATAGGAAGTAGAAAATTCTAGTAATTTGACGATGACTCATTTCAGTCGGTACCAGTATATCACCCAGCTCTATAAAAATAATAAATCCCCTGAAACAAAAAATGCTCACATAAAATACAAAATTAAATGAAGAAATTCGCTTGCATTTATGTGACGTACGGTGTAGAAATTATATCTAGAGTAATCACAACAAATTATGGCTGTTAATTATTTTAATGCGGGATTTTAATTCTGATGATGGTGGCCATCTGCCATCATCGTCAGAACCGTACTGACTCTGCTTACAAACGATGCCGATGAACGTTGACATCTCGTCAATTACAAATTCGGTGATTGGGAGATAGAAGAAATCGGTGCGTTTGCGGCCGCGGTTCTCCTTATAGAATGAATAGGAAGGAAGTATTTTTGAACAGGTGAAATAGTATTGACTTGGTAACTGGTTATTAACCGTGATATCGGCATTGAAAAAAAATATGGACTGCCTCGAATCAGTTGAGGGCTAATATTGAAAAAACATTTTCACTTAGTTGCGCCTTTGAAAACAAGGATTTGTGGCCAGCTTCACATGAGCTGAATTTTAGATATCTTAAAATAAAAACCACATTATAAATTAAAGAATTCGTTTTTAAATCTAATTCAATGTTATGAAACATAGTAAAAAACAGCACTGACAGTGCGGTAAATTAATTGGTAAAATATATCAAAAAGGTAACAATATCGAAGTGGTTAAATAAGGTAATAACATAAACCGTACATACAGAGGTAAGGTAGTTATACTCAAGTATATACTCGAGATTTTCCTTTCGTCGTAAGGGATAATATAACTCGTTAGTCCTTACACTAATATCCAGTCGTGAGTAACAAGAACAAGTTTCAAATCTGTTATTTCAATAACAGGGCTTTCAGAGTAACATATTATTTCTGGAACTGTTATTGCTCAGTAACATGTTATTTTTTTATAGTTACTTTAAATAAGGTACATCTCTAGTTTTTACATATTTCATATTTAATTTTTAAATATATACCTAATTATTTTTGCAAACTGTATCAACATTTAATGCTAAAATTTACAAAATGAAAATGGTGTATATTTGAAGAAAGCAAAAACAATTACTACGCATTTTCCTTTAATTTTATTTAGCGAGCATTTTAATTGGTACAGCCTAGCAATCAGTATTAACGCACGTTCAAATATTAAAAAAGACATATGCTTTTTTTTTCTATACATGTTGTCTGGAAAAATAATTAAATTTTAAAGAGAGCTGAGTAACAAGTATCGTACGTTTTGGCCGAGATTTAATTTTTACTGAACTATTCATTATTAAATTTGACGCTACGCTCTGTGACTATCCATATTTGAATATTTTTATGTAAGACCATAGAAGGACTCTAAATCTCTTTCTCTCTCTAAATAATATTAATTACAAATGAGCGTAATTTTTGAACTTCTTAGATATGGGAGTTTTTCAAAAATGGTCTGATCATCATCTCATGTTTTATATTACAGTCGAGATAAAGAATAATAAATCAAAATTTTTTAAAATTTTTGCTGTTAATGTCCCATCCTTGCTTTAATTTTTGTGTTGTAATATATATTGATGTTTTTTTCTGTTACAGTCTATTATATTTCAGTATGTAAGTTAATCACTCTCAATATTATCTTACGGTAATACCAGGCTAAATTTGGACATGCTAATTTCAATTACATTATGTTTTTCGTTATAATGCAATTCTACCTTGGAGCAGTTTATATCCACCTTACTTTTTATTCTCAATAACTAAGAAAAAACTTAAATCACGTAATGAGAAAATGAATTATTTAAATAATTTCTTAATACTATGCTCTATTTACAAATATATTAAGAGTTAAAAGGCTTTAAAAGTGATTATTAATAACTTGGTTGGAATAAGAAAATATAAGGTAATATGCGGATTTATGTTTTAAATCAATTAATAATGCTGGAAAAATTATGTGGCAATAAATTTATCATTATAAAAATGCTATAAAGATGTAATACTAATAATATCTTCTACAAAAATTGAATCGCTTCTGAGAAATTATTATTCAGTATTTTCTGAGAATGGTTGTCAAATCACTGATACAATGCTTTCATTAGAACACGCAGTCAAATTTTATCATCAAATTTATGCCAAACTTAAAAGCAAAGGTTCAGCAAGTAATCAAATATACTATTTTCACATTAAAAATACAATTTACAATGTATTTCTTGCATATAATACTAATAAAAACTGTAATTTAAAACTCAATAGCATTTTGACCAGTCAGGATCTGGTCTTCATCAGAAGATAAAAAACATTGTAATCACAAAGCGTGTTGCCATCCATGAGTGTTTTATTAGAGTTGTTATTAGTGTTATACGCAAGAAATGCTTTGTAAATTGTATTTTTAATTTCGATTTTGCATAGTACGTCAACAATCATATTTTCTATCTTCACATGGTCCGATACGTGGAAAACAATAAAAAGCAGCATCTAATAATAAGGAAACAATGAAATTTTGAAAATTTTGAATGTTGAAGTAAAAAAAAGCAAACTATAAAATTAACAAGCCCATAAAAATAAGGCAATAATGAAAACGTTAAAAAATTATATATTATAACAGGGAAAAAAATTGACTGGGCTTACGAAATTTAACACGTAGGTTGGGTGAAATACACAATTTAAAAGAAATAGATATTTTTTTTTTAATTTTAGCGATTTTTAAAAGTAAAAGAAAAATGCTTAATAGTTTTGAAAGACTTTATTTTCTATATTTACTCCTTTTTTCGAGTGATTATGTTTGAAACATCTTTGAAATGAAAAACTACTTAGTGAAGCCAATTCGACTCGTTAAGAAATACTAAAAGGTCTTCATTCTGAATTGAAGCAATTAGACACGAGGAAGAAAAACAGCAGGTAAGCAGTAAATAAAATTTTATTGACGTTTAGTCCGTATTTATCGTTAACAAGTTGTATGAGTACATGCTACTCACAAAAATCACAAGCTATATCATCATATGTAGTAGTACATTAACTAAGCTATTCCATATATTTATTTAATAGATGACAGGCAAGGTAATGAAATAATAATTGTTATAATATAATTAGAATTATCAACACAATAATTTATGATTAAGTTGCTACAAGATAATTATTAGAGAATAAAAAATTTCCGTAAGAACGAACTTCTATTTCATCAAGCCAAAAAGTAAATTCCGAAATAAACTCATGTTTGTAAAAATTGCAACACCATGAAGGAATCACGTGATTGAGCTGAAACTTTCAGGAAATGCAAATTAGGGTATGCTATTCAAATGATTAGAATTTCAGAGTCATCGCGCATGCGTGGGCTGAGCAGCGCCCTCTGAACTGCTGATGGATCCGTATAAATAGAGGGCTGTAGCGGGGCGTGTATGGTTATCTGCTAGTGGTAAACGTTACATGAGACGTCACTATGCCTCTACGACGAAAGAGGGCGACATTTCAGCAAGTTACGGAGTTTGAACGGGGACGAATGATCGGCTTTCGTGAAGGAGGGTTTTCTTATCGTGCAATAGCAGCTCGTATGGGGCGTAACAGCAGCACAGTGATGCGAGTGTGGAAGCAGTGGGTTCAAGAGAACCAGACAACTCGGAAATCCGGGAGTGGACGCCGAAAGGTGACGTCAGCACGGGATGATAGACACCTGGTCCGCATGGCGGTGACGGACCGTTTTGCTTCATCTGGACAGTTGGCAGAACGTTGGTGCACTGCTACAGGTGTATCATTGTGTGCTTCATCAATTCGTCGGCGTCTACTGCACCGTGGACTGCGTGCAAGAGTTCCTTTATACAGGATCCTCCTGACGCAAAACCATCGGCGCCTGCGGCTACAATGGGCTCATGGACATAGAGACTGGCGTGCTGATTGGCAACAAGTGGTGTTTTCTGATGAATCCCGCTTTAATTTGGGGTACAGTGATGGCCGCATCCGTGTTAGACGCTATACCGGTGAACGCCACCTTCCGGAGTGCATTATCCAACGTCATAGTGGACGAACCCCCAGCGTTATGGTCTGGGGTGCGATTGCGTATCATGGACGATCTCAGCTGCTACGAATTGTGGGTAATCTTAACAGCAACCGGTACATCAATGAAGTTCTGGAGCCCGAAGTTGTTCCCTTCCTTCAAGGCATTCCCGGAGCTGTATTTCAACAGGACAATGCCCGCCCACATATTGCCAGGAATGTTCAAGACTTCTTTTCATCACAACAGATACAGCTTCTTCCTTGGCCTGCCTATTCGCCGGATATGTCGCCGATTGAACATGTGTGGGATTTCGTTGGTCGGCGTCTCGCTCGTGATCCTCGTCCCATAGCTACTACAGATGAACTTTGGGGTCGCATACAAGCAATCTGGAATGCTCTTCCTCAGGCACACATTCAACATCTGTTTGATTCCATGCCACGTCGTATAGCATCACTTATTGCAGCGCGTGGTGGCTTCACCAAATACTGATTTTCGACATGTAATATTGTTTTTTTGCTTTGTAATTTTAATCGTTTATTTGTATCAACACAGGTCGTTTGTACATTAAATTTCATTCAATTCGGACGAGTCCTTCATGGTGTTGCAATTTTTACAAACATGAGTATATTAAACAAAAATCAAATATATGACCATGAATTAATTTATCAGATATTAATTAATAATTCATTAATAAGTAATTAAGGTACATTAACCCTAGGTGCTGGACTATTTGCATTGGAAGGACAAATTATTATGTACATTTCAGTGGCAATATGCAAAGCATCAGTATCGCAGCAAATCGAAATGCTCATAGAAACTGGCAATGGTTATAAAGCAAGTCTTCGTGCAGTAGAAAACAGTCACTGAAGTGGAATCGTAGGTCAAGGCAGAAACGTAAATGAATTCGGAAAGCGGTATGGAAGCTATATGTTTAATATCCGCAATCGCCAAACTTCTGGGATTTCCGCGGCAAAAAGATACAGGTGTATACCAGGATTAAGTCCGATAAAACCACTAACAACTGCCAGAAATATGCCTGTAAACGTGCAGTAGACTTTGAAGATCAGCGTATATTGGTCCGCATCACAAAGACAAAGTGGATGCCTAGTTTGCAGCAGATAAGGCTGCAATTTAATGAGGGAACATTCATAAGCCTCTGCTTAAAGTCACTTTGTCGTACTATGACCAAATAGGCTTTGGAAATCGAGGACAATATCGTTTCACTGCGTTAACTGCAAAGCACAGCAAGATTCGGTTGCAGTTTGCCTATCGGAGCTGGTATAGAGATGGCTGGAGAAGCATCTGATCCTACGAATCATGATTTATACTCTATCACACTGATGAAAGGCAGCATGCATAGTGCAAACAACACGAAGATACAAGCCGAGCGTATCAAGTAACGGTACATCAAGAATGTAGAGGCGGTCTAATTGTTTTAGCAGCTTTTACATGGTCCGCCCTGGGATCCGTTGTAACGTCCGCCATCGGTTCAAGATACATGCAGCTCCTCGCCGATCATCTAGAGTAAAACTTGTCTATAACAATATTATACGGACCGAGAAAAATTATCCTTATAGAGGGAGTCATTGTTATAGGGAGGGTTCATTATACAGTAAAACCTCTCTACAACACTATTATACGGACTGAGAAAAATTATCGTTGTAGAGGGATTTATCGTTATATCGGATATCGTTGTAGGGAGGTTTTACTGTACAGTCTTTCGTTACGTGTTTTTTCCAAATCCGAATATTATTTTTCAATACGATAACACTCCACCCTATGGGTCCCGACTAGCAAGCGATTGGCTTCAAGAGTATGCCAGTAACTTTACCATACTCGAATGCCCTGCCCCTCCCCACACCTCACTTGCTGGGCATAAACCTCACGGGGAATGTATAGAACGTACTGGAAGAGGCTGTTCGTCATCACCAATTCCTTCTTGTAGCTGTGTCTGCTTGCTCTACGTCAAGCGATCTTGGATTGCTGGGCAGCCATAGCCCCTTCTGTTTTTCGGAGACTAATTGGGTCTATGCACAGTAGCAGATAAACGTTGTTACCATGATGTCTGTCTGTTATTGTGCATGCAAAAGGTAATACAACACGCTACTGCATAAGCGTACATAATAATTTGTCTTTCAGCGTATGATTTAAGATTTTTTAATAGTTCATTTAGAAATTGTTTAGCTTATAGTCAGGACATGTTTAAATTTAAAGCCTATCTCCTTCTTATGTATGTATTTATAAAAAGAAAATAGTACGCAAATACGTTTCATTATTATTTGAAATGCATGGTGAGTTTTTCTTTTCTGAGACTTTTATGAGTTAGAAAAATAAGATTCTAGTCTAAATGTGTATTATTGAGTGTCAGAAAGGAATTTCGTTTACGTAATCCATCTACAACAAGTTCTCTTTAATTGTAGAAAGTTCCCTCCCTTTCTTCTCTGACAAATATCATTAAGTGAAATAGGCGATGCATGGGTGTACTCAGTGGCTTAGCCGTCAAAGCATCGGGACGGAAATCCAAAAGTCGAAGAACAATGGGAAGCCTCAGTGTATGATAAATTTTATTTTATTCTCATGCGTTGATGAGTCAGTGAAAACAAGCTTCTGTCCTGAACCTCTGTCGTGGAGTATCAGAGATTACTTTTTTTTTTTTTTACATACTCGGACCCCAATGGCCCATATAACTCCAAGCCTATACCTGTGACCATTATAATGTAATGTACGCGCTATGTTTGCTGAATGTGGTTGGTTGGTTGACCTGATTGCTTGGGGACTGCATTCTATAAAACAAAAAGTGACAAAGAATCCCCATCTTTGCTTTGGTTCTCCTAGAAGAAGAGAGCGTCCTTTCCCATCGTCCTATGTTTAATTAATACGCTAATATAAATACGTGTTGATTATATACTTGCAATCATGCCCCTATTCGGGGGGGGGGATTTTAGGGACCGGTTTCCCCCGAAACTAAATTTGTAATAGGACCACAAAAATATGCATATGTATTTACTCGTCAAACTTGTAAAAAGGGGATAAAAAAAACCCCTCAAACCTTGAGTAATTGCCAAAATTACTGAATCTGAACCCCCCGAAATAAATTCCTGGCTACGGCCTGGTTTGCAATTATGACATTTAAGTGTCTCCCCCCCTCTCTCCTTGTACATTATTTAAAGAATTAACTACAGGTGTTTTGAAAAAAGTTTTTCTACTTAAACGTGCGGAACATTAAAAAAGGTATTGTAGTCCTGATACAAAGGACACACTCGTGAAACAAGGATAAATACGAATAGATGAAGAACCGTATATAATGCATATCTAATTATTGGAATTAAATTATAAAGAAATAAAAGAAAGTAGTTATATGAAACAACGAACCCAAGATTTTAAGCGATATTCTATCTTGGCAAAAACAAACAAACAAACAAATGAATATAAATAAATAAGAAAAACTAAAGATGTATAAAAGTTAAAGTTCACGTGGCACATATATAAGTTTATGTACTTATCCCCAGTTGAAGCTAGAATATTTTTAAAGTGTATTATTCTTTTGAAATATTTCCAGGACCCAATTATTTTAATGCATTTGTTCTAATTGATAAACTGCAATTTTGAAAAATTAAGGACCGCTTAATATCTACAAGATACGAAATAATTTCTAGATATTTTCAACCACCATTTATTTTGGTACATGGCAACGTACCGTGTAGCGCTATTATTACAAATTGGCGTGCAGGGTCAATGTACCGCGAACAGGGTACGATCACGTCATTTAGATGCAGCGAAGGTATTCTGATTCTGAATATCTTAATGCATTTGTACAAAATGTCAGTACCTGTACTTGAGAATGTAAAATAGATATAAAACATTTAATGACATATTTAGCATTCTAAAATGCTAAAAAACAAAAGGTCTTCTGAATTTCTGTATCTTGCTATGTAATTAAAAAAAGTATTTTTTTTTTTACTGACCTCTTGGGTGTTTAATATTCGTCAATACGTTAAATACAATTTAAACACAGAAAGTAAACATAATTAAGGGGAGTTATAGACTTTAATATAAAACTACACATTTTATAACGTTTACTTTACGATTTCCCTTATTGGTGTCCTGAAGACTGTTTCAAAGCTATATGCAGTTAGAATAAGCATTTATTATCTTGCACTTTCCAAAGGTGGAATTTAACTTTGAAAATTTTACATTTTATTCTTTAACATAAGATTATAGTGTACAGTAATCACTGTTAGACTTACTTAAAAAATTCGAGAAGAAACTAAGGTTGTGTAATTAAGAACACATCATTGAGTATAGAAATATTAATTATCTCAGTACGATAATTCCACTGAACACTCTTCTTTAATTATGTATTATTTCGAACGAAGGGCTACTGAAACTGACGCGTCCGAAAGTTTAGGTGGTCTATTTCGCTTGTTATTCCACCAGTATTTAATCTTTCGGATTAAAATTTTTCCTCCGGCACTTTGTATTTTTATTCCAATGTGCACTATTATAAACGAAGGTAACGTCAATTCTATGAAGCTTTTGTAAAAAAAAAGAGATGGTAAGGCAGAGTAGAAATATTACACAACAATGGCAAAAGAAGATATATCCCAAACAAAATAATACATCTTAGTGTTTCTATAGAGTCAAAACTGCTTATGTTTTTATTTTAATATGAAATTATCCTCATTTCTACACTTTATACAGTATTGTGAAAAGCAAAAATACCACATTTCATAAGGTCATGTAAAAATTCTGATAATTTTTTTATATATGAGATATTATTACCATTTACAGGTCATCTGTAGCTCAGTTGGAAGAGCCCTTGGCCGGATACCAAGAGGTCGTGGGTTCGGTTCCCACCAGGCACCGTGAAATCATTCTTTTCTTTGCGAGCAATTTTCAAAAAAAAGAAAACATGCCCCAGTGGCTCTGTATGTGCCGACCATTTGGCAGTTGTGCTAACCCTGTGAAGGGTAAGAATATCTCATATATAAAAAACAGTTTATCATCTAATAATACGAATCATCAGCACTGGACAAATCCGGTCACTTTTATTCTAGTTTATAAAGTAATCTAATCGGCGTAGATCGTATTATAGATAAAAACGTAATATAATCACCAGTGGCGATTAGATTTTTACAATTGGCGAGTACGAAATATTTTTTCCTACTAGGTCCCTAGGTTTTCTTATTGAGGCGGGAGAATACGCTCGCCACGATTTGTGGGGGCCTACGAATTATAGGTTATTATTTGATTGAATCCATTATTTACCGTATCTTGCCGTACTTAATGAAGCTACAATGTAATGCTGGCGATGAGAAATATAATTTAAGTTCAAAGAGTAGTATTCTGTAAATATGTGAATTAACAAAATAATTTAATTTGATAAAAAAAATTTTATACTTCGTTGGATACTTGACGTTAGTGAATTGCCATGTTTTTACTTAAGTTTATAGAAGTTTCTTTAGCTTATGTGGAAATTTTTCCACAAATATCATTTTCTTAAATATATAATTCAAAATAAAAGTTTGCACCAAGATATACTAGCTTCCATTTATTTTCCCACCGTTTGAGTATCTGTTGGAAGGTTTTATTAGGTTATTTATATTTAAAAATACGACGAAAATACATGAAAAATATACAAGTACGTACTTTAAAAAAACAATTAGCCACATGGAAGTTACACCTTACAAAAGAATACAACGATTGGCTTACCATAGCGATTGAAATTTTGCCACTTATCTAAGTGTGAAAGGAAAAGGAAAGAAAGGAAAGTAGAAAAAATAAATAAAGCAGAAAAGTACAAACTGGTAATAAGAATACTAGTGGGGTTGCTACATATATAAAAATTGCAAATTGTGATAAGAATATGCCCTTTGGTGAGAATGTAGTTTGTGGTTATACAATGAAAATAAGATGGGGAGGCATCGTCCAAAGTGACTATAATCTAAGATGGCGGCTGTGTTTCAAAATGGCTACCCGTATTTTGATTTTGCTACACCTTTTTCAATACACATTATGCAAAAGAGTGTTTTATATCAATTTATATGTTATTCAGGTCAAGGATTTCATTTTTCATGTTGAAAATAGGCTAAGAATCAATATAAGCTCATAGAAAGTCCTTGTTTGGACAAGGAAACATCTTTATTGAAGTTTTAGAAGTTGCGTATTCGTGGCACTTGTTTAAAATAATAATATTGATGTCAAGATATTGAAATGTTACTTATTTGCTTCAGTATTACTTGTTTAAATATGACTTTTAAAAATATTTCAATACGCCACTAATTTTCTATCCTTTATTTTCAGATTTGAGTGCGTGAAGATGGCATTCTAAAAATGGAAAAGCGATTCCGTTTACTTCCTCACAGTGACCTGGGTGAAGATAAACCGAAATCTGTTGATTGAACAATTTGTATACTGCGCCAAAAGACAGATGCACATAATTTGGTCTGTCCTGCAAATAATGCAAATAAAATTACACGTAACACCGGATACGCAACACTCGCGGAAAACTTACAGAACTTTGATCGTATAAATGCTTTACCCACGGATATTGATGAAGATTTGTTATGGAAGAAGATCTGGCTGTTTGATGAAGATCAGAGCGGGATGGAACAAACATTTTTATGAAGAGAAGCTAAGTGGCACAAGAAATGTGAATTACAATTGTACAATGTTCGAAAGAGCAAAGAAAGGCAAGCGTTCTGAAGGTGAGAAAGTAGAGTCTAAATCATCGCATGAACGTAAACAACGATCATCTAGTTCCAAAAAGGTGTGTTTTTTTGCGACGGTTCTGCAACCAATAAGGATCAATTGTTTAATGTGACTACATTTCATGTAGATCAGAAGGTGAGGAAGTGTGCCAGTGAACAAGGAAATAATGTTCTACTATCAAAACTTAGTAGTGGGGATATGATTGCTCTGGACGCAAAATACCATACAAAGTGCTTAGCGGAATTGTACAAGTCTCAGTGTAGTGAAATGCAAACAACAAGCAGTGGTTTTCATATATGTAAGGGAATGTTTTTTTGCAGAATTAGTATATTTCACTGAGAAATATTTAAAGGATTCAAATGAAACACACCCAGTGGTCAAGGCGAATGTCCTGACAAAAGTGTACAAGATGCGACTAATTCTACTAACGGGAGTGGATGAACAATATATGCCTGATGTACAAACTTCAAGATTACGACAGAGGGTTCTTGCATACTTCCTGTATATGACGGCAAGCATGTCCGGCAGAGAGTATTTTTTAGCACATGACAAAGTTGCTGGTGAGGCCATGCTGCAAGCTTGTAAAGATGATCAAGATGAAGATGCACTTGCTTTATTGCGTGTTGCGAATATGGTCAAAAAAGAAATGCTTCAACACAAGAACACATTCAATGGTGATTTAGATTATGAATCCCAACACAAATCTTTTCCTCGTTCCCTACTTACTATAGTGAATATGCTATTATATGGAGCCAACATTGAAGCCAATGATGTTACCCAACCATCTCTCACCATATCGCAATTGCTTTGCTTTAATATACCGTTCCGAAAGCCAACTGGTAATATATTGAGACATGAAACTGACAGAGAAACCCCGCTTGCAGTTTATATGGATCTTTCAATTTTTGGAAAAACTCGAAAAAAAGAAATAGTGGAAAAGCTGCATTCACTTGGATTTTCGATCTCATATACGCGTGTGCTTGAACTCTTAACAGCGATGTGCGAAGTTGTAAACGTTAAGTTACAAAAAGAAAAGGTACTGTGCCCATCAAAATTACGTGAAGGAATCTTTACAATTGGGGCATACGATAATATACACCACAATCCAATAGTTCAACCTCCGAAGGTTCGTTTCATGGGACAAGTATATCCATATTTCAAAATCCTACACCTGATCGTTTAGGAACAGTAAGACCTACACAGGATATGAAGTATGACATAAGTACCTTGAAAAAGCGAAGTGTGCCCAGTCTTCCAGAAGAATTTGCAGTAGTGAGGCCAGCATTCCTTCCTTCAAAAGAACCTAATATTGCAGTTTGTTCCGATGCTACATCAAAACTCATGTTATTAATCACTACTATAGATGGAAAGAAAGAAGAGATCGCATGGCTGAAACACGTTATCAGTAACGATAACAATATTGGACTTGATGCATCATCGGCTGCTTACCATGCAAGTAGTAAAACAACTCTAACTGATTTCGTTCCAGGAATTTCAACACTTTTACCACTACTTTATGAAGATTCGTCGTCATTAGCTATGATTCAGCATACGATGAACATAATTAAACAAGTTACACAATTTCTCAATGGAAATCAAATTCTTGTCATGGTATTGGACCAACCAATGTTTAGCAAATCTAATTCAGTGGAATAATTCAGACATATATGGTGAAAAAAAAGTTTGATGTTTGGCGCATTTCACATCGAGCAAGCTTTTCTCGGAGTTTTGGGTCAGTGGATGTCAGGAAGTGGATGGAGTGGTGAAATTTCTCATGCTATATTGCAACTTCTAGTGTTGCTGAAAGTTATCTGAAAGTAACTCACGTGAAGAAAGCCAGAGGTATTCATTAAGTAACTGCTGCAACACTATACCATTTGTTGCATGATGCTTATCAAGAAGCAGATTCCGAGCTTGAATTTCAGACGTGGTGTGAAGAACGAGCTGAAGAGAGTGCCATGTTCAAATATTGGCTGATTTGTATTAATATGAAAATCCTTTTGCTTCTCTTTGTTCGCTCAATTAGAGAAAGAAACTACATCTTGTTTTGTGAGTGCTTGAAAGAAATGATTCCTTGTTTTTTTGCTTGATCACATCATTCTGCACGTTGGCTATCAATCCATCTAAAAGACCTTTATGATTCAGAGATTGAACTTCCAGACGTACATCGTTCATTTATTTTTGGACAGTTTGTGATAAGAAAATCAAATAGAAACTTCTCAGCAATCAATGTAGACCAAGTACATGAACACAACAACGCAGGAGTTAAAGGTGATGGCGGTGCAGTAGGGTTGACACAAGATCCATCGGCACTTAGGCGTTGGATGGTTTCTGGACCAGAAATTCGTCGGTTAATACAAGAGTTTGAGAGTGGTATTCAGCTAAAATCTGAACAAAACAATCAACTTCATCATGAGCAGTACCACTCATTTCAAGTCAAATATGTTGCTAAGGTTCGAGCACTTTACAGAACATTAAAAGAGTTAGGAAATCCATTTTTAGAAATTGATGAAGACCTTATTGTCATCGACAGCAGGATTATTATACACAAGCAAGTCAATGCAACAGTTTATTCAACAAAGTTAACTGGTAGTGAGCTATTCCACAATTTCATTGAGGAATGACTAGTAAAAAAATCTTCAACAATATTTCAAACTTTGAAAAATAACAACGTTCCCCTGTTCAGTACTCCTGAGAAGAGCTTTAGCAAGACAAATAATACACTCAAGATTTTAAAAGCAGACGTCCAGCTGTTTTCTAGACTCTTTATAGTTGCACAGAATCGTCAGTTAGATATGTAGAATTTTTTCAAACATGAAAATCAGCCATTTCCACCTGCACTTTCCAGTAATGGTAAATTTCGATAAGGCAATAAAGCTGACCTAGCACACATTTTAGAAGATACTGTAAACGCAAATGACCATGCCTTCCCAGGAACCTGTGTTGCTATAGGTTATGATGGTGCAGTTCTTACTAACATTTTAAAGCCACAAACCTCAAAGCTATTTCTTGATTATTATATGAACGTATTTCACCCTCACATTTGTAAAGACATTGAAGCTTTCGGATGTCGAAGAATTGATTTTATTTAGGATAGATACATCAATATTATTCAGTAGGATAGATTTACACCAAGTATTAAAGGTCAAACTAGAGAGAAGAGGGGAGCAAGAACCAGGAGACAAGTGCTTTCACATGTAATTATACCTAAAAATTGTCAAGGTTTTTTGAGAAATTCAAATAACAAAGAAGAGCTCTTCAGTCTATTTGGAACCTTAGCTATAAATGCCATCACAGATGTACAGGTTGTAACAACGTCAGGTGAAGACATCAAAGGAAATATTAATGTACAAACTTCCCTCATTGGTGTTACTTGTCCTGGCCATGAAGAAGCAGACTCAAGAATAATACTGCATCTCCAAGGCATGGTAGAAAACGGCTTCAGGAATATTGCTATACGCACTGTAGATACCGATGTCTTAGTATTAGCAATTGCTTACTTCTTTACCTTGTCAAGAGTGGGTCTGGATAAACTTTGGATTGCTTTTGGAACAGGAAAGAATTACAGATTTATTCCGGTTCGTGTTATAGCTGAAGCTATTGGAAGGGAAAAGGCTACTGCTTAACCAGTATTCCATGCCTTCACAGGCTGTGACAGCATTCCTAGTTTCATAGGAAAGTCCAAAAAATAAATTGGGAAGACATGGAATCTCTTCAAAGAAGCTACTATTGCATTATCTCACAACCACAAAATTCAATTCCTACTGAAATGTTAGAAATTATTGAAAGATACGTAGTACTACTATACTGTTCAACTAGTGACAAAGTAAGTGTTAAGGATGCAAGACAAGAGTTGTTCATGACCAAAAATCGTCCACTTGAAAGTCTGCCACCGACAAAGGGTACATTACAACAACAACTATTACGTAGTGCCTTCCCAGCTAGACACATTTGGGGACAAGTAAACAAACGCGCAATACATGTACGATCTCTAAACGATTGGGGATGGTGGTTGGATGATGAATCTTGGCAGCTGAAATGGTCGGAGCTATCAGAAATTTCCGATTCATGCAATGAGCTAACCAAATGCATGTGCAAAATTTGAAAGAACAAGTGTAGCTGCAGAAGTGCTGGTTTATCGTGCACAATATTGTGCAAATGCAAGAATGAATGCGAAAAATGAAGTGTCGGTATAAATATTCAGCAGAACTTAGACTTTAAAAGTGCACTTTTTTGTTGTTAGTAATAAGATATATGATTAACATTTTGTATAAATACATTTACATTTAATACATTTTTTGTGTGCTTACGGGTATATTAAATGTATATACATTTTGTGTGTAAACTTTTGTGCGAACCATATGTGACAATAAAGCATCTACATTAACATTTAGCATATTTTCAACACGAAAAATGAAATCCTTGACCTAAAAACATGTAAATCGATATAAAACACTCTTTTGCATGATGTATATCAAAAAAGGTGTAGCAAAATCAAAACACGCGTAGTCTTTTTGAAACATAGTCGCCACCTGGGATTATAATCACTTTGGGCGATGCCTCCCAATATTATTTTCATTGTATAACAATAAATTATATTCTCGCCGAAGGGTATATTCTTATCACAAGTTGCGGTTTTTTTATGATTTCTGTTGTGAAGCACCTCAACTATAGTAAAAGTAAGAAAAGGAGGAAAATAGATTAGAAAAACTTACAAAAATAAAGGAAAATAAAGAAAAAGGAAGAAAGATAAATGAAAGGAAAAGTAAGTAGAAGGAAATGTAAGGAGAACAAAAGTAAGCAAAACTTACTAATGGCATACGAATTTTTTTTCGCAACGTTTCAAGAACTATTGTTTTCTTTATCAAGCGAAGTAATCGCTTGATAAAGAGATTTTGTTATACTTATTCCGATTTTACTTTTCTACTTTACTTATTTTTCTTTCTATTTTCTTTCCTTTCCCTTCTCCTTCTGCATTCAGATTAGTGACAGAATTTTATTCGTTAAATTAAACTTTGGAAATTACGTTTTTCAGCTGGACATTACATTTGTTACTTATGATATATTCGTAAATATTTTGATAAAAAATTCAGTATCATGAAGCAGTAAATGTAGTTATCGCAAATACCTTAGTTCCTATGGATACGTCAAAAACAAATTTATTGATAGGTCAGCGACGTTTGCTTTGCTTGGCATATCCTAACCCATGATTTTTATTAGGCTCTTAAAATTGAACAAAATATTACTTTGAAATTCTTATGCATATATTTCCTAATTTTTAATTAATTCATCCATTTTTTAACCTTCATATTTTTTTTTATTTAATTTAATTAAATTAAATTCAATATTCATTATGATTTGCAACGTCCTGAATTCTAGTTTTCGTTTTTGTTAAAGCGTGTTTAATTTAATGACATACGATGCTATTCAAGTAAATGACTAAGTAATTTGATTTAGTTAAAGTCAGTAACGAGTCAACAACATTTTTGAATCTACAGTAGAGTCCTTATAGACACGTTTTTAGGTTTGAGAAGTATCGATATGCCTCTCCGTAATATCCAAAATTACGCTTCGCAACATTGGCATTAATCTTCGTGCATTCCGTTTAGGGTTAAGTAGGACTTTTAGGCTTAATTTGATATTACGCGTAGATATTTATCTTAAAAATCGCAGAAAAAGACTGCATTTATCTTAATATTAAGAATACAATTAAATTTTTTTTCAAACTTTCTACTGTACAGTAACTATGCTATCTGAAACCAAAACGATGAAACGCATTTTTAATATATTTTAAAGCCAACTTACCTAACACTGCTCTTTTGGCAAGGCCCATGGGACACGTACTGTAGTGTCTACTAACCCAGACGACACCCACAATCAACCAGGCTACTTCAACCAAAAGTATACCTATTGAAACACACATGTTTTTCATTATGGCTGTGGCAAAATATATATCTGATATAAAGTGACTTAAAGGTTAAGGTTATCGAAAAGTAGAAGAAAAATCTTGCCTAATCGGACGTATAACAAATATTGCATGGACGTTCTGGGAGCTGTAACTAGAATGGTTCCTCTCATGCTCACCCATGATATAAATGCTTCTACCACAACGCAGCCAGATAAAATGACGATGTATCCTAACACGTGTTCGTACAAATCGTTAACACACGATGAATCGTGGCCAAAATCCACACTACCCAAAATAACAGCCAACACAACCAACCTGCAAATATAAACGATTGTTATATTTTAAATACAAGTAATTAAGGTTTTCTCAACACATATGTTTATTACAAAAGTACGCTTTCTTCACTAAGAAATATACAGTTGATGACTTAAATAGGATCTTTACGGAGGGGATATCAACAGTGTCACCCCACGGATGTATAGGGTATTATAAGTCTGAATGTAATAAAATTAAGGTAACATTTTTGACAAATTATTTACACTGCTCTATATAATATACATGATAAATGCCAAATGGAGTTTATTACAAATACCGGAAAGTAGTACTATTACCCACCTAGCCTCCGGAACCGTATAAATGGTGTTCCGAAAACACCTGATCAAAGGTATATGACCGTGACCCTTGTGCAAAATGAACCATAATAGCCCGCCTATACATTTCAACTCCAGCTCGGGGTTGAGAAATAGCAGAGCTGAACTGGTATCGAGGTGTGTTGGCGGTTTCCTGTGATTGCCGAAATGGCGACTTTATCCAGTAATTAGCGCAATTTCATAAATAAAGATTTTAGAGCTCCTATGTAGGGCTGGCAACTTCACACATTGGTGCACTACGAACATAGGGGGTTCCACTGGCTTACGCAAGGGAGGTGTTGATGGGGTTGTAACCCCCATTGCAATGAAATTTTGTATATTTAACATAGGAATATATGAGTTGTAGCTCTGTAACCCCCATTGAGCCTATAATCCCTCTTATGAAATTTCTGTGTACGCCTATGGGGGGCTTAGATCCGTGGGAGCCCTCTTGGTTCAAAACAAGAAGTTTAGTTTGAAAAATAAAATTCTCAAGACTCGCAACACCGATTAAAGAAGTTTGCCTAAGGAGTGTTTCAATTTTTGCTACGAAGGGCAGGGCAGGCGATAGGGGGAAAAGGGTGCATTGAGCAGGGGGCCCGGTACTGAAAAGATCAAATCCTCTGTCCAGTATACGTTAGCAAAAGTCCGTAGACGGACGCCTTACCAACTGCGCTACTGGGATGCCTCCTCACCTCTAGGATTTATACTGGATTCGTAAATGCTCTCCTCTCCACCCAGGGATGGATTAAGGCTTCGTGGGGCCCTAGGTAATTTTTTTTTCGGGTCGCTTGTAGTATAAATTAAGCCTGTGTAATTATATTAGGATACGTATATAACGAGGGTCTTGGGGGCCAACGAAAATGTTCGCTATATCCGATCGATCGCTAAGTCCGTTTTGGAATCTAAGTTTTAAACTTTGAAAGTAAAATCGGTGCGGGTAACATATTTGAATACAACGTACATACAAAAAATTCTAAAATTCGCGGAGAACGTCCCGGAAATTCGTACCATGATAAGAACACTGCCCTGCTTATAAGGTCCAATTGGCAACGACTTTGAAGTAGTTTCGAGTCTTCACTCCGCAGGGCCCCTCAAAAAAAGAGGGCCCTAGATATTTGTTTTGTTTGTCTATGCGATAATCCGGTCCTGTCTACACTTGCCAATCATAAACTTTTATGTTCCGAAGATTCCTTTATTTTCGCTCATGTATTACCGTCAAAAAATTCACAAGTCGGTCGTGCATGTAAATAAAAAATAGTTTGATAATAAAAGATAGTATTGAAAAATTACCCTTGATCCAGTAGCATAGGCAGGAAATTTTTGGGGGTGGGGTTGGTTCGAATGAGAAGGTTTACCTCTATATCATAGCTTGGATCCCATAGACCTATTGTTAATTTTCTCCCAATGGCGGGGGGTAGGGTTTATGACCAACATCAACCCCCCTCCGTACGCATATGCCTCGATCAATTCTGAATTATGAATATGGGCGCCGGCATGGGGGCCGGGGTCGCAGAGCTTGGATTTCCATTTGCTGTGGAAAAAAATTAATACGGAAAAAGTCGCGAAATTTGAGAAATTCAAGAGAAGAGGTTAAACTTTCAAATACAATTTTCATTGGCTCGAAATTGTTAACTTCTACCTTCCAGAGATGCACAGCTAATAAGATACCCGTTTCGTAATAAACAGGCCAGATGCAGTGTACTAGACGATTACGTTCATAATGGGAGTAACCTTTCTTTTTCATTCAATCATGCTTTGTTATTTGTTTATAGCCATAACTCTGTAGATATTCATTTCCGATCCTACATGTAGGGGTTCATTATGGTCCATTTTGCACAAGGATCACGGCCATATACTTTTGATCTGGTGTTCCCGGAACACCCTGTATATACGTTTTGGCATACTACTTTTTCTTATTTTTTGTAGCTAACCAATTGATATACAGGTCATATTCGTAAGCGCCTTTTTTCGACAAGTTCAAAGCCATTATAGCACATTTGCGAATTTGCTGGATAATATAACTTCATAAACAAACACGCATGCGTGACTATTTATCTTAGTCAATCTAAACTTTGATTGCGTAATTTTTACTGATTTAAGTTTGGTAAACGCTACGCCTCTCTCGCCTCAAATCCAGTTTTTCGTATTAAGTGTGGTTTATACGCAAAGCAACCCATTTTATCAATTCAATTAAACACTCGAATTTTTGTTGGGCAGTAAATTTGGGAGTAGGGTTTCTTTCATTGGTCTGTAAACGGCTGTTTCCAAGAAATAGTAAGAGAAGTTTCCTTTTCTTAATTACTTTAGGAGAAACGGGCGGAAAAGACTGGAGGCTAGGTGGTTAACCACCTAGTCTAGATGTATGATATTACTTCATCTCACATATATTTTTTATTAAGAAGAATATTTTTATCCTAATTTTTATTTTTTTCAGTTCGGATAAGAAATCTTTACTCGATCTAATATTCTTAAGCAATACATTACAATACATATATTATACTGCAATACAATATATATAAATATTGATTAAGTATATATGCAGTAAAAACGGTTAAATAAAATAATTATTAGTGCCGTTTAATAAACGGCAATATTACATTTCTTTTCATGTATTCTAAACTCCCTAAGAGATATCCTTGCTGGTACCTAATTATCCCATGTATAAGTTCATTAAAAATTGTTCATTAATTTAAGAGTATTAAAAGATTTTATTTAATGAAGGATTTAAATATTTTACGTTTTAATTATGCGCACTGTCTTTCAATAATCCTCTCTTAACAAAGGATTTTGTTCCACAAAGGTTAATTCATATTTTGGTGAAGCTCCGGAAAGGTCAATTCTTAACTAGATGGTCTTTGATTTAGTGTGCACCAATATGGAAACAAATCACCTTTGTCTTTGTATCTATCAATATAGAAACAAAGCGCCTAGTACATATGTACTAACATGATGCTATAATATTTTCCGAACGGATAAAATAGTTTCTTGGGTTATTCTAATATGTTGTATCAATTTTTGTTACGTCAGACCAAAACTTATCCAGAGTAAACTAAGACGGAACGGACAGTTTAACGTGACCTATGAATCACGATGTATTTACAGATGTAAAGCTCACCGTGAGCCAAACTCAGCTTAATGAATTCAAAAGACGTTACAGAAGCCTTTGTGATACTGAGATGTCCAGTACTTCAATTAGTATAATTTAATTTTAGTTTGTACAAACGAATGTTTATCAAATTAATATTTCATCTCGGGTTTAATTAAACAAATTCGTTTAATAAAACACATCAATTTTAATGTTTAATAAAACGGAGAGTGAGTTAAGTATAACACGATCTTGAAAAAAATCGTTACCCGTAATTGCCGACCTTCACGAAACGTTGCTCCTGCAGCGAAGATGCAGAGATAAGGAAGTGATTCCAGTTGCACAACAAAGACTCCTTATTTCAGAACAGCGGTGCATAACTGTAACTACATCTAGTGAGTAAGCAGTAAAGTCACCTCTGGTGGGTGGTGCATGCCAATATATGGGGTAGCAACAGTGACGGATTTACGTATAGACCAAGGAGGCCCGTGACTAGGCCTCTGGATTTCAAGGTCCCATCAGGGGCCTAATGTTATTTAAGAGTTATTCTAACCCTATTTATTCACGAATGTCCGAGAAAACTTCATGATGGGCAAACCTGAATATTGAAAGTAATGAATTTCCAACAAGGCAATAGCCACACTAGAGCCAACAGTTTTATTAAATTTTATGAAATAATTCCTTATTAATATAAAGTAAGTCGATCTGAGGAACATAAAATTAAGTAAGATGAATTTAATAAGCAAGAAAATCTCAAGTCTACATTCTATAAATGTTTATAATAGACTGAGATTCGAAAATAAAACTGTAATAGATACGGGATGTTTAGGTTTACTAAGATGGTACTAAATTCTGTAAATGTCATAAATTTTGGTATATGCAGTTATATTTCACAATTATTTACTGTTCTCTATTTAAACTAGTACAATAAATTAAAAGACTCATTAACGATTTCAGACGCACCACAAGGACTGTAAATAACTGTGATGGCTTTTCAGATTGCATCATAAATTGATATCCTTGTTGAGAATAAAGAATTTCAAATGGGTATTCGTGAGCTTCACGGAAGGGTGCGCTGTTATAAAGTAACACTAATCACGGGAAAATCAACGGGCGAAATACGGGTCTTGGTGTGTATACAGAGTGTCTCATAAATACAGGTACAAACTTTAAGGGAAGGTAGAGAACATCAAAGGGAATGATAATTTCATAGGAACCCATGACCGGAAAGGTCACCGTACGTCGGTAGGGGATTCCAATGACGTATTTGGACACGCAACTAAATTTTCAGGTTTGAAGTTAACGAATAAGATCTGTTGTGCTTAGCCATGCCTCTCCAAGAATTTCTTTGGTTTGCTTTTCTAATCATGTGCGTGTCTGGCGCGTGATTCGTTCATCTTTGGCCTTAATTATCTTATTAAATATTGATTTTAAGCAAAAATTACACTAGACAATTTTTATTCCTCTTTTTCACAAGGAATCGTGTAGTGAACTTTTTCCGCCATTTTGTACACACCGTGTTTATATATATATATATATACAGGGTGTACAGAGTCCATCGTTAAATCTCTTCACAGCTGCATTCCTTGCAAAATTTTAAATGAATAGTTGGAGAGCGAAAATTCTCAAAAATGCATAATTAAAAAGTTATGAACGATTAAAGAAGAGCCAATAGCCTTACAACTGCACCACCCACTTTTAGGAATTAACCACTTATGCATCGACGGCGTAAAGCCGTCCTAATTTTTAAAGCTTAGAAGAAATTCAGGTTTCCGGTTTGTTCACCAAAGAAGCTGAGTTTTTTGATCAGACCCCAAATTTATTTACGGTTTTTATGTCGCATTAAGGACAAAGTTTACAAAATTGGCAGTTTTTCCAAGTTATATTGTAACG
>QLNU02015360.1:126104178-126123561 GCA_006491805.2 Dysdera silvatica
TTAATAAAATTTAACTACGACGCAGGGCTGGTTAAGGCTTTTTGAGGCCCTTGAAAAAATTTCATCCCCGGCCCCTTTTATTATAAATTACGTAATTATTTATTTTGAGATAATATAGGAAAAATTAAGATTAACTTAAACCAAAATACTCATAAACTTCCAAAAATTTAAAAAGTAAATGAGTACAAAATTTATTGAGGGCTGGCAAGACGGCAAACCTATATATATATAAATTTTTCTTTGTTTCTTCAGTAAAATTTATCTATTACCTTAGAATTAATAAAATCTCCATCGTTTTCTATGCACAATACAGCTGGATAACTTAATTTTGACAGACTTGCGGAATTTGGTAATTGATTTTTTACTTGTCGAAATACTGAAATTGATCTTTTTCTATTTTCATTTGAAATAAAGGCAAATAAATACGCAATACAGTTTCCACATTGCTGTTTCTCGATGAATTCGAAGTGGCTTTCCGAGATTATCACGCTGGAACCCTCAAAAAGCAGGTTACAGACATTTGCTTTTTTGTTTATGAAATAATCCGGTCCTGACGCAGTACATCGCGAAGTGATTTGTTTCAATATAAGCTTATTTTTATACCTCATATAAAATCGTCGTCGTGTATTCGTATGTTTATACTATGCAGAAAATAAAATTTAAATCTGTTATTTTTTTGGAAAGTACCTGAGGTTTTTGTAAACACACACACACACACAGTGTAAGACTGATACGAGAAATGACGGGTTTTCAATATCACCAGTATAGTAAACACCACAGATAATTACTCGTGTAAAACTAACTCGATAAAGTATTTTTCACTTGTCAATTTGCTATCTTACTCGGACATTCACACGCCGAAATGTTCACTACTCACTTACGATAAGCATTAAAATATCGGAAACAACACTAATATGAAGAAATGAGATCGTTATGTAGCACCACAACATAATTAGGAAAACACATGGCTGCATGTTAGATCACATCATCATATGTTCAAAGCTAGCACCTTGAAGTGCGGAACATGCGGCAGTATCCGTTCTACGTACCAATATCCGTCCTACGCACGGTATGTTTATTGTACTGGCAGAGCCGGTGTGACACTAAATATGATTTCTGCGAAACCATGTTTTGACATCTTCTTCCTAATTTTTTAATAATTAAACGATCTGTTTCACATTATATCAGAAGCTTTCGATTTTTTTTTTGTCCCACGACTTCCTTTACCTCTCATAAATTATCGACGGATCTCAAATGTACAAAAATGTACAAAAATCAGATGTTATAAATATTTTTGTATAAAATGTTATACTAGAAAACGATAGTTAACATCGCGATACCCCAAGAGACCGCGATGTACAAATTGAAAATTTCTGATTCATAAAGTAGGGAGTGTTTGAGTATTACGTAAGCACCTGCAGGGAGGTTTCGTTGGTTTATTTACCTATGTTAGTAATGTTCATTTTGCTTATTAGGGGGTTGAATTGGCCAATATTACTTACGTAATACTTGAATTCTCCCGTATTTTTTGTTTGTTTGTTTTGTGGTTTTACGGCTCAAAGACTACAGTGGTCATGCTGTGCCGGGACCTACAGTTTTCCGAGGAATCCGAACTTCTGAATCTACAATTTCTTAAGGAATCCGAACCTCTTAAGGCCTGGGGAACCAAACCCCGGACTACAGTGAGCAGTGCGATCTTTATGAGATCTCTGAGTAAGCGCCCTTTGCACCATTCGGAGTTAAACCCGAGTTAACCGCGCAGTAGGAAAAAGCGTTAAAACACTGAACCACCGCAGGGCTCCCATATGTTTATAATATATGTTTTAAAGGGAAATTTTTCTTGCATTCGTCATAGAAAATTTTTTGAATCATGTTCTGCTCTGTCGATGAAATGGCAAGAGAATTTAGCCTTTCTTCTATCACAGTGGAACGTAAATATTTTTATTAGTTCAAATTTTGGCGCAGTATAGCCCAGATGCTCTTGCGCCATAAAAAAGCCAAACAAACAAACATAGTTCAAATTTCTTAAAAGATCATTCTGTAATCAAAATAGTCATAGGAATTTTTAGCAAAATCCGTTTGTTTATCCACGTGTTAGGGAAAACGTCGTCCATACTGTGATCATAAATAATCTTGAGTACCTGTCATGGTATAATTTTCATTTATTATTAACTTTTGAAAGAAATGTAATATACCATTAAATGTGTATTAGTTCTTCATATTCTGTGTTGTTTATATGACATTCATTTCAATAATAAGAGCAATACTAGGAAAAACCAATAAATGTTAATTTACTTTCGGCGTTCTCCTCGCTAAATAGCGCACCGGGCTGTCGCCCGCACCTTCAACTGGCCTCTGTACTGGTAATGTTAAACGAAAATAAATATTATGACACGTACCTGAGTTTTGGTGAATGATATGATGATGTTCAAAAGTATTTATTACCTTGTTTTTAATTCAGTAGCAACCTAATATTTGTCAAACAAATTTATTTTGTTGAACTATATTTCGACGCAATTAATCCCAAAGCTGTATTGAAAACAAAATGTCAAACGTGTTTTGCATTCGGAGATGCTAGAGTCGTTCATCGCTATCACTGTCTCACACTTCCCCTGTGTGGACACTAAATTTTACAAGCACGGCCATACATATTTGAACTTCGATGTGGAATATTGATAATTGATATGTTATAAATGCTATATTAATAATAAATTAGTAATAAATTAATACGATATAATAAAATAGAAATAATAAAACAAAATAAAACAATAAAATTTATAAGTAATATAATAAAATAGTACAATAAAAATTTAGTATTTTATACATTAACTTTTTGGCATGAATGTTGGCGAGAATTAAGGGTTATCAAACAAACTGACCTAAATAATTTACTATTGGCTGAAGTAAAAAATTCGAACATACGTTTTACTTTTGAAGTCAACTATCGAATAATATGGCTAAATTATTTAACCATACTTTTTTAGATGCAAGTATTTTATAACTGGTTTTAAACTAACTGTGTGAGGCGTTTACAAAAGCTACCTTGACGGCAATTGGATGGTCTTTGATGGTTAATAACATTTTAATTATGCATTTTTGAGAATTTTCGCTCTCCAACTTTTTGCGTAGAATTTTGCAAGGAATACAGCTGTGAGGAGATTGAACGGTCCATTTTGTACACCATGTATATATATATATACTTAATGACGGAAGAACAAAAGGGATGCCAGAAAGGGACTCTGGGATGTAAAGAGCAGCTTACCATCGACTCAGTTATCCTGGAACAAGCAAGAAAACAAAAGCGAAAACTCAACACCGCATACATAGACTACAAGAAGGCTTTCGACTCTGTTCCGCACTCGTGGCTCCTTGAAATACTCAGCATATACAAAGTGCATCCCTCAATCATCCGATTCCTACAGAGCAGCATGAAACAATGGAGAACCCGGTTACAGCTAAACACGCCAGACAGTAAAATAGAAACGGCCGAGATCCCCATCCGCCGCGGAATCTTTCAAGGAGACGCACTAAGCCCCCAGTGGTTCTGCTTGGCGTTAAACCCCTTGTCAAGGATGCTGAACACAAGTAAATACGGATACATGCTGAAGAAAGACAAGAGAAACCTACATAAAGTCTCCCACCTCATGTACGTAGATGACATCAAGCTATACGCGCCAACAATCACCCAACTCCGACAACTCATCAGTATAACAGAGACATTCTCCAAGGACATAGGAATGGAATTCGGCCTCGATAAGTGCAAAATACAGAAGAATAGCAAAGAAGATTTACCAGGCATCGAACTCGAAGACGGGAGACTACTGAAGACCTTGGACGAGGGCGAAACCTACAAATACCTAGGGATAATGCAAAAACGGCAGCAGGAGCACAAGAAAGTCAAAGTCCAGCTCACGCAAGCATTCCAAGAAAGACTTAGAAGCATTGTGAAGACGAAACTGAGCGGGAAGAACACCACGCAAGCAATTAACGCATATGCGGTACCAGTGCTCACCTACTCCTTCGGGATCATCAAATGGTCCAACACTGAACTAGAACAACTCCAGCGGAAAATGAGAACCATCCAGAGAAGAGCCGGACAACTACACCCTGCAACGGCAATTGAACGGCAAACACTACCCCGGGAAGAAGGAGGACGCGGACAAGCGGACCTCAAAGACTTACATGACAAGCAGATCCAGAGCATGAGGCAATACTTCCAGTTGAAGAGTCCCCGATCGCCACTCATCCAAGCCATAATACAAGCAGATGCAAATTACACGCCACTAAACCTGTGTAGTACCGAAGAGCGTGTCCTCGAAATATATATATAGGACATTTGTTTTATTAGGAATGGAAAAACAAAAGAACAAGTGGTGTTGGCTTCTTAATTAACAAAAGAATAAAAAACTACCTTTTTGAAGTTGAAAGTACATCAGATCGAGCAGCGAGGCCTTTTGTTCAAATAACCCAGTGATACAAAATTCAGACAGTACAGGCATATGCACCAACATCAAGCCATGCTGACGAAGAGGTTGAAGAATTTTATGAAGAAATCAAACATTTACACACCAAGGGGAAATAACATATTAAGCTCATCATGGGGGGGGATTTCAATGCAAGAATTGGACAACAGAAACAAGGAAAGACAAGGAAATAAAATTGTGATGGGCTGGGCATATTGCAAGAAGAACTGATCAACGATGGACAACAGAAATTCTGAACTGGATTCCAAGAGACCACCGAAGACCTAGAAAACGTCCTCAAACTAGATGGGTGGATGAAATAAGAAAACAGGTTGGGGTGACGTGGAAGCGAATTGCTCAGGATAGACTTGTGTGGAAAGCATTTGGAGAGACCTTCATCCAGCAGTGGATAGATAATGGTTGAATATGATGATGATATATATACAGAAAGTGTTTACACATATTTATAACACATTATTGACAGCGTAAATACAATACATACAATAAAAAAATTATTTTTTACCGTATTCTATCTGATAGCCCTGTCTTTGAACTATCATATTACATCTAGATTTCTATGATAGCAGGGCATTTTGCAAAATCACAAGCGGAGTTTTGTATCATTCCTGCTCCACAGCTTTCCACAGTTCATCCATAGTAGTGGATTGGCGTATCGAAAGAGCTTGTTTTAAAAGTCCAAATGCGAAGTAATGCATCGGTGCTACATATGGATACTTAGTGGGAATATGGTTAACTAGTATTGACTTGATTCCAATTTCTTGTCTCATTTTTTCTAGAAATGCGGTTGTACTTTTGGAGGTGTGGCTGCTCGCTTTGTCCTGATGGAGTTCCACATTTTGAAAGCCAGTAGGATACATTTTTGGAATATCTTCTTTAAAAATAGGAGTCAGAACATTATTTTGATAATATGTAGAGTTGATATTTGGATTTTTTCAACTTTTCTTATTTTTTATTTTCCGTTATAAGAGATGCCAGCGATAACCATAAATCCTTTACTGAAAATTTCTTTGCTCTCTTTGAACCAAACATTTAAGTCTCTCAGGCCTCTTTTTCTACAATAAAACGATCTTTTTTCTTACAATCATTTAAATAAATCCATACTTCGTCAATTGCAACATTTTTGTCCATCTATTTCCTGCTAAATAAGTTTCATATAACAATCTGCATCTAGTCTTCCACTCAGCAACATGCCGAGGTAGCAGACGATAAACTGCACTTTTTTTGCTTTGATTAAATTCAAATCTTTATTAATTTATTTATTTATAGTTGAAGCTGATGTATGCAATGCTTTTGCAATAGTTCTTTGAGGTTTTGGATTTTCTAGTAAAACCGTAGACTGCACTTTAGAAATGTTAGAAGAAATATGAACCATTTTGGGATATTTCTTTTGGTTTGTTTTTCCTCTTGACATTAAAGCTTGACTATTTTTTCATTTTACATTAATAATATCACTTATTTTATGCTTTGAAACTTGAAAACCATGCTTCTCACGTTGTTTTTTAATTATTGGATGTGAATATTTCTCTTCGGAAAGGGTAAATATATAACCTTCAAGCCACAGGTCCCTTTTGTATGCCATTTCACAGCGCAAACTAAATTTTTAGTCGCAAACGATTTTTCGCTTTTCAGGTAATAATGTGTTTCCAGATTTTTTCCCGGGTCTCTGTTAATTTTTTTTTTAAATTTAAAATCAAAGTCTTTATAAACATGTGTAAACACCCTCTGTATATATATATATTTTATTGTCATTCGACCTTTATTTAGTTACACACCTCCAATTGGAAAATTGATTTGTAACTACAAAAAAGTCCTGTTTGAAGACAGTAGCAAGATCTCTTGTCCCTGTACTCGAAAAGTATACCTAAAATTTGTGGACCCACATCATGGACACATTGTCACAGGTCATCTTAATGGAATAGCCTCTGAAGATCTGAAAACTCTACTAGAAAAGGGATCAAAATTTAGGATGGCGGTGAACAGAGGCAAAACAGCATTTTCCCAGCATATTCATGCTGACATCTAAAAATTCTGTTATGATATTGCCTTCAAATATAATATACCATTAGAAACCTTCATTGAATTGAGATCCAAGATTCTTTAAAAAATTTTTCACTTCTGCAACCAAAGGAACCTTTTGAAAAGATTAGATAATAAAAATCAGCCCAATGTAAAAAGAATTCTCGAACAAATTAAAGACATCCAAAGAGATTTTGTGATCACTGTTACAGACAAAGCCACAGGAAATTTTGCACTTATCTGTAAAAACTTCTACATTGAAAACTTAAAAAAGCGGCTAGAACTTTCATCAGCCTATACTCCTTTTAATGAAAGTGAAACAATCTTTGACAAAAAAATCCTTGCCTTTCATAAAAGGCTCAAGTTAACTAACAAATCTCTTAACAAACCTTTCCTCTTTGCCACGGTAAAATTCCACAAAAACCCTCTAAAATTTCGTTTTATTACTCAAGTAAGCAATTCGTATGGATCCTCTGCTGCAAAAGCATTATTTCATTTATTAAAAAAAGTTGAAGACCAAATTAGAAGCCAAGAAAAAACTTGGTTCATAAATGAAAATAATTCAATAATTAAATATCTGCAAGATAACCAGTTATGTAAGATTGAATGCCATGACTGTGAAAACCTATTCAATTCCATTGACATTTTACAGTGTTCCGAAATTATTTTTCACTACTTTGAAAAAACAGAATTTCGTTGGGCTGGAAGTATCCTACTGCAAAAACCTTCGCTCCTTTTGCCTCAAAAAAAACATCATAAAAATGTTTAGCAGGCTTTGTGTACAAACCCACGGAATTCCCACAGGAGCCAGTTACTCCAGTATTCTGGCAAACTTATACCTTCATTTTTACGAAAAAGCTTACCTTCAACAGCGAGTCACATTCGAATACATTATTAATGACCTCATAACACTCAATGGCACTAAGAATCTTGACAGCTACCCGCCAAACCTAAAACTAATTAAAACCAATACTGACAACAAGAGTGGTGTTTTCCTAGATTTAAATATCAGCATCAACGACAACTCTCTTACTGAAATTGACTTGTATGATAAAAGGCAAGACTTCAGATTTAAAGTGAATTTCCTCACAAACTGGGACTCCCAACATATCCAGAAAAGTCCACAGAAATATCATTTGTTCGAAATGTTCTCGAAATGTTCTCGAGTAACAATAACCTCAAATTAAAAAACTTTCAGACACTAATGTCGAATGCATTTACAATGATGTTCCACATTACTTCACCAAGAATCTGGTATATAATTTTGTTAAAAAACTTTCTTGTTCCTAAACCCTCCACTTCATTTCATTTTCCACATACCTTTAACTTTCTCAGTCCCTATTTCCACTATTATCATCCATTATAATCTATCCTTCGCTTGGTTTTTCACCACAAAAGCACCATTTAAAGTTTAAGTCCTAGTGGACAAAAGGCAACTTTTCTAGCAAAAAGAACCCCAGTGCTTTGGTGTTTTCTCCTACACCCAAAACACGACAAATTTCATTTCTTTTACCTACTTTCTTACTTCTAATCCTTCAGTACTTTTTCTTAAATACTTCTTGTCACCTCTGGATTGTTTTTCTTACATTTTTATTTATTATACTAACAAGTTTATCTCTGTAATGTAGGTAAGTGTTTTGATATCAGGTTCGAGAATTATAGTAAGCTTTTTCTAGCTGTTGTATGCATATTTATTGAGTTCTCTATGTTCAAAAACGTTTTTGTATTTAATATTGTTCAAATTATATTTGTGTATATATATATATTTATGGTGCATATCTGGTTTATATGTGTATATTCTGAGTGTGTATATATATACGTGTGTGTGTGTATTTGTGTGTATATATATATGTGTGTGTGTATATATATATGTATGTGTGTGTATATATATGTGTGTGTGTGTGTGTATATGTGTGTGTGTATATATGGGTATGTATATGTATATATGTAAGGGTGTGCATGTTTATGCATATGAGCATATATATGTCTTTATTCTGATTGCACACTTCTGGGTCTATTATGAGTGCAAAGAAACAATTTGTTTATTTTGAATATACGGATTTATTTAAACTTAAACTTATATATTTTTACTAGTTAATAATTAAGTGTTTATCTTGAGTGTGACATATTCATGTAAAACTTTTTACAATTTTTGGTATAATTAATGAATTTTCTCACCCCATCATCTTCTCTATTCATGTTAATTGAACCTTTACACTTTAATCACTTTCAATACCTCTATCTACTTGTTGTAAGTTTGCTTTTGGGCCACTTACAACAATTGAGATTTTTCTCAGTATTAATAAAGAGACCCTTCTAAATTACTAAAATATTGTTAAACTAATTATATTCTGGGTTTATACTGTTTTTAGCTAAGTTTTGGTCAATGCTGGTTTATTCAGTATTAATCACTAATCTTAATTGTTGTAGTCAGAAAAAGCAAACCAATAACAGGGATTTTGTGCGGTCCCTGATGAAGAACAAAATTCTTGGTATTGTTTAATCTTTTACTCCTCTTCACCTTTTACTATTACATGTCAATTTTTATTCTGAGATGTTTCTACTACTTAAATTTACTTGGGTTTACTACCTTGTGTGATATTACTTTACAACTTTAACTTTGTCCAAGTTAATATACATTTAGATATGTGTATTCATGTATATTACATTAGAAAGTACTACATGTCACAATCATACTACAATTTTGCTATATATATATATCATCATCATCATCATATTCAACCATTATCTATCCACTGCTGGATGAAGGTCTCTCCAAATGCTTTCCACACAAGTCTATCCTGAGCAATTCGCTTCCACGTCACCCCAACCTGTTTTCTTATTTCATCCACCCATCTAGTTTGAGGACGTTTTCTAGGTCTTCGGTGGTCTCTTGGAATCCAGTTCAGAATTTCTGTTGTCCATCGTTGATCAGTTCTTCTTGCAATATGCCCAGCCCATCGCCATTTCAGCCCTTTTACTTTAACAATGATGTCCTCTACTCTAGTTTGCTCTCTCACCCAAGTGTTTCTTTTTCGATCTCTCCTAGTTATTCCAAGCATGCACCTCTCCATGCTCCTTTGCGTTGTCTGTAACTTTCGTATTGCTCCAACTGTTAGACTCCATGTCTCTGATCCATAAGAGAGGACTGGCAATACACACTGGTTGAAGACCTTTCTTTTTAGACACAAAGGCAATTTCCCCTTCAGGATAAAACTGTTTCTTCCAAATGCACTCCAGCCAAGTTTAATACGTCTGTTGAGTTCTTTCATAATGTTGCCATCCATTGAAATCAGCTGGCCAAGGTAAATATATGAATCAGCAATTTCTAGCTCAATGTTGTCAACTTGTATTTTTGTTTCCTCTACAAAATTATTGAACATGATCTTAGTTTTTTGTAGGTTCATCTTGAGTCCAACTTCTTTACTTCTAGTTGAGAGCTCCTGTACCATGTCTTGGAGTTCTGATGGGTTCGTTGAAAAAATAACAATGTCATCAGCAAACCGCAGATGATTTAAATATTCACCATTTATTTTTATTCCCTTGTTATTCCAATTTATCAGCTGAAAAATCATCTGTAAAGCTGAAGTAAAAAGTTTTGGAGAAATGGTATCTCCCTGCCTCACCCCTTTGCCAAGTTTGATAGTTTTGGTATCTTTATGTAACCGAAATTTTGCACTTGCATTTTTATACACACGTTTCACCATGTCAATGTACACATCCTCAATGTCTGTTGATCTTAAAGAGTTGATGACTGCTGATGTTTTAATAGAGTCAAAGGCCTTCTCATAGTCAATAAATGCAACACACAATGGAAGTTCATATTCATGTGTTCTTTCAATTAATTCTCTTAATACTTGAATATGGTCCACTGTACTGAATCCACTTCGAAATCCAGCTTGTTCTCTTGGTTGAGCTGCATCTAATTTTTTCTGCAGGCGATGTGTTAGCACTTTTGTGAAGATTTTATAAATAGCAGGTAACAAGCTAATTGGTCGGTAATTTTTCAAATCCTCTTTATCACCTTTTTTATGCAAAAGAATTACTGTTGCAGAATCCCATTGGTTTGGTATGTTACCACTGTTGAGGCATTTGGTAAAGAATTTTGCGAGTATGTCTTCTACATGTTCTCCAGCTTCTTTTAAGATATCTAATGTAATGCCATCATCGCCAGGGGATCTTCCTTTCTTCATACTTTTTATTGCAAATGCTACTTCTTCTTTTAAGATTTTAGGAGCTGTTCCTTCGACTATCTCAGAGTCTTCGTTTAATCCACTGTTACTTTCGTATAGATTTTTGTAGAATTCTTCAACTCTTCTAAGTATTTCTTCCCTATTTCTTGTTACGGTGCCATCCTCTCCTTTTAATGCAATGATGTGTTTCTTCCCAACAGATAAACTTCCTTTAACAACCCTAAGGCTCTTGTTATTTTCAATGGCCTTCCTTACTAACTCACAATTGAATTTTCTTATGTCTTCTTTCATGCTTTTGCGCAGAGTTTTACAAAGTTCTATGTACTCAATCCTGGAACTGGTATTTCGATTGTCCACCTTCATATCTCTTCGCCTTTTCATGAGCTGTTTCGTCTTCTCAGATAATTTGCTATTGTGCTTTTTACAGGTTACACCACCAATTTCCCCAGCAGTTTCAACTATTGTCTTAACAATGTTTTCATTTGCTTCTGAGATATCACTTTCATCAATAAGTCCTTCCAGTGCAGAAAAGCGATTTTTTAATTCCAACTTGAATGCCTCGGTATTTTCTTTTAATTTCTTTAAATCCACCCTCTTACTTACTTGTTTCCTAATGAGCTTCTGTCGTTCTAATTTAGTATTTAAGTGCACTTTACATCTCACCATTCGATGATCACTTCCAGTATTAAATCTGTTCAGTACACTGCAATCTTCAATAATTGATTTCTTGTTTGCCAGGATATAGTCAATTTCACTAGTTCCCCCATTTGGGTGTTTCCATGTCCATTTTCTTTGCGGTTTCTTCTTAAAAAATGAATTCATGATGCTAAGGTTTTCAGCTTCTGCAAATTCGATGAGTTGATCGCCACGTTCATTCCTTTCCCCATATCCGTATTTACCAACCGATGTCTCTCCTTGTTCCTGTTGTCCAATTCTTGCATTGAAATCCCCCATGATGAGCTTGATATGTTGTTTCCCTTTGGTGTGTAACTCTTTGATTTCTTCATAAAATTCTTCAACCTCTTCGTCGGTATGGCTTGATGTTGGTGCATATACCTGTACTATTTGAAGTTGGTATCGCTGGGTTAGTTGAACAACGAGCCTCGCTGCTCGATCTGATGTACTTTCAACTTCCAGAAGACAGTCTTTAATTCTTTTGTTGATTAAGAAGCCAACACCACTTGTTCTTCCAGTTTCCGTTCCTCTATAATAAAACAAATGTCCACTTTTAAGTTCCACCAACTCTTCACCTTTTCTTCTAACTTCACTGAGTCCTACAATGTCCCATTTGATCTTGTCAAGTTCTTCTTCCAATTCCTGAAGTTTTGCTTCAGAAGCAAGGGATCGTCCATTAAACGTAGCCAAGGTCAATAACAAACGGCAGCCTGGGCCATTCCAGTGATTCTTAGCACCCCCTGCTTTCATGCCACACTGACCGCTGCCTTGATCAGGAGCACTCCAGCACCTGGAGACTAGGGGCCATGGTTTCTGGTGTGTCAACATAATGGAGGAATTAGCCATAATTTCACCACGCTGGCTAGACGGGTTGGTGAATTAGCCCTCCCCTTCCGCCTTTCTATCCGTGCAGCAAATATTAATTTGCCACATAAATAGAAAGCTCAGCCTGCACCACTTGAAGGCGGGGTAGGACACTAGGTTACTGGCCTGGCCGGTTCCACACATCGTCACATACGTTCAGCGTGTGGGTCTCCTTCCAGTTAGATACCAGCAACCCTTTTGCAGGCCATATATATATATATATATATATTACAATATAAAATACGTATGGAAGCAAAATTTATTTGCAATATTTTTAGTTATTGTATATAAAGCTTAATCAAAACTTTTTAGATTTTTTTCCACTGCTTTTACTTTTAACAGGCCTGTTATTATCAGGTCTTATTTTTGATGTTGCAACCTCAAGAGTGTTTTCAAGGTGGATATCAGTTATTCTGGACTTAACTCTAGATTTTATAAACTTAAAAAAAATGCTTAGGGAATAAAAAAAGCACATTTTTGAGGTTTCGATTAAAATATTTCAATAAGTTGGTTCTTTATTCTTTCAAAGAATAAAACATTGCGTGAAATTCATACACTTCGCGTTTTTTGTAAAAAGTACTAAGGGGACTTGAAACTGCTTTAAAAATTCTAGTTTTATATGAAGCATGACTTTCATCATTATTTATTAAGTAACTAAACTTGATATGTATGATTTCTCTTCGCGATATATTTATTTTTAAAATATATAACTTAGCAGAAAACCAAGTTTTTCACCTCTCCTTGTCATGCATTTTAAGAAATATTTATGAAGTTCTATGCTTCCTTTAGTTTTGGTATGTTTTCTGAGGGCAAAAACGTGATATATACATATATGCTGCTCAACACTGATTATAACACTAAAAAGGAACGGTCATAAGGTTATGCAAATTGGTAGAGTTGTATGTGCAGCAAAGATATGCAAATAATCAAATTTTCAAGTGCCTAGCTCCAATACACGATTTATGGGAGGAGCTTAAATGATATAAAAGACTGTTCGATTTCAATTATTTTCTACCACAAGAGAATTTTGAAATCGAATTATGTCTTGTGGTTTGATTGTGCGATGCCTCGTGTTCGCCAATGTGCCAGTTATCATTACCTATCGCAAATGGGGAGGGAAAGAATCCTTGAACTCAGATACGTTGGTTTAGCGCTCCGGCATATCGCTACGTATTTAGGTAGAGATATCAGCACTGTTCAACCTTGCGTATCCCGGTGGTTGCGAGAACAACGAGGAACTCGGTTAACAACAAGAGGTGGCCAGAGGCGAACATCTGCCCGGTCAGATCGTCGGATTAGAAAAATGGTGCGTAGTGATCTTTACTGTGAGTGAACTCCGAAGCCACATGCCAAGCTCAAGAGGTTCAGTAGTGTCTACATAAACAATCAGAAGGTGCTTGCATGATATTGGGCTACGGGCCAGACGTTTAGCCACAGGTGTTCCATTGACCCCAGACCACCACTCTCAAAGGCTATTATGGTGTGTATCCAGGCCGCAATGGAATCTAGAATGGGGAACCATTCTCTTCAGTGACGAGTCTCACTTCTGTCTCAGATGCAGTGATGGTCGGAGATTGGTCTGGAGACCACCTAGCCAATGTCATCAACAAGCCTTCAAGAGAGAATGCCAAACCAGCCCTACTCCTGGAATAATGGTGCGGGGCGGCATTATGTATGGTAGGTGGACCCCTTTAGTTTTCCTTTCTGGTACACTGACAGCTCAACGTTATGTTGATTGGGTCGTGGAGCCAGTGGTACAACCATTCCTACAAGGTGTCCAAGAAGCCGTTTTCAAACACGAGAACGCTAGGTCGCATGTTGCTCATGCTACTGTGAACTGCCTGCGCGGAATTGACATTCTATCGTGGATTGCTGCATCTTCTGACTTGTCTCCCATCGAGCATATTTGGAATATGATTGACTGACAATTTCAGAGGGAGATGCCAGCTACCAATCTCGATGACTTACGTGGACAAATGCTTGCTGCTTGATACCACATTCCTCATATAATGATTAATACCATTATTGATAGCATGCCAAGGTATGTACGTGCGTGTATTGCGGCTCATGTCCGTCATATTCCATACTGAATAAATCAAGATGGTTTGAATATTTTGTTTCCAGTTTTTGATCATTTGCATATGATCTACATATATATATCAATTCTGAGATTTTCATATTTATACGTTTTCCTTCTTGATGTTGCAATTTTAATCTTCAGCAGTGTATATAGCTCAAATCCTTAATAAAAGACTTTAATATTCGAATATGCTGCTAAAACTAGTTATTTAAACTCCGACTACATATATCCCAATTTCGAAATAAACGTGATCATATTCGATGGATAATGCAATATAATGTAAAAATACAAAGAACATTAATGTTACGAAAAACTCATATCAAAACAAATGAGATACCAAAAAGAAATTTTCATCATTAAATGAAAATGAAAGTAGTTAGAATTGTTTTTAAGCCAAATAAAATTGAACAAGAAATAAATTTGGCTATTTTGCATTATACGGAAGAAAGATTACTACTAATGGAAAGCGATTTTTTAAATAAAAAAGGTAATGAAATTTTTTTGCGTAGAATATCTGTTAATGACAAGATTTATATTATTTTCATTACTTATAAATTTTAAATTGGAAGGTTTTAAGATACTAAAAAATATAATGATGTCATTAGAGTAAGAATTTATTTTATAATTGCATTGTAAATTTATTACTTTGGAGTTTTGAAGATTAAATTTTAGATTATTTTTTTTTCGAAAATTTAGTGGAAACTTATATTCCTTTTTTCTAATGCTTTTGAAGACTTATGTTTTTTCTAAATAAAAGTAAATTCTATGACAGAAGAATTTAGAACTGCATTAAAAAATCGATGAAGCAATGTGCAAAATACAAAAAAAACAAAAAAAACAAAAAAAAACAAAAAACACCCAAAAACTGACAGTTGTGGCAATTATGCTATATAATATTGTTTCCTCTTCATAATATTTCGATTTCTGCATCATAAAGTTGTCATTTTCGCTTTAAACAGTTGTTATTACCACAAATTTTTAAACTTGATACTAATTATGTGAATACTATGTCCTAGAGCAATATTTCTTTAACTAGAATTCTTAGAACACGTGAGTTCTGAAAATTATGGGACCCGTTCAATATCATTAATGGGAAAGAATCAAAGGCCACGTCGTGGATGTTTAGTTTTCATGAAGGTGTATATGAATCAAAAGACTTAAAAACAGCTGTATTGAAGCATGTCTAGAAACTATTGATTGTTATATAAAATATGAAATTTTATATTTAACAAAACAGCGATACAATTTATCATAATTCTGTGAATCGTTTAGTTTTGCCCTGGAGGTTAAAATTTAAATTGGAGTAAAACATGTTAATACAGAGATTAATCAACCAACCAGTGAATAAAACCGCGCTCTGCATCTAGCTTTCTTGATTAGAGAAGGTGATTTGTATGAACATACATCACAGCTTTTATATATTTATGAATACCTACTACACATTGAAGTTATCTACACCAATATTTGATAATTAGTAGAATGGTAGATACGAGGTAGTAGAGATTATAATCATATTTAAAAATTCCAGAACCACTTCTGGAAAAACTTAATGTAATAGATGAAGGTGAGAAAATGCAAGTAATAACGTTATTTTTCTTTAGACGGTAATATGTGACGTATGCGTCAATAAGAGTACTCGAGAATCAACTGATGACCTGGCGCCCAGATACTTTTCTGGATGCTACTGTTTTCCCCATGAAGCTTATTTGTATTAGGGGCACCTTCTCAGCGGATAAATACCCTTCTCTTCTGTATATTTCTAACTTCCTATATACAGGGTGGTCCTAAACTCTACCGACAAAATAAGAGGAGTTGTTGTGAACACCAAATAAGGCATATTTGCCCATATCCCCGTGTCCGCAAAGGGGCCGGTTTGGCTGTAGAGCGTAACTACTGTTTACGTCTATCACGTTGCTACGTAGCCAATTACATGAATTAAATGCAATTTTTGATACATAATTTAAGTGAATGAGCTAATAATACAGCAGAGACAAAAAAATCCGGAATTCCGTTTCCTGATTTTGATCTGTGTTACTGTTTAGTGAAAATAAGCCTAAAACTGCCTTTTTTAACACACTAGAAAAGAGTTGGGAACTGCCAAGTATGTGTAACAGGTGAAGAACATCAAAATAAGCATGTTTTTATCAGTGAATTTTTTTCCAAAAATTAGCCGTTCGGGCACTACAGTGAATTTAGTATTTGCATCCACCACATTCAAGGTTTTCACAAATGGCTACAATGCGCCATTTCAAGAATTTTTCAAATTATTTAATGTCAACAGACGTCGGGCTCTCTCTGGCGACTTGTTAAAATTAGTTAAATTCACCGGAATTGTATGTGTAGAATCCATGGTCGCAACTGAAGCGGCGGATTCTACACATACAATTCTTGTGAACAACGCCCGTCCGAAACGTACATCAATTATAATGTGTTTAAAATTTTCTGTTACGCCTAAAACATTATTCTTCTTAAATTTAATTAACTTTTTCTTTAATTTAGTTTTGACTAATAGTACGATTCCAAGAAGCAGGGCAAGGGCTATAAAGTATCCTTTTCGAATAATTTTTCTCTTAGTATTTTTTAAATAAATTAATATCGTTAGAACCTTTTATTTCTATTGTCAAGTCGTTCCACATTTTGGCTCTTTTGTAATTAATATTGTTTCTTCCATTCTCTGCTCGTATTTGAGGTAAGTTTAGTTCATTATATTTCCTAGCTCTGTTCCTTTCACTCTCATTGTGTTGTAATTGTATCAATTGTACATGTTTGTTTTCTTTTATTCTTTCAAACATTTTGTTCAATATGCAGTATTTATGAACCTTAGTTAACGATACACTTGGATTACAAAATATATGACCTAACAAGAATAACTAGTAACAAATCAACTACCATAGATCTTTGAATCACGACAGCAGAAGTAACTGATTATCAAATTGGTGATCATAAGGCCATTGTGGTTGAGATGCAGGTGAAAGAAAATCACATTAAAAAAATAAAATAAGAATTAGAAATTATAGAGAACAAAATTTAAATAATTTTAAAGCGGCAGTACATCGACTAGATTAGATGAGAGAATTTTCGGGAGAAAACCAATCTGTATGCAGTATTTATAGATAAAATTACAGATTGTACAATGAATATTTTACATGGAAACGTGTAAAAAATAAAATACACAAAAAACGTTGGATGAAGATTAACATAATTAATAAAATAAGACTAAGAAACAGAATAAAGGGGTTGGAATATTAAGGCGATTTCGAGATAGTTTACCAAAACAAACAAAATTGAATTATATTACTCCCTGATACATAGTCATATGATTTATTGCAACAGCATGCGGGGTAATTTAGGAACATTAAATATGCAGCTACTGAATAATATACAAAAAAAAAGCAATAAAGTTAATAAAAATAACTAGTTACATTGGAAAACATTTGCAACGAAACATAAAATCTTACCAATAAATAAAATCCGTAGTTACTGTGTTTTGAATAATATGTTCGAGAGCATAAAGGAAAATGAACATACTGGAATAATAACAACACAATAAAGAGAAATAGAACGAAATAGAAATAAAAAATATAATAACTATTATTTACCCAAAATATGAACAGAATTAGGAAGCAACAATATTAATTATAAAGAGGTTAAAATGTGGAATGACTTACCAATCGAAATAAAGAACATAAACAGCATCAAACTATTTAAAAAAAGATTAGATTACGGGAAAAAATACTAGATGTTGATGTAAATGCTGGGGGAACATTATTAAATAAAAGTCATCTAGCTTGCAAAATCTACAAAAGGTCATGAGCTTGTTATACATTCTCAGTATTTACTTGTGACCTACTTCAGATAGCAATCCATGGCGAATTGACTATACATATCGGCGGCGAGGCGTGATTTTTTAAGGTAGTCATCGCTAGTTTCAGGGATTCATAGCCTCCCATTACCACCGAAATTAATAATTAAATCACGTCATGTTCTCTATTGATAGAACGGTGTCTTGCGTTATTAATTACAAAACATACATTCAATATTTTTTGGTTTTTTAAAGTTAACATGAACTGTACGTGTTGAAGTTTGCAAACACGAACGTCCTTATTCAGCAGCCTCACTCTTTACTTGTAAGAGTAGCCGAGTCTTCGCGTTTTTGCAGCAAAATTTTCCATGGCTATACTATAAAAACCTCCTTTTTCTCTTAGCAATGCCAAAAGTTCTCCTTCAATTGATAACAGTGAATTCACGGGGGACTATTCATTTCAAAGGGGGGTAGGTTTTATTTGGGTGGCCAGGCCCCTTGGCTGTGTCCATGCACATTCAATCGATATAATAATAAGCTTGTTTATCCTAGCCAAAGTTCAAAGCAGAGATTTACATTTTTAATCGATTTAAAATATTTTTATTAAAATGCAATTTTATAGCATTTTTCAGCAATTAAATAGCGTTTTTTAGTAAATTAAAATGGTATTTTTAGTTAACAAAATGATGAAGTCCAATTCGCATTTAAAAAAATAAAAGTTTTTTTTTTTTCTTTTAAAATTGGATGATCCGCATTCTAATATTGTACACTTTCATATTTAATCGTTCAATACTGTATAGATACCTGCAACACGACCAAAATCACTCCAGATTTGAAAATAGAAAAAAAACTTGAAGAAAGATTCAGTAAATTTGTAGATGACAAGACAATGTATTTTCGAAAAATATTTGCGCGATTTGATTGGCTGATGGCGGTGGGGATGTGCGTGCGCAGGTTGAAACAGATCCGGTATTCAAACATAATCTTACAGATGTTGCTTCCTTTTACAGTCCGATAGATGGCAGCATATGAAATGTCTTTTTTTTTTCCTTCTGTCAATCGTAAAAAAAACCCAGGTTGATAAGTTTACGTTATCGATAAAAAATACCAAAAATAAGTACAAAATATGCTGCACACAAGTTAGTATTTTCTTTAATTTTTCAGTGGTCATCGCCGAATCTATAGATGACGGGACACCTCGCCATTGATACACATGTACAGTAGCGTAGCTAAGGTGGGCAAGGGGGGCAGTCGTCCCTGGTGCCACAA
>QLNU02015360.1:126123661-126134146 GCA_006491805.2 Dysdera silvatica
ATTCCGATTTCCTTTTTTTTTAATATTTTTACAGTACTCCCACAGTTCTTACTAGTTCTCCCTCTGTGGATCTACCTTCTCTAAAACCTCTCTTGATGTTTATTTAATATATTAAATTTATTTATAAATTGCATTATCCTTTTGTATAGTAATTACTCAAGTATATTTTAAAATATTGATATTATAGATATGGCTCTATAATTTTTAATAATTTCCTTATTTCCCTTTTTGTATATTAGAACTACCTTTGCCACTTTCATTTCATTAGGGATTATTTCACTATTTAAAATTTCATTAAAGATTATCAATAAAGGTGTAAATAATAGGTTTGCACACTCCTTACTATTTTAAGACATATTTCATCACTATCTGGTCTTTTATTTGGATTTACTTTTTTTTAATTCACACAATAATTCGTCATATTCTATATTTTATACATACATAGTTTTATCATTATATGTTCCCATATATCCTCTATATTCTGCATTAATACCCTTACTTCTGTCAATTGAATGTTCAGCAAGTTCTACAAAATATTTATTGATTATATTAGATACATTTATGGATTTATATTAGATAAATTTATTGATTATATTAGATAGTAGTACTGCGCAATTAGTTGTTTTTTATTAACATATACGTTTATGATAAACTTTAATCGATAAATTATACACAATAAGTCATTACCAACGTTAAGTAATAAGAACATATAGAATATATTTATTTTTAAAGATAGTTATATAAAATTATATTGTCACCTGTCGGCAAGAAAAGAAAGTAATATAAACTTATATACCGTAGAATTCTGTCGATTCGTACGGTGACCAGACGTCCCGTTTCGGGAAGGACAGTCCCGCTTTGGATGAATGTGTCCCATTGTCCCCAAGAGATGCATAATTTCTCCATTTGCATTGCAGGGCAGTCTGGCCAGTTAAGAAATTAACTAATGCAGTTGTCCAAGGGAGCACGAGAATATTTTCGTACGTGAAAGTCTTATTTTAACTAAGCTAAATTTATTCTAGAAAAAAAAGCCCGCCGTTATGTTAATTGTAGTGAATTCATTTAGGTTAAATACGATATTTTTATTAAATATATATTTTAACTTCATAAATATTACCATTGTTTGTTTGTGGTTTTACGGCTCAAAGACTACAGTGGTCATGCTGCGCCGGGACCTACTGTTTTCCGAGGAATCCGAACCTCTTAAGGCCTAGGGAACCAAACCCCGGACTACAGTGAGCAGTGCGATCTTTATGAGATCTCTGAGTAAGCGTTCTTTTTGCACTGCTGGGAGTCGAACCCGGATTAGCCGCGCAATAGGAGAACGCGTTACCACACTGCGCCACCGCAGAACCATATTATTATTATTTTATTATGGCCTGATTATTGTGCCAATAGCCATTGGTGGTGTACTGCGTCCTCTTAAGGAAGCAGTTCTGTAAATGCGGATGATGATAGTGACTTTGTAAAACATAAGATCAAGTTGTATTCTTTAATAACAATAAAAAAAATGCTGAATCACATATAAATGCTGAAACTACGATAGCTAAAATATTATTTTGTGTTGAATTAGACATTAATTTATTTAGATAGACTGTTCTAATTTGAATAATATTCCACTTTTCTGTAAAAAAAATATTGCAAATATGCATTTGCCATGTGCAAAAAGACATTACACTAAACAAGGAAACTATTTTTATTCATATACTACGTCGAGGGGGGGTTGAGGGGGCGCAACGTCCGCATGTAAGTATAAAGGAGGCGACGTTCGCATTTAGGCGTAAAGGGGGTGTTCAAGATAAAAGCTTGAGAACCACTGGCCTAATATATTAATAGCTTAATATTTAAAAAAAATATATTATTCACGAACATTATTTAATTTTGTATTTATAAATAAATATTATGAATTATTATTGAATATTTCATATAGGGGGGACATATTTTTCTGTAATTAAATATAATTCGCTTCATTTTTGCACTTCAGGCATCTTATTAGGTCAGATAATCTGGTTGAGTTAAATTTAAATTAAAATTAAATCCTTTGAAAAATACATAGGTTATTCGATTTAAAATTTCCGAAATCCCCACTAATTTTTCAAGTCTACACCTATGGTTATTACTAATCTATAACATGAAAGTAAAAAAGCATTAACTTGCTTATCGATTAATATGACAAACGAATTTACGAAGGAATACTGAAGCCTCAATTAACCGCACAGTAACACTGATCGATATGAAATGCCGCTCTCGTCACTCGCTGAAGACAAAATCCTTTTAATTCTCTGCATAAAATCTTACATGATTTCTGTTTTCAACGGTTCTGTTGTGCAAAAAGCCAATTGCCAACATCGACCATCAACGATGCATGCAAAACGTTTCCGTTTTAGCTGTTCTTGGAGTAACGAAGTTAAAATCAACAATTAATGGCAAATTCCACGTGTTAATATCAGATACATCCTCTGGTGGGAAGTACCTAATATTGTAATTGAATCCAGGATGGGGAAAGCGTCTCTTTTTCTCCAAAACAAATAAGCTCTAGTTTGAGCTAATTAATACGTGGGTGGCAAAAATTATTGTATAAATATAAACAATATCGTCATATCCCCTTGTCATTCGTGTCTGTAGTTCGTAGTTGCCTATATATTATCGCTATTGGGGAGACAGGGCAATAATTAAAAAGAAACATTATTTTCAACATTACCGAGTTTGGAAAATTTATTTTTAATCTCTTGGATGCCACCCCTAGGCCTATGCCTACTTAGAAATCCGCCACTGCATCGAAAGAAATAAATAAATAAAAAGCGTGTTTTTTAGATGAACCAGAAAATATATTATATAACAATTTGATTTAGCGTTGGCTGAGAAATTAGAGATAATATTTTATTCGCATTTTATCTCGCCAGGTTTTGTCTTATATTAGATACAACGGGATTGTCATGGAACATTAACCATTTCCATATTTAGCAGTAAAGTTCTTACATGAAAAATTTCAGACAAATTCAGCAAGCGGTTCTATGTGTTGCAATTTCATTTTCACTCAATGAATCTTATCTATTTCGAAAGAACAAAAATCAGCGAAAATTTCTTTAACTACCATTCCAAGAATAAAGCGAATAGTAAAAAGAAGGAAAAGAAAGACGTCAGTTTTTATACCCACAAAAAAGTAAATAAACACACAACTGTAACCATCGATGCCGTTTATCATTCTGTTTCGGAAAATCCATTTACTAATGTACTTTTCCCCGTTCCACATCGTGTGCCTAGTATATTAATATTTTTTTTTCAATCTAAATATTGGGGTGAATGAATCTCAAACCTTACTGAAGGATTCAAATGCGGAATAATTTTGATTAATCTATTTATTTTGCATAGATTGTCGACATAATCATAAAATAAGTTTAAATTTCTGAAATAACTATCTGAAATAGACCAAAATATCAGAGTCTGCTAATCCACCGATTATAGCCCTATATATATTTTATTGTATATTTTAATGCTAATTTTATGCAATTTGCTAACGTTTTATGCAAATGTTTTGTTCCAATAAATATAGAAATTTGTATTCTACTAATCGTCTTTATATATTTGCTACTGCTTTTAATTTTCTAAACCTTATAATTAGCGTTGTAAGAGAAAATAATAGCGGCATCATATAATTTATAGCATTTTTACTATGATTTCAAAATTGCTTCTAAAGAGTTTTACGTGACCAATTTTAATTATGTGTATACATATTTCTTAATTGCATTATATTGTTTCAAATTAAGGGTTTGTTTTATCATTTAAAGGATTCTTTGCACGATGAGGCGTTCTTTTTTATAAAAAATACACACATTTGGTTTCTCTTTTCGTTTTAATTGTTTGCTTGGTTATGCATCGCCTTAAGGTTTTATGATACTAAATAGCATTTATTAGCTGTACAATTCGACGATAACATACGGCGTTAGTCCATCCTTTTGTTCCTCAAGTCCCGAGTCCGTATCACGAGTGTACACGGATGGTAGAAATCATGTTACGCCATGGATGCAGCTTCCCTGAGAGATCATGGGATGTAATACAGTACCTCTTACACTAAAATCTACTATATCTACTATACTAATACTAAATCTACTATACTAATACTAAATCTACTATACTAATACTAAATCTACTATACTAATACTAAATCTACTATACTAATACTACTCTTATTCTAAAATCTACTTGAATATTATTAGTTTCTTAGTTCTATGGTCCGAAGAAGCCCGATTTTGTATTATATCTATTTTTTCATTTTCTATCTGGCAAAGCACACATTAGTAAGTAGATCTTTTTTTAGTAGACAGGGTTTTCCGAAAACACCAGATCAAAAGTATATGGCTGTGATCCTTGTGCAAAATGGACCATTATGGGCCCCTACATAGTGGGGGGGGGGATGTCGGAAATGAATATCCATAGGGTTAAGACTATAAATAAATAACAAATCATGATTGAATGAAAAAGGAAAGTTACTGCCATGATGCACTTAACCGTCCAATACATTACATCTGTGCTGTATTATCAAGAAACTGATATTTTATTCGCCGTACATCTCTGGAAGGTGGGAGTTAACAATTTCGAGTCAATGAAAATTATATTTGAAAGTTTGGCCTCTCCTCTTGAATTTAATTTCCCAAATTTCGCCGTCGCCAATTTCTGGCGAGAAGTAAGCAAGCTATTTACGAACCGAACCACTAACTTTTTCCGTATTAAATTTTTCCATAGTAAATGGAAATCCAAGCTCTGCGCCCCCCCATGCCGCCGTTCATATTCAATTCAGAATCGATCAAACATAGGCGTACGGAAGGGGGGGGGGTTGATGTGGGTCATAACCCCCTTCCGCAATTGGGAGAATATTAACACTAGGTCTATGGGACGCAAGCAATGATGTTGAGGTAAACCTTCTCATTCGAACCAACCCCTTTTAGGAATTTTCTGCGTACGCTACTGCATCAAGGGTAATTTTTCGATACTAACTTTTATTATCAAGCTATTTATTATTTACCTGCAGGACAGACTTTTGAATTCTTGGACGGTAAAACATGAACGAAAAGAAAAGAATCTTCGGAGCATAAAAGTTTATGATTGGCAGGTGGAGGGCATTCACGGATCCAGTACGAATCCCAGAGGTGAGGGCGATTTGTATGAAAGTGCACAAAGTAATTTTAAACTTCAGGCGGGGGTATCCCAGTAGCGCAGTTGGTAAGGCATCCGTCTACGGACTCTTGCTAACGTATACTGGACGGAGGGTTTGTTCCTTTTAGTATCAGGCCCCCTTGGCCCCACGGGGCACCTGTGCAATGAACCCTATCGGCTGTCCTGCCCTTCGTACCAAAATTTACAAAGCTCCCTAGGCAAACTTCTTTAATCGGTGTTTCGAGTCTCGAGATATTTATTTTTCAAACTAAACTTCTTGCTTTTGAACCAAAAGGGCTCCCACGGACCTAGGGGTAACCCTATATACGTAGAGTACCAGCACCACCGGGGAAAATTGGAAGTTACCAGCCCTACGTAGGAACCTTGAAATCTTTATGAAATTGCGCCAATTATAGGATCAAGTCGCCAATTTCAGCAATCACAAGAAACCGCCAACACACATCGAAACCAGTTCGTCGCTGCTATTTCGCAACCCCGCGCAGGAGTTGAGATGTTCAGGCGGGCTAATTCTTTGTTTCTAAGCTCCATTGATCATTTGATATCCCGCCTCTGCGAACTAAATGTATACATAACTCTATGGGTATTCATTTCCGCCCCCCACGAAGGGATCCATTACAGTCCATTTTGCACAAGGATCAAGCCATCTACTTTTGATCAGTTGTTTTCGGACACCCTGTATTATTATCCTTCGCAGGGTTGGCACAATTTCCGAAATCGTCAACACATAAAGCCACCGGGGTATGTTTTTTGGATTTTTTAAAAAAAAGTTTAATAGATTTTTTTAATTACTTTTGTGCACTGTTTTACTGGTATTTAACGTGTCGTTACGGCAATAAAAATTAAGAATATCTTTCACATAAAAACGTTCTATGCCTAATGCATTTATTTCTTCTTAATAATTGCTCAGTTTAATTTATAAATCATGCTATGTTTCATTTTTCGAATAGTTTTCTCCACTGTTGCATTAAAATTAATGCAACAGTGGAGAAAACTGTATTGGCAGAAAAAGGAACTTTATTTGTAAAAATATAAATATTATTGCAAGCTCTATTATTTACCTTAATCTGTTTCAGTGAACTTCTGTGTATTTTTGTTCCCATATAAGACAGATCCAGAATAAAATATATGTGGCTCCCTCTTTTTACTTTTTATTATAAACAGAAGTCTATGCTTTGCCAATCGATGTCTTTCTTTTATAAACTAAAACGATTTATGTCAATATTTAATAATAGAAGCAATTTAGTGCCATATTCACAGTTTATCTGCTGCAATTCTAATTATTTGCACCAATATATTAACTTTTTCTTTATAGATACTAAGCAAGTACAGAGTCTTTCAAATTAAACGCTCCTTATTTAAGGGTGTGTATGGGACTCTGTAAAGGCCGAATGTATACGAAATTTAGCACACACACGTTTCTCGATATGTGCTCGCGAATGTTGATATTCCGTGTTTGGCATAGTGATTTCCGGGATATTAAATAGATGTTATTTAAATTACAATACGACTTTTATTAATTTTCTTATAGCATATTAAACGACACGAATACTTATCAGGACAGGCTACTTCTTTGCTAGACCAGGGCGAGGTTGCAACTCAACTAACTACCCAGTTACCTGTTGCCACTTCTAGCTGGCGTTATTTTTACCACCACCGTTGCCATTCAACATATATAATAACATTAATAAATTAAAGTTACGTTGCTGTTACTGAGAAATATATGATACATTAATAGATTTAAATACATTTGCTGTTATAATTTTACGTATGATAATTGGTAAGTTTGGATACATTTGCCGTTACAGTGACAAAAAATAATATACCTTTATAGTCTTAGGTCTAAAAATAAAATTCCAACGGTATTTACGGTTTCTGATGGTGCCTGTCATTATGCCGTTAAAAAATTGGGATGTTGCTATTTGATAATTTCAAAATTCAGTAACTATAACCGTAACCATGGAATATACATTACTTTTTTGTCACCATTTGCGAGCGCATATCAAGAAATATCTGTGTGCAAAATTTCATATAAATCCGTCCATTATTTCGTCCTGTACACCCCTCTAAACAGGGAGCGTTTAATTTGAAAGACACTTACATATGGACAGTTTTATGTGCAAAATAAATTTTAAAAGATTATTCCGCCCAATTTATATATATTCTTGTATATTAAAATAAAATATTTATAAATAACAATAACTTGTTCATTATAAGCTAATGCTTAGTGTTCACTCAATCAGTTTTACTACATATAATAACCTATTTTCTTATTTTAATAAAAACAAAGTAAACAGTAATTAAAAAGATATTCTGTATTGTGCAATTTTTAGAGAGAGAAACGTCATACATACATTAATAAAAAGGGTACAGACGATTAAGGGAAGTGAGCCGAAGATTATAAAAAGCACAAGCTGTTCAAATCTACTAATCATATGGGCTACTTATCTGATGCACTGGTTAATTAAAAGACGTACACGAAAAAACGTACAGATTAGTTGGTAAAAATAACGTATATAAATATGATACAATGAAATTAAAAAAATTACCATTGGCGTATACGTAGCGAGAGGGGCACAATTTAATAAGGAATTTTTAGTTTCTGTTCAAGGAATATTATGAGGAATTGAATTTTGACCACGTTGTTATTGTTGTAAAATATTTTGATATATATAGAGAGAGAGGCAACTATACCTTTGAATTAAAGTATTTTAAGGAAATCATAGAATTTTTCTCACCATCAGCAGCAAAGGTAGCCACTATTAAATAAAGATCCGTTGGCCAGGGTGTGAATATGTCCACATAATTTATAGTTTATGTAGTACAGCAGTTTTCCTCTCTTAACCGGCCCCGATTTAATCGGTCCTCACTTCAATTGGCCTCTCCGTCTAGTCGGATGAAACCTCAAAGAGATGGTCGTTAAGAAATAAACGAAAAATCCATTATTTTTGTTAAATGACGAGCCTTCCATTATGTATCCATCTAATACTTAATGATGCATTTTTTCTTTCAAAATTGGATCGATGTACAATTTTTTCCTTGTTTCATTTTTTTTATTTTCGTCACAGGTTTTAAAAGAGTTCAATAACATTTTGCTGCGGTATATCTTTTTATTGTTAAAGTAATAGTTGTCTCATTTTACAATCAAGTAATTTAGAAGTTTTCAATATAATAACGGAAGTTTACTACTTTTGTGTATTAACGGCTGAATTTTGAATTAATCGGCCACATTATTAACCAACTAGAGACCTGGTCTCCTCATGGCCGGCTAAGAATAAGTCTACCGTATTTTTTATTTAATAGAACCTTTCTTCCTAAAAAAATGTTACCTCCGTCTTTACACGAAAAGGCTCTACATAAAAATAAATACATGATGCACTCAAAGATGTTTCCTTTTAGTAGCATTATTCTGAGCTAAAGACAAACTGACAAACATTATTGCTTGTCACTTTCTCAATTTCTCTTACAAGAATAACTATAAATACATCTGCAGTACATAATTTGTGTTTTACGACCATAAGAGAAATTGAATCGTGTTTTAGACTACCAGACTAGTGACAACAGGGCAATACTAGTGGGAATATATGCAAAATCAATGAAAAAAGCAAAAAATAAGAATTAAAAATTTGAGTAAAGCAAATATTAATAGATTTAAGGAAGATTTCAGATTAATTGAGTGGGAAATTGAACTGAATCAGAATAATAAATACGATGTAGTTATACAAATAATTAAAGAAATATATGATAAAAGTCTTAATTGGAAATATATAAAAGATAAAATAAACAATAAAGGTTGGATTAATGTTGAAATTAAAAAAAGAAATCTTATATAAGGGATTTGCAAGAATCAAAAAAAATAATTTACTTAAAAAGATTTAAAAAAGATTGCATAACTAAATTGATTGTTTTCCACAAGAAAAGATACATGGATAAAAATCTCATAAATGTGGATAACAAAAATAAGTAGATATTTATGAATAAATTCTTATGCGAGAGAATAAAAATAAAAAAGGAAATTAAACTAAAAAAGATTACTAATAAATTTTACTCCCACATTTAAAAAAGATAATAATGAAGAAATCATAGAAAATAAGGAAATGGCAAATTGCTTTAACAAATACTTTATTGAAATAGCAGAGAAATTAATAGCTATAGATTCATATATAGAGGGTTGCCATAGGGATTATATAGGACAAAACTAGCAAAACGATGCATGTTGAGCAAATAACTTATTTGGAATTATTAAATTAAATAAATAAACTTAGCAGTAAAAAGGGAGCCGGTTATGATGATATTCACCCCAGAAGTTTAAGAGAGAGAGATGAATTGATAGTGGCGCCTTTGTTGATAATATTTAATAATATAATTCATGCTGAAAAAATTCCTAATGAGATGAAAATGTTCAAAATTATTTCTACTTATAAAAAGGAAAAAAGAGGCTGTAAAGAAAATTACAGACCAATTGCAATGACACATATTTGCTAAGTTATTTGAAAAACTTCTTTTCGATAGAATAGCGAAATTTATTGATGGAAACGATCTAATGAAAAAATGCCAATTTTGGATTTAAAAAAGGAAAATCAACCGAGGGAGCATTGTTAAGAACAATAAATAAAATTCAGGAGATAATTGAAAACAAGGAATGTGGGATAGGTACATTTTACGATTTCAGTAAAGCGTATGATGTAATAAATAGAAAGTTGTTAATAGAAAAATTAAAATTTTTTGGATTAAGAGGTAAAATTAATAACATATTGCATAGCTATTTAAACAATAGAAAACAAATAGTATGTGTTGGTGGGGAAACATCCATATTAATGACCAATGATTATGATGTGCCTCAGGTGTTCCAATTTAGGACTTCTGTTGTGTTCCATATGCGCAAACGATATATTTAATGTTTCTGAAATAGGTCATATAACTTTATTTGCAGATGGCGCAAGTTACAGGTAATGACATAAAGATATTTATGGACATGTATTTTAATAGGTAAACTTTATTTTAGGCAGAATGCATACAAAGTGAAAAATACAAAGGAAAATATATAAAATTAAATTATGTAAAATGAGATATACAAAAAGAAAATAAAATGCAAGGAAAAAAATCAGACATATTATATACATAATATGTTCATTCTGCCCGGGCAGCATTGGGAGAAGACTTACATCTGACGAAGCCAAAACTGCCAAGGTTTTCCCAAATTGCATATTAAACTTTCTTTATCTGCATCACCCCCCCACACACACATACTTCCTTCACCACATGGCATCCCGCAAAATACAAACAAATAACAATATATAAAAAATAAATATA
>QLNU02015360.1:126144573-126159210 GCA_006491805.2 Dysdera silvatica
CCAGGTTCAGTGGGTTACGACCTATACATTTCATTCACTGAACGCATGGTAGTCTTTAGGATCTGTTGTTCATAACTTAATTTATTGAAAGATGGAAACAACTAAAAAATATACTTATTTTATTCAATGTAGCCTATTTTACCACCTGCGAATAACTGTGAGATTGAGTTATGCTTATTTTTATCTTGTCGAAGTTTCGACTATGTATACAATATACACAGTATATTCTATTTATTTCTTGTTTAATTTAAAATTGCCTTATAAGTGCAACTAGCAGTATTTATAAATGAACCATTCGGGACTGCAGAGTTATTTTTTCTTACATTTCTTTTGAGTGTGAGAATAATTTTGGAATTGAATATTATATTCAACAGTGAAAAAATTTATATTTTTAATGAAAATTAAATACTCAGATGTTTGTAGATTATATAAATGGATTTTTTTAAAAATACTACTCTATACTCAATTCAAAATGACATTCAGAAAACTTAATATCAATGTGTATAAACCGGGCCAATCTTAGTGAAGACGTTTTTCATAACTTTTTTCTAACATATTTTTATACAAAATTTTGGAAAAGAGTGGAAAATTATAATCTTTAGAAGGAATCAAACGTGTTCATACTTATTTAGTACCTCATTTTTGGCAATATGAGATTTCACGGTTTGAACACGAGCAGCAATCCCCTGTTTAAATACAAATAGACCAGTGGTTCCCAACCTGAGGATCGCGACTCTCAAGGGGTCGCGAACAGGTTTCTGTGGGTCGCCGCAACTATTTTTGGTTGCAATTATTTTTATAAGGGATTTCATGAGAAATGTTTCTGTCTTCAACGGCTACATGATATTTTGTACTACTATATCTATATTTAACATACATCGCAGTATTCTATTAATGGTTGTTAAATTTATATCTATAATGTATCATTTAACAACCATATCTATAATGTCGTTATCTAATCTCTCGATTCCAACAACCATATATCTATAATATATAGGTAGAAAATCGGTTGCCAAAGCCCAACTAAGGGATGGCAGGTAGCCCATCACATCGATGGTGGTTATATCTTTTAATCATAATGGCTATAGTAATGCACTCGTTTATATATTATTTTGGCTGGTAAAAGGTATTACGAACATTTTAGTTTCAAAATTAGTAAATATCTTAATTATAATGGGTGAATTTCCGTTTATTATAGCCACTTCGGCCATGGTACTTTCTTAGTTTTAAATTGGAAAGAATCTAGAGCCACTACTAAGGCATATAATGTATAAAACAAATGCAATGAATGGTATTTATTATGTTATATTATGCTAATGACTTCACAATGCTGTCAGTTTAAGAGTTTTGTGGGCTCTACGCTGAAAAAATAGAATGGGCCCTTTAAGAATATGACCCTCGTGATATTCAATTAATAAATCACTTTTTAAGTTCACTATCTTTAATATTCAGGTTTAGCAGTAATAAAAATTTCTCAGACATTTGTAAATAAACAAGATTAGAATAACACTTAAATTTTGATAACTAACTTTAAATTTTAATAACTAACCCACATGGTTCTGCTTTATGACTGTCAAGTCGCGTCGTTATATCCGATACGAATTTCCCTACTTAGAATCTACGTAGACTACAAAATCGCCGTCGTTATAGCAGGTTTCGTCGTTATATACGATGTCGTTATAACCGATATATTTAGTATGGAGTAGAATAGCAAACCAAACTTCTTGTAAAAATTCCGTCATTATATGCGGTTGGTCATTATAACCTGTGTCGTTATAAACGATTTTCACTGTATATATAATAAATATAATATACATAATATGACATATATAATTAATATAATATACATAATGTGACTAATATAATATACATAATGTAACATATGTATAATTAATATAATTTTGTATTTAATGTGTTTTCTTTACTCTGTTAAAAATGCTTTTATTATGCAAATGTGGCGGCGGCAAACAAAGGGGAGATCGCGGATCTTTTGATTACTATAAAAGGGGGTCGCGGATTACTTGGTTACTATAAAAGTGGGTCGCGGCTTGAAAAAGCTTGGGAACCATTGGAATAGACCAAGAATATATTTAAGAATGGTCGCTTCGATAAAAGCAAAATCAAACCGAATATAAGCTACCTATTCACAAGAAATTACTATCAGTAAGACGTAGTATTTTTACTTATTCTTAAAAATAATTTTTCTCTTTCTCAAGCAAAAAACCAAAAACAAAATTTCTTCAGATATTCCTCCTCCTTATGTTACTTTTAAATCTTAAATAAAACAATTTATATTCCCATATACCTAGGATTTTTATCTCCTAAACTAGATTAACGTCATTAACAATCCGTTTTTGTCAATAGTTGTAAATCAATCAATAAACCAAACTGATAATTTTTATTTTAAAAATATCCCTTTCCTTGTTAAACTTCATTTCACTTTTTCATTTGATAATTACAATATTTATTAAAATGTTTGAATCAAGTTCTCAAAGAAATTGATTAAACGACGGAAAAGTAAAAAATTAATTAGGAATTATTAGGCTTCCTTTGTATAAAAAGCAAAATCGATAGCAATCTAATATCGATACTCAGCTTTCAAATAATAATTACGTTTTTATATGCCGTGAATAAATTTTTCTGAAAAATATTCCAACTTTTTTTTATAGTTTGGTGGTTAACTTGAAACAAAACATTGGTGGTTTTATTGCGTCACACACATCAAAAATAAGGCTGCTTTTTTTCTAAACCAGATTTCTGAATTTCCGGATTTTCATCAACTTTAGGCAACCAATGAAAGAAAAGTTCGGTTTTTCGTTTCAAGGTTGGAACGGCCCTTCTTTTTTCATTGGGCACAATATTATCTGAAATATCTTATTAAATATGGATTTTCGACTATAGCAACCCTTTGCAAATTTGCTCGGTATGGCGTAAGGATTACGAAAATATACGGTTAGGGCGGTATTTTTAGAATGTATACCTAGTCACAAGATGTAATTAATAGTCTTGCCACTTTGCATTTTATCAAAACGAATTGTTTTATATGAAAATATCTATAAAATAACACATTAAAAATAATATATTAAAAATAATGTATTAAAATAATTATTAAAATAATATATATTAAAATAATATATATTAAAAATAATATATATTAAAATAATATATACAAAATAATATATTAAAATAATTATTAAAATAATATATTAAAATAATTATTAAAATAATATATTGTAATAATGTATTAAATAATTATTAAAATAATATATATTAAAATAATATATATTAAAATAATATATATTAAATAATATATTAAAATACTATTAAATAATATATCAAAATAATTATTAAAAATAATATATTAAAATAATATATCAAAAATAATTATTAAAATTATTATTAAAATTATTAAAATTATGATTAAAATTATGATTAAATTATTATTAAATTATTAAAATATATATTAAAATTTTTTGTTTAAACGAATGTTTTTAATTCTTCTTATATGAAAAAATGAAAACGTTTTTAGCGTTTATACTAAGCTATTTAATTTTTGTGTACTTTATTCTTAACTAGTGAAATTTTGTCAGTAATCCAACGTATAAGAAAAGATTCTGCAACGTTTCGAGAACTACTGTTCTCTTTATCAAACGAAGTAAGATAAGGAATAGCTTCGCTTGATAAAAGAAACAGTAGTTCTCGACACGTTGCGGAATTTTTTTGCATACGTTAGATTAGTGAGAAAAATTTACCTGTTACTGTAAGCCCTGGTCACTTGTTGTATCCTTTTGTTACTTTATTCTAGAATTGACTTTTAAATAATTGGCATATAAGATGTGTTTTAAATGTAGTCAATACAGTATTTTCGTTTAATTAAAATAACATTTATTCTAAAACTCTACAGTTTTAAACATTTTTCTTAAATAGCAACGAACATCACGTTGAAGGGGTCTCCTTTATTAGTGAAGAAGTTATGGGGGGGGAGTTGTATATATGAAACTGAAATGATTCATTTCAACGCATCCACATCTTGGTTGGAAATAGAATTCTTTTTCATTTACGTTACGAGTTAGAAGACGAAGTCACCACTCTCTGAGGTGGAATGGAACCAATGATTTTCGGCCTATCGCTCTGGTATTAAGACTACTTGTCTACCGCAGGCCGTCATGTAGAATGTTCTCTTGTATTTTTGTTTATTAAACAAAGGAGCTTTGATGCAATAGCGGTTTTTTTTTTTTGACCAATGAGTTAAATTTTTTTTAACTTGAACTATGCTATTGTACCTGTATACAGTACTGTATACATATACGATATACATGTACTCAATCATATCGGAGAGTGTGAGATTATAAATTGAAATTTTTTAAAGACACGGGAATGTTTATATAATGGAACTTACGTTCAAAAAATACAATTTGTATTCACTAAGGCGTATGACGATTTTCTGAGTAAAAAATTATCAACTACAAAATATTGATTTTGACTGATTTTAAGCTATGAAGAATTATGTCTGCATTTTTTTCATAACATGCTTCATATGGATATGCAATTAACTTTAAATTCGCTAGCATTTTGTATGCCACGAAACATTTTACTGCGCCAGTTTGAGTTATAATATGAACTGGCCTGATAAAGCCGGCCACTACGGCGATCTAGTAATAATCATTGACAATAATAGAACGACATTTGTATGAAATGTCTGTGGTTTACTTCCAAATCCTATATCTCCAATTTCCGACTTCATTCAAACACTATTTCTTCATTCATTCACTATTCAAAACTTCCAATTCCAACTCGTCAAAATCTTGGCGAGTTGGAATTTGACGAGTTGCAGTTTATTTCCCAATCCCATATAGCCAATTTCCAACACTGTAATTCAATAAATATTGAAACGGTTTCAAAATTTTGAAATGATTTCAATACAAAGTTTCAGATTCCACCGTTAGGGTTTGTCTGTCTTTTACCCTTATTTATATAGTAAAGGAAGGATCCGATCGGTTTAAAATTTTACATCTATATGTAATTCATCGAGATGAATCGAATAAAATTAAAATCGAAGCTCTATCTCCCATAGGAGCGAAACTCGACTGCGCATGCGCATATCGACTCTAAATCAGGAATCCGCGACGAGAATGGCTTTCTGATAACTCTGCCCGAATTTGAAAATTTTCTCCTGCCATTAGCTATATATACGCCATTAGTTCCCAATTTGGCCGCCAGGGGCTAAATTTTATGAAATTCAATTCAAAACTTTGAACTGAATTCAAAAGATTCAACCGAGTTCAAAAAATTGAAACAGTTTCAAAATTTTGAAAAGAGTTCAATACAAAGTATTTATGGGAAAACTTTACCTTACCCTTTATATTGTCGACGGACAGACAGAAAAACTAAAAACAATAGGTTCAATATCTATTGAAACTCGCTAATAAATTAAGTTGCATGAGACACTTGTGGAAGTTATTAAGAAAAAAGTTATCCATAAGTAAAGGAAGAAAAAAGATCCGAGATCGATGTCTATTTGCAATATGTTTTATTAAATAAAAAGTAAACATATAAAGTGTTCTTTCATCATACAAAAAGTGAGACTTTTTTATTTTTGAGGGTGAGGCTTTATAATTTTTCTATTTTCAGTAACGATTTATTTCGCTTACGTTGCTAATCCTGTAGTGGCGTAGTGGTAACGCGCTTCTTTACCGTGTCGAAATCCAAGATTTGGCTGCGGATGGTGCCACAGAATGCGCCCTACTTGTCTGCACTCACGTATGTCGGGGCTTGTTTCCCTAGGAAACCGAGGTTCAGATTTCATGGGAAAATGCAGGTCCTACTGTAATATGACGTTGGTTGTCCTTCCACCATGAAAGCAAACAAAAATAAAGCTTACGTTACTTTCCCTTAAACCTTTGTTTTTATTAGGAAGAGAATTCAGTTTCGGATAGAGGAAAATTCCTGTATAATAAATAAATGAAGAAAGTGTGAGAGAATTTTTTGCAATACAGCCAAAAATTAATAATCCCATCCTCCAGCTTTAGTAAAATTAATTATATATTATGAGTTCCGTAATATTGATCATCATATACTATTAATGTGCTTTACATTACTAGTTATATAAGCAAATTTCAGAGAAACTAAAGTGCATCAAAAATAATTCATTTTAAACGACTTTGTGTTGATTGCATGGTTTTACGTCTGAATATGAGTATTTGTATTTCTTATTATAGTTAAATGGATGACTGTTAGTTGAACCTAAGTCAAATTTGCTGTTTTTTAATTTGTTTTTTTTGGCCTAATAATATTTAAAATATTTCTATGGAAACGCATTTAAGCGTTTACTGTGACAATGGTGAGTATTATATCATTTTTGTCTTGTTTGATTATGAAAATTGTTTATGTGGCACATTTTTTTCCCTTCAAAACAATGAAAATTTCACTTATGTTTCTTTTAACAATCCCCATTTAGTTGTGCTTCTTGTATATTTTAGGTAAAAAACGTGCATTTTGTACACATACTTTAAACTTTACGCCTTAAAAGCTGGTCTGGCAGTTTCGGGTTGTTTTTAGGGAAACAATGGTTTCTTCAACAAAAGCCATCCGCCATTGAAATCAGAAAAGGGTATCTATCAGCAGGACTAGCTGCCTCAGAGCAGCGAACGTGGGGGAGGGAGGCAACCGAGTTGTAGTCTAAAAGTTATCACGAACCATGGTGCCCCTGCATGATAGTATCTACGGTAATCAATAATGACGCGTGCGATAGAGGGATGGTTTTATCCAGGGGTTCCCACATTGTCATTGGATATCATTTCGGCTACCCTAGGAGTTTCTATGAACTCTGTATGGCCACAAAAAAGCGAAATATGTACTTAGAAACCAGCATTATTAATTTAAGCAAGAATTTTTAGCTTTCATAAAATTTGAACGAGCTAAAGCATATCAAGATGAAGAGATTATTAGTAAAAAATTATTGAAAAATGCATGATTAAAATTAACCGTTTTAATTTACATCTTAAAATTTTATACTTAAACATAAATTACATTCACACGATTCCAGTCAGATATTATATAATTAGAGTGGACATCTGCCACACGCATAATTGATCCTGTCTATTTACATTTTATTAAATTACCGTTTAAATCACTTTATTTGATATTTTCTATTTACAGTGTGTCCCAAAAGTTTCCGACTCACATTTAAACTGTGGTCTTCTTTTAGCAAACTCAAAATTTCTCAATGTTTTCCTCCGTTTGACTAATAGTTGGCCTTTCGATGCGTTCACCGTCTATCAGCGTTTTGTGTACCATTTTAAACTTGTTAAAACACTGATACACCACTATCTTTGATGGTGCTTGGTTCCTATAAGCCTTCCGCATCATATCCAGTATTTCGGTAAATGTTTTGTAGAACTTGATACAAAACTTAATATTCGCTTTTATTTCTATCGCAATTTTTTTGAAGAGCGTTGAAAGCCAACAACCAGTTCTTTTGTTGTATTAGCGGTCAACATGATTGAATGACTCTGGAGCTAAGCGCACATGCAAACAAGACTTTCATAAACATAGTCCATATCTGATATATATGCGGTACATATCTGATATGTCCCACGTATGAGGTAGGTGATGATGAATAAAAACACACCGTGTATATGGGGATGTTTTTGCATAATTTGAAAGTGTTGGCGTTATATGACGGTAACCGAAACTATTTCGTAGTTTTAAAAAGACATACTTTAACCTTCAGCCAGAAAGTATTTCATTTTGTAAGCGAATCATCATATTTTTTTAAAAAAGTATTAAAGAGTATATAAGTCAATAAATGAAAATGCGACTGTAGTAACTTAAAATTAGAATACTATTTATGAATTAGAACACAGCATAGATAGGCACATCGACATGAATTTTTGAGGGGACAACACAGGCCTGTAGCCAAGCCGGGGCCAACTGGGGCCATACCCCTGTCAGCCCCGGCTTGTGCCCCAATTGCCCCATCATCGAGCTATTTATATATATAGAACAATTTTCGGGTGCCTGGTGCCCCATATCACCTTTGCTTTGCCCCAATTGACCTTTCACCCTGGCTACTAGCCTGGGACAACATTATATGAAGCTATTAATATCCTTGAAACACTATCATAAGCAAGATCATCCAATTATTTCCTCCTAAATTTAGTATCAAACATTAAATTAATGGCAATGTTTTATAATAAAGTGTAAAGAAAATAAGAATATATTTTACTCAATACTAAAATGTGATATGTCTACAATGACAGAAATTAATGGACGACAACGTTATTGAGACATTAGTCGTAGAAATGGACTTCGCAATTTATTTATTACTGAAATCAGTCTTCCGAATTATGAACAAAGAAAACAGCTCAGCATAAATAGGGGAGAAACTTATTTATTAACTATACATGAATGATAGATTTTCTCCTAATCTAGTTTCCCGCCTTATTTTAAATGTGTTATTTTTAATCGAAGTCTAAATGAATACAGCACACTTGATCACGCTGATTTTATAGGGAGCATAATAGGAAGTAGAAAGGACAACACTCTTCTTGATTAACTACTTCCGAAAAGGGTCGCTTTGAGTAAATATTTCCTTAATTAAAGCTCCATCGTCTCGCCGCTTCAAAGGATGAAATCCCATGCACCCGTTTATGAGTTTTGTATGGCTTGTGTTGTGGATTGTTCTGGCCTTTTCATCGCGGAACAACGAGATTTTAATAAGGAGAATATATCAGAAAATATGGAAGCTTCGCCGAAGTATCTTTCCAAGAAATATTTCCCCCTTGAGCAAAATACAAATTTTCTCTCTTTTTATAGAAAAGGCAACTGGTAATTATGTTCAGATAGCGAAACTGATGAAATTTCGGTCAATTTCCGTCCCATTTGGCAGTAAGGAGATGCTAAAGAATTGATAGGAATTTGTTTGCCGTTGCCAAATCAAAACATATCAATGGATATAAATCAATCAACACGAAATTTAACAAATTCATTGGCGGCACTTTTCGAGTTTTAGTTTCGTAGTGCTCTAGAAAATATGCTTAATGGGATTTCTATCACAGCTCGAATTTCTTATCTCGCCTTCCGCATTTGCTTTTACTAATAATAATCATAACTTTAATCTGTGATGAAATACTCTTTTGAAATAAAAATAATCTAGATTGCCATCTTTGTAGAGTAAAATCTGAAAGATTATACTTGATTAAAATTAAATTTCCCTTATTTATTTGTATTTATGATTTCCTTTCGAGTTTTATCTTTGTAAAACTTGACATTAGATTTTAACGTAAGAAATTCGTGGGTTGGGGTAATAAATTAAGCATACAATGAAATTAATCAACGTGTTTTAACCTTTAAAGTTGTATTTTATAGGAATTGCGAAAGGCGACGAGACTATTATTTTTTTTACAATAATATACGAAACATCATTTTAAGAGATCTTCATTGATTGTAATTTTTCAAATCAGTTTTTAAGCAGGAAAATTATAATTGAAAAAAAAAGCTGTTTATAAAAAGATGTGCATTAAGAAAAGATATTATTGTTTTTATATGGCACCCCAGTGGTTTAGTGGTTATGACCGCCGCATTCGAGCTAATTGGGCTGGGTCCAAGTCCCAATAAACGTGGTTAGATGTAAAGGTGTCGGGGCTTGGAGATCACGTTATCGGCCCCACCCTAGATGACCCACAGCTCAATCTTGGTACCTAAAATGTAAGAATATTGGATTTACTTTAAGAGCTTTGTCACATTATTTCTATTATTTGAATATTAAGAAAATATTTTTGGTACAAATTAGTTCGTTTCAAGTTAAATAAATTAAATTCTTAGATAACGCAAACAAGTGTGGTTATTCTTATTCGGTAATTAGAATCTACATTTTAGAAGTTTGAATTATTTATTTACATTAAATACTCTGTCTTTATTATCGATATTGCAATACTTCATTTATTTATTTGCAACTTCAATCATAAAAATGACTTTGGTAGGACTACTCAAATATTGGGAAACAAATGTAAAGAATTGTATATTTGTTTAGGTGAATGAAACGAAAACACAAAATAGCCAACTATTTTATATAAGAACCTACGGTCGCTAGAAGATCTATTTCTGAACGTCCAAAAACCCCATCCATGGGAGAACTCGTTTATGTCTTTAAATGCATGGCATCATGGGATACATACCGCACAATCGTTGGCGTCAGAATTCTCTGCATCTACAGAAAATGTCCTTCTGAGGAAAATGGTGTTTTGAAGCTTTCATTAAGGTCGGCTTTATGTAAAAATACCAGTTGTTTATATCTCTTTAACGTCCACACAAATACAGACTTGATTGAGTTGATAGATCATCTCAATTCTGGACTCAAAGTAAATGAAACAATATGCTTTTCGCCGATGAGTCGAAAAAACTAGTTTCTGACAAGTATTAACGTCCAGAGATCCTGGAAGTCAACCTAACCCCAGTAATATCTGGAAAGGAGACATTAATGAAGATGGTGGTTTGTAGTATACGTAGGATAAAATTGCGTGCACATATATTCACGTTCTCCCAGATTATACCCTAATAAATATATATCCCAGGATATACCCTAATAGATAGTCAAACACCGCAGTGAAATCCTGAAGTCATATATTTTCTCACTTTTTTACAGCCATGGGGTGCTGATTCCACGTTAATAGACGACAATGCTCGTCCACACAGTTGTCTTTTAGATGTTCAATATCTATTGAGTAAAACACTAATCTGTGTGAAAGGACATTCAGATCAATTCACCTAAACTCAATAGAACATGTTAGAAACTCTTTGAGAAAGCGAAATACAAGTCTTAGGAAATTTCAAGCGCTCAAATTTATTTCTTTACCTGAATAATTACTAACCATACAGAATATATTTGATAATCTGATTCGCAGTACGATTCATCGATGTCAGTCCTGTTTTAGAGAAGCAAGTATTTGAGAAAGTATCATCATTATATATTTTTATGCTTTATGGGTGGTTTTTTTTTATAGTGGTTGTCTACATCGAATGTTTCATGGTATTTTTAAGAGAATATTTGATAATCTTTCATATATGATTGCGCTTTATTATCGTGCATTTCATTTAAATTCATTATATTTTATTTATGAATATGTATAGACCTATTTATTATAAACGACTTTTATTCGTTTATTATTTCACTTGTTATTTTTTGTTTGACATCTAATTTTCATCCACCAGTATATTTAAATTTATGTACTGTATTTTCCGATATTTTTATTTCAATTATACGTTTTGTGTTTGTTTGTAAAGTTCGCCATTGATGCAGAAATATGGATGAAATTTTTTTGAAAAAATAAGAGATATAGAAAAAGACTAAATAATTTAATCGATCTATCAAAACTCGTTTAAAATTATTATGCATACGATTTTGTCTCATATCCTGAATAAAGGTAAATTGTGTAAATATTTTTTCGTGAGTTAAAATATTAAGCGCGTTATTTTTAACCACAAACAGTTTTATTCAACATCGGAAGAAATTGGAACTAATCAAATCACATTTTCTTAGAAGTATTATCCTTTGATTTTATATAGAAATACTACGAACAATGAAGCGAGGCATAAATATTTTATTTCAGTATTAGGAAACAAGACTGAATAATTAATGTACATAGAAAAATTAGTTAGATTTTGCATTAAAGTTTACAATAAAAGATTATCTGGGATATTTATCATTCGCTGATTTAACATTATTTAATGTAATCTCTTTATTGTTAAAAATGCTACCGTCATTATTATAATGATATTTTCGTGTGCTTTCGCAATTTGGCGGATTAGGATTTGGCACGAGCGTGCCAAGTCTCAAGTCTGTTTTGTGTAGAAATATTTTTGTGTTTATTCTGGTACCAGGTTGGAAACATACAAAAATATTATATTTATTATAAATGTTTGCATAAAAATATTTATTATTATTATTATTATGTCTGGTATACATTGTTGTATTACACAGTGTCAAGGAGATAATCACTATCCTCTTGATCTGGAGTTCTTGGTTCAGTTCAAGTCTCACCCAGAAACCTGAGAACTGTCCATATATCTTCTTAATATATAGGCGGTGCCCAGTAAGGCAGTTTTTTGTAGGTCTGTTGTCGTTATGTCAGTAATGTCCAGTTTTTCTAGGAAGTTCTTTAAATTAGGTGTGATGGCCCCCAGTGCACCTATCACAATCGAGATGACTGTTACTTGTTTTTTCCAGAGTCTATTAATTTCTATTGCAAGGTCACGATATTTGGAGATTTTTTCGAATTCCTTCTCTTTAATTCTGCTGTCACCTGGTATTGCAATGTCGATGATAAATACCTGTTTTTCCTTCACCAATGTTATGTCTGGTATATTGTGTTTTAAATGTCTGTCTGTTTAAAGCCGAAAGTCCCACAGGATTTTTATTTAGTCGTTTTCTGTCACTTTTTTGCTTCATGTTCCCAGTAGTTATTAGATCTTATAATTTCTGCAGATATTCCAGTAAATCAGGGTAGCCACTCTGTCATGTCTTCTTTTTTTTTTTTGTAGTCTGATTGAGCTATTTTACTAGAGCCACTGATTAAATGGTCGACTGTCTCATCTTTTACTTTATACAGCCTGCATTTACTGTTCTTATTATCCTTTTGGATTTTTGATGTCATCACGTTTGTTTGCAGTGCTTACTCTTGTGCAGCAAAGATCAGGCCTTTGGGTTTTTTTTTAAAAGTTTCCAATTGGAGCCATCTCTAGTTATGCTGACGATCGACTTTTTTCCTCAATTTCTTTCAAACATTGCCCATGGAGGGGGGTTTGTTTTGTCAATTTGTGCGACGTTTTTGAAGTTCATTTAGTTTGAAGGACTTCTTTGAGTCTGAAACCTTTATTAGCTTTCTTGAAGCCACTTCCATTAGGAGCTTCTCTTTACTTTTATTTAAATATTCATTGAGGTTTCTCTTTTCCTCTTCAATAGTTTGTTTAATTTGTAAGAGGCTTCTTCTTCCTTCTCTCCTCGGTAAGTACAGTCTATCTATGTCACTCCGTGGACGAAGATCATGGTTTATGGTCATTTGTTTGTGTGTTTTTCGGTCTAAGTTATCCAAGTCGATTGATGTCCAATCAATAATCCCTGCCATGTATTTTATTATTGGTATGGCCCAGCTGTTTATGGCTCTAATGGTGTTTCCGCCATTCAATTTAGATTTCATAATGTTTCATGTACTCTGAACAGGTGATGGTTTTCATATTACTATGAAGGATTTCATCTAGTTCTAACATGCCCAAGTACTTGTAATGCTCTTCGTTGGAAAGTTGTTTGATTACTGGCTCGTTGCCAAGAATTATATTCTCTGCATTTTCTATTTTTCCTTTTTTTTTATTGTGATCGTGGCACATTTGTCTAGGCCAAATTCCATCTTGATATCTTCACTAAAAATTCTTACCGTGTTTAATAAAGACTCCATTTCCTTTCGGGATTTTCCAAATAGTTTTAGATCATCCATATACAGTAAGTGTGAAATTTTCCCCATTTTGTTTTGATATTTCATATCCCATTCTTGTATTGTTCAGGATTGTTGTTAATGGGATCAATGCAAGTGTGAATAAAAGGGGTGATAAAGATTCCCCCTGGAATATACCTTTTTTGGATCTTTACCTCCCCTAAAAGTTCATTGCTTGCATACAAAGTTGTTTTCCATTTATTCATGGTCTGGCTTACTTATTTCACAACAGTGGAGCTAATTCCAAGCATTTCTAAGGATTTTGTAATCCAGCTATGTGGGAGTGAGTCGTATGCTTTTCTATAATCAATCCATGCTAAGGAGATGATTCTTTTCCTCGTTTTAACATTTTTGAGAATCATTTTATCTATAAGCAATTGGTCTTTAGTTCCACGCGAGTTTTTGTAATTATCTTTTTGTTCCAATGGGGAGAGTTCATGTTTCCACAAGTATTCATGGATTGAGTTGGCAATAGTACTAGTAAGAAGTTTATAGGTTGTAGGTAGACAAGGAATTGGACGGAAGTTGCTAGGAATGGGGCCTTTTGCTTTCTCCTTTATGATGAGGTATGTTTTACCCGTCGTGAGCCAGTTTTCTATTTTAGCTGTGTGGAGGATAGTATTGAAATGGGCAGCAATTCTCTTATGGAGGCTGGTGTTTAAGCCAAAAACCATGTACTTTATCAATTCCAGGTGCACTCCAATTTTTAAGTTTCTTTGCATGTTTTGTGAGCATTTCTGCAGTGATCACCAACTTGTCCATCTTCTTTTCTTTAAACTTCTTTTCGGCTTCATTTATCCAGTTGGCATTTTCATTGTGTTGTGATGGATTTCCCCAAATGGTTTTTCCACAAGACAAGGGTTTCTTTCTTGTCAGGGCAATTCACAGGCTTCCTTTCCGGATTCAGCATTTTTTTGTAAAAGGCGTGTTGGTTTTTTCTGAACAGGGTGGTATCTCTAAATTGGGCAATTCTATTTTCACATCTTACTATTTTCTTTGAGATTGCAGTCACTTTTTATTTCAGGATTTCGCTGACTTCGGAAATTGATTTTGTGTCTAATTCCAGTCGTTTAATGAGCTGTCTCTTGACACTGAAGTTCTTTAGCCTTCCCTCCTTCAAATTTTTCAAGTTGCTTAGGTCTCGCCTGAT
>QLNU02015360.1:126159310-126180794 GCA_006491805.2 Dysdera silvatica
CAGTAGTGGACAAAATTGTGGAAACCCTTTGAAAAAAGATTATTTTAGAGGTTTGATGGCTAATAACACCACTTTTTTTTGTACCAATACTATAAAATTATATATCATTGGAAAGGTAATTTAATCAAGATTGTAATGCAATAACATTTATGAATCGTATTTTAATAGAACAGCATTCATAAAGAAGAAAGGTGATATACATAGAAAAAATGAGATATACAAAAATGTTCACCATACCAGTTAATACTTAGTTGGGTAACCTTTAGCCTTAATTACGGCCTTACAACGCTTTCCCATGGAGTGAACCAAGTTCTTTAGTTCTGCAGCTGTTATAATATGAAACCAAGATTGAATTATTGCTTCTGTTAATTGTGTTTTATTGCTGGGTTGCTTCCGACTAACAAGCTTCTTTAGCCGGCTCCATAGATTTTCGATGGGGTTAAGGTCTGGGCTATTTCCAGGCCATTCCAGCAGTTGAATATGATGATCTTGAAACCATTTTTTGCACACACGAGCAACATGACATGGAGCTGAATCCTGTTGAAATATAAATGCTTCATTATCTTGGAAAAGATCACATGCAGAAGGCTGCAGCTTGGGCTCAAGTATTTCATTTATGTATCTTTGGGCATTTATATTCCCATTGATCACGCAAATTCTGCCCACACCTCTTGATGTTATACAACCCCAAATCATAACACTAACTGGGTGTTTCACGGTAGGTGTAATGCACTCAGGATGGAAATCTTCTCCAATTCTTCTCCATACGTATTTTACGCCATCACTACCAAACAGTGAGATTTTGGTCTCATCACTCCAAATTACACTGTCCCATTGTTCCGTTGTCCAGTTAACATGGGTTTTAGCCCAGTTTAATCTTTTCAACCTCTGTTTGACAGACAAAAATGGCTTTTTTCGTGGAATTCTTGCATTTAGACCACATTCATGCAGTCTGCGCCGAACAGTCCTTGCACTTAACTTCACATTGCATTGCGCCATTTCACCTTGTATACACAGAGATGATTTTTTCCTGTCACCTAGGCACTGTCTTTTAATTCTTCTATCATCACTTGCTGTTGTGCACCTTTTTCTGCCTTTACCAGTCTGGTTTTGTAATGACTGAGTCTCCTTATACTTCTTCAAAAATTTAGAAATGCCACCTTTAGTTAAGTTTCCCCCAATATTTCTTCTAATTTCTTCATAACTGTAGCCTTGTTCACTTAATATTACTATTTTACATCGCTTCCTAGGTGACCAGTCAACTCTTTGCGCCATTTCTTTAATTTTATTACGTTTTACAAGCACACTAAATCAAAGAGCACAAAAAAAAAACAACCAACTTGATAGCAATTACAGAACACACTGATAAATGTCCTGTAACCTGTTGGCTCATTGCCAAAACAAGAGAAAACATGATTGGCTCATTGCCAAAACAAGATGACACCTGATTGGCTCTGTAAACACTCATGCTCATTGGCCACATTCAAATGAAGGAAAGCTACTTCATATAAATGTAAGCAAGCTGTGCTTCTTTTTTCTGGTTATTTGGCTATAACTTTTGATAGAATACAGATAATTGAACAAATGTTATTGCATTACAATCTTTATTAAATTACCTTTCTAATGATATATAATTTTATAGTATTGGTACAAAAAAAAGTGGTGTTATTAGCCATCAAACCTCTAAAATAAACTTTTTTCAAAAGGTTTCCACAATTTTGTCCACTACTGTATACATCTCACATCAAAGTAACGTTGTTGAATAACTTACAAGTAGTATTCATAAAACTCAGTCCAAGTAATACCACAAATGCAAAAAAATATAAATGAATTTGTTTAGTGTCAGAAATTTTTTACTTTTAAACATTTTTAGCAGAGTTTTTTCAAGCACATTTTATTAATAATAAAATAGGAAGGGCTTAAATTACCTTGTAATAGCAATAATGTCGAAATTAAATTCAAACTCGTAACTAAAAAGATATCACATGATCAGTCAAAGGCAGTTTTGAAAGTGTTGCCACATCTTATAAACCGAGCAAACCAGATATCCAAAAGAAATGATCTTCCATCTATATTTGAGAACTGCGATTGGATGTATTTAATTGCAGTAAGTATTCTTTATAAGAAACACTTAAGATTTCTTTCTAGGGATGGAATTTGTAAATGTTCTATTTATATAGTTCATTGGAAAGCCATTTAAAACCAAACATTTTTTAAAAGATCTTAAGCCTTCAGAAATGGTTTCAACTTTATTTGAAAGAACTTTCTGTCGGGAGAGTTCATCTAAAATCAATTTTTTTACAACATGTTTTCTGCGACATATGTCATATAGCAAGTACTGAACAAAATCAAATGAAAATTGTTTTCATTTATCGTATATTTGAAAGACAAATCTATTATTTTTATCGATAGTAATAAGTAGATATATTTTAAAATATTTTGACAAAACAACAGTTTTCACTACGAAAAGGCATGCACTTTTATTTAAGAAATCTCAACAATTGTCTACAGAGGAACTAAGCAGTAGAATTATTCAAATATCTTCTGATTTTAAAACTACCTTCAATTTGTTAAGTCCTAAAAAATTTATTTTTACACTTAACAAACCCACTTGTAAAAAATTGTATCATTTGCTAGTTCATGATGAGCCAGATATTGATTTGTTTACATATTATCTTTTGATTGATTATTTAAATCATAGAATTTCTAAATCAAATTGGAATCCATATATTGTGGCCAAGGCTATGAATTCTTCAAAAAAAAAATTGTGTTTTTGACTTTACCAATAGTGTGAATTTAACAATATTAATTTTAAAAAAATCTCTCAATAGCGCTAAAAAGTTTTCCCCCTAAAAAACACTAAGACTTAAGTGGGCTATAAATACAATGTTACTACAGGTTGACAACTTTTCAACTATAACTCAGAAAAACTAATGAGGCTGTGGATACACTATGCATATGTGAAAGATACACTGAATTTGTTGACAGTAATCATCAACATGTCATTACAGGTGATATAAATTTCTTCAGTAATAGTGATTTAAAAAACTTTCGTCAAAAAGAACTAAGTTTAGATTATAAAAATATATGCAAAAAAACACAGAAGAATATCATCAGAGAAATTGATGGTTTTATTTACAATGTAGCTATTAGACATACAATTATACTATAATTTTTGCCACCCACGTATTAATTAGCTCAAACTAGAGCTTATGTAATTTTGGAGAAAAAGAGACGCTTTCCCCATCCTGGATTCGAACCAGGGTCCCTCCGTTTAGCCCGGAGTGTCTTGGACCGCTAGACGAATGAGGACAGGAAACAACGCTCTCTTTCTCCGTATGTAAAGGTGTTAAGGTATTATTACCCTCCGCAGGGATAACACAATTGCCAAATTTCTGCCACCCACGTAGAAATTATTGTATAATAAATTCCCCCACGAAAAACTCACAAAAATCTCGCCCCGGAGGCTTTTCTGTGTTGACCATATTTGGCAATTGTGTTATCCCTGCGAAGGGTAATAATATCTTACATCTTTACATACAATACCAATCAAATCATTTGACATTTGAAGCAATAAATGCATTTGTGAAATTTTCTTACACGCTGTCTGGTATAAAAAATGGGATAGAACACATAAAAATTTCAAGAGCGTTGCAGAATACAAAAGAGATTTGAAGGATTTTTATAAACGCTTTATGTTATTGAACATAGATAAATATTTTTCGACATTTACCATCATATGCAAGAGGTTCTATGCTTCAAACATACAGAAATTTCTTGATAATACAGAGCAATATATAAATCTGGGTACAAGCACTACCCCTATCTTCAAACACATACAGGGTGCTTTTGAGAAACTCAAAGCTATCCAATCTCCAATCAACTTCCCATACATGACGCTTACTGTTAAATTTCATAAAGATCCAATTGGTTTTCGCACTGTTAGATGTGCTACTAGCTCTTATAGTGTTAGAGCTGTTAAACTGCTTCTTCGAACATTTAAAGAGATTTATGTTAAAATTTCCTTAAATACCTTTATTTTAAAAAATAGTTTTCAACTTTTGAAGACTTCGAACTCCAGTGATAGGAATCCCACTTTCATTAAGTGCTTTGATTTTGAGGATCTATTTAACCAAATCAATTTAAGAGACCTATATCGTGTATTATTAGAATTATTTACAGAGTATGATATAAAATCAATTGACAAAATCTCGTTTGTAAAACTGTTAATTTCTGTCTTAACTATAATATGGTATATAATGGCACTGGTTATTATAAACAGGTAAGAGGGCTTTCTCAAGGGGGAGTATATTCTTCTTTAGCTGCAGATTTATACTTACATAAATATGAAAGTTTGTCTTCACCAAGAACGGATTTATTTTTTGGCAGATATATAGATGATATAATCTGTATAGGCTATGGTATGGAGCATCAATTGGACCTTGATTTTTATCCCTCAGGATTAACACTGAAAGATACCTCTGTATCTAGAACTTAAGTTCACTTTTCAGAGCTACTTATTACTATCAATGAAAATAATAGATTTGTCTTTCAAATATGCGATAAAAGAAAACAATTTTCATTTGCTTTTGTTCAGTACTTGCAATATGACACATGTCTCAGAAAACATGTTATAAAAAATTTGATTTTAGGTGAACTCTCCAGACAGAAAGTGCTTTCAAATAGAGTTGAAGCCATTTCTGAAGGCTTAAGATCTTTTAAAAAATGTTTGGTTTTAAATGGTTTTCCAATGAACTATATAAATAGAACATTTGCAAATTTCATCGCTAGAAAGAAATCTTAAATGTTTCTTATAAAGAATAATCATTGCAATTAAATACATCTAATCGCAGTTCTCAAATGTAGATGGAAGCACCTGTTCATCGTTTCTTTTGGATAGATGGTATTGCTTAATTTATAAGATGTGGAAACACTTTCAAAACTGCCTTCAACTGATTATGTGCTATCTTTTTAGTTACGAGTTTGAATTTAATTTCTACATTACTGCTATTACAAGGTAATTTAACCACTTCCTATTTTATTATTAATAAAATATGCTTGCAAAAACTCGGCTAAAAATATTTGAAAATAAAAAATTTCTTGCACTGAACAAATTCATTTATAGCCTTTTGCATTTGTGGTATTACTTGGCCATACTGAATTTGTTGAATTACTACTTGTAAATGATTATACAGTGTTACGTTGATGTGAGATGTATCGACGACTTTCTATTTCTTTCTATTTTTTGTCTCTTTCAAACAAAAAATGTGTTTAAATCTCTGCCACATGGATGGTTATAAACAAACAGGTCTCCCTGTATAATGTCTGCATTGAATGGGGAATGTTGGATCTTTAAAACATTGTTTAACCCATGATTATTGGCTCATAACGCCAATGAATATTTGTACTTTGCGTAACGCCCTGCCGAATCATTAAGCGCTCTGTCCCTCAACTTGTCCGCCCTTGTGCCCATATGTCCCACCCAACCCTCGGAAAATAACGCACCATCCTTCCCCGATGATGATTCAAATTCCCACGTTAGAATCCAAAACGCGTGACGAAATTTGTTGATTTATAAAAATTTTGTAGTCCAGCATTTCATTTCCGTAATAACACTGATGGTTTTGGCAAAACCAGATTGCAGACGAATATTTGTAAACAAAGCACTGTTGCCAGGTTTGCAGACTTTCAACCACGGACTACTGCGATAAACGTTAGCGGTTCCACGTATTTTTGAGATCAAATTTTTGTTAAAATCAATTTGTTTGTCTTTAAGCACTAAATTAAGCATGTTTTACATCCCTATTTTATTACTCTTACTTGTCATATAGTATAGGATATTGTTTAACTAAATTATAGTTATATTAATTTAATTATTATTTTGTATGAAGTTGGGATTTTTTAATCTTGCCATCTGGCAACATTGACATTAGATTGCAATCACGCACACCTTCCGCTCGCCTTTCGCATATACTTAACTCGAAAAAAAAAAAAAATCCTCCAAAAAATGGTTACCTGCAAACAAAAACTAAGCAATTTAAAGAAAGCAACTATAGGAACTAAACAAATTAAGACGTTGTTTAAAGAAGTTAATAGCAGTAAAGCTGACGTAACCGCGGTTGTTCAAGCAAAAAATGGCCTTTTGTCAGCCCGTGCGCCCTGCCCTAATTTTTTTCCTAGATGAAACACTATATATATATATATATTATAATGAGTTTCAAAAGGTGATTAATCTCTTTATCTACATTTATTTTATATACAGTTTTATGGCGTTCAATATTCGTGTTACATATATGTTTGTGTTTGTGTGTACTTGTTTGTTACTAATATTATGGTAACGTCTCTAGGTATGCCTATCTGTAATACAATGAGTTCTATCTTCAGGACGATCTTTTAATATATGCGAATTATTAAAAGGAAGGTTTTCTAGATTAGTGTTCCTCAACCGCCGGGTCGAGGCCCGGAACCAGGCCCTGCCATCAGTTATGTCGGGACGCGAGAAATTCTCCTGGAATTTGTTATTTTAGTTTTCCATGGATTTTTCATAATTAATATTGTATCGTTGAAATACTCTGAGGAGAATGATAGTTGTAAATGCGTCAGAAATCTCAGACCCAGAAAGCCTAACTAACATCTGTGCAGCAACTGCCAATGCCGTGTGTTTTTAACTACTCGTATGTGAGTATTCATGAATGATCGATAATTTTCAGACATCGAAATCTTTTAGCATTTGAGAAAGGGTATAACGCTCATTATGACCTGTCATAAAAAGTGCCTGCAAGCTGATTATAACAATGTGCTGTGCATCCTCTATCCTTAAAACTAAACGAAATAATATCTGTGTTGCAAATGCCAGTGACCAATCAGCAAGGAAGTGCATCAGCAAAGTGTATATTAATAGATAGAGTGTACTGATACTTCTTATTATTATCCCATAAATAGTTATTCATACTTATGATAAACCGTTTAATGTATGAACTTTAAAATTGAAAGGTATTTACGAATAAATTTGTCGAGACGGCCTACTGTCTTATAAAAAATTTCTCTGGTCCTCGTCTCATAAAAAATAATTTACCCCGCCGAGGCTTCATCAAGGTTGAGAAGCACTATTCTAGATAACAATTATTTCGGAACAAATGATGCTGTTTGTTAAAACTCTGCCTTTCTGGGTAAATATGAAACAAAAAATCAAAATGTTTAAAGAACTTCCAACAATTGCTTTACCAACATTTAATTGCAGCATTAACAAGCAGCTTTCATAAAAGCGTAAAACTCAACGTAGCATTAAGTAAAGTATTACTGTACATTAAAAGTTTGTAACAACACTGCAGAGCGGAGTTTTTGATGTTGGACAGAATGTATCATTTTGTGCAGATTTCGTTATGCTTCATTAGGAAATGACCAGAATGAACTACGAGTTAATACCGTGTTTTTCCATTTCATACTACTGTTAGCTTTTGTGAATATAAACCAAATTATATTCTTTTACAAAATAAATCGTTGGAAAGAAGGTGGTCTCGGGAACCCTTGATGTGTGTTTTAAAAGTCTAAATCATTGGAGCAAAGTGAATTTTGATTTTTACGAGTGAAATTTGCCATACATAATCAGCAAAGATTTTGAACATGAAGCATGTTCATAACAATGAAGTTTTTGAAACCCTTTTCTATACAAAACAGATAAAACCCATTGTTAAGGCCTTTATGTAAGCTAATTACTTAATAAATTTTACTCATAAGTAGAAATTCTATTTTATCAGCTTGTCAAAGTTACTTATCAAACATGTGGAACTTAAATATGAAGGTTTTCCATGTCGTTGAAGAAAAAGTATTTTGAAAAGGAGTGGTAACCACAGATCATAAAAAAGAAAGCTAAATTTAGGGTAATTATTTAAATAACATTTATTGTACGACGTGTCAAAGAGGAAAAAACATATGAGCTAAATTTGGAGCGCCTGTATTACAATATTGTGGTAAAAATCGGGTAAAATTGCATCACAAATAAATCGAATGTGAAATATAAGGCGAAACTAAAAATTATAAAAACACTTCTCGGTGGCTCTCCGTGTTAATTATTTTGTAATTGTATTATCCCTGAGAAAGGCAATAAATAGTATCCTAAAAGACACAGATACGAAAATAAGAGCATCGTTTCCCGGGTGTCAGTAGTCTATTTGGTTATGACACTTCGGTTTGTAGGAAGTTATCTTAGGTTCAATTCCAACTCCGGACAATATCACCGCTTTCTTCTTCTTCTTTATCACTAAATTTATCTACTAAATTTTGCGATAGTGGGTCGTATATCGCTCTAGTTTCAGCTTCAAAAAGTGTGGGTTTTCGAGCTATCTCTTATCATAAAGCAAAATTGTAATAGGTTTTCAGTTTATGTTTTCACGTTTAAAAGAAATGATAAAGGGAAGATGGACAACGCATTTAGAATAATAATGTTATTTTAAATTATAGCTGTTAATGAAACTTAAGAGAAAAAGTGAATTTAATAAACAAATCTCTTCTGGATTGTCAAAAGTATAAGCTATACTTTCAGATATTAACACTAATATATAAATGCGCTAGAAATATGAACATGTTAGTTTTCGTTGTTCGCCTTCTTGGAATTTTTTTCTGGAAAAAAGTTTTCCTTATCCACTGACATGGATAATAAGAGAGAGTACAGGGATTGCGTACTGAAGAATGGTCATTAATAAGTCAGTTATTTTAATAATAAATAATTGTTTATCATTATATAATAACAGTGGTGACTATCGCACATTATGAATTGTTGAAAGTGAAACTTGTACTTAGAGAAAAGTTATAATATTTCTAAAATTAGATAAATCTCTTCTTAAAAATACCATTAAAAATATACATTTAGCAAAGGTCTATTTTAGAAAAGGGTTATATGATTACCTTAAGTAATTAAATAAGCTATTAGTATTGTAAAATACGATTTTATTACATAACCGAAATCACTTCCAAAGCAATTCTCGAATAAATATGTGCATATGAAAACCGTTTCTTTCTAATTTTGTTAAAATGTAAACTCTAATCTATTTAAATATTCCAGTATCGGGAAGACGGGAATATGACTGATTAAATGAAATCTTCTTTATATATTCATAATTTAATAAACAAGTCATAAAATTTAATTAATTCGCAAGTTAATATAAATGGAAGGAATTTAAATTCCCCAAATTTAAAATTTAGAGAAATACCAGCTCTGCTACTAATTTTTGACGGGGTAATTAGGGGCTGATGTTGTATTTATGGTGATAGAATGTCAAACATTTGTAATATATCTCAGAAAAACTTAACAAGTTTTGTTTTGCTAACTCTTCTCTAATTAGCTCTTATTCTGTTAATCTTTTTCGCTTAGCTTAAAGGATATTAAACTCTAATTAGTATTTCTTTTTAATCCAGAATGTAAATTAAGTTTTCGCAACTTGTTCAAAATGTAAGTGTTTTTTCTTATTGATGGTTTAAATTATGTGAAATTGTTAATAAATTTTACAAAATGTGTTTAAATTTCCTTTATTTAAACTATGCACATTTGAATCGAGACATAAGCATTTTACATCACGTCTACTTTATTTTCCTATCTGCTTAGTTAGATGACATACCTTGTTATGTTATTTTTGTACGGTAATAATTTAGCAAGATTTTTAACTAAATTTTACTTAGTACGTTTGCTAAATATCGCTTATATAAAAATATAAAAAATGTTTTAGGTTGCGTACATCTTTGGGAATTCGAATGGGATAATAAAAACCACAATATTATATCTCAATATATTTAACAATACCTTATTAATTTGTGTACCAAAATCCTGAAACTGCCATTAATTCAAATTAAAAAAAATCGTCACATTTCAAAAATAGCTATTAAACAAACAGTTAAACAAATTTATTTATTTTGTTAAAAATAACCTTTTCACGCTGAAAAAGCTGTCTTAAAATGATTGTGAAATAAGTAATAAAAAGCATTTTATAAAGAAACTAAATATACATATGTCACACTTCACGAGTTTGAATGTTTGAGTGAAAGATATTTTAATAATGTATTTAATTTTAGAGATAACGTCAAATACGAAGGTCAAATAAAGTCAAAGTATTGCCATGCTATACTATACATATATTGTGGGTATTATGTATTAACTAATATTCGCAAAATAACAGTATATCAGTAAGAAGAAAAGGGCGTGTAATAGAATAGGAAAGAAATGGAGAAAACTAATGAAAAAGAAAGGTACTTTTTCAAACGTAGGCTCGATTTCAGCGAGTGTATAGCTATTACAAAAGCATTACTCTAGGGAAATTATCTTAGAGTCTCAAGCTGAAAAAAGCTCATTACTTAAGGTTGACATTTTTTTAGAAGGCTTGAAATCAAGTAACAGGCACCCCTATCTTATTAATTATAATTAGTAAATCTTACTACCTATGTCAGCGTAATGTAAAAGTTAAAGAAAGGAATATGAAATGACTTATATTTAAGAATTCTTTAATATTTTCTTAAGAATTATAATAATCCTCTTGAACGACTTTTGTCGCCCATTTCGTGCTCAGTTATTGTACTTGTTATGCAACATTTAAGTCATTTAGTTTCATGTTTTGCCCCTCTTCTATACGAAAAAGAAAACTACTTCGTCAAATTAAGTAAGTTAAATTACACTAGGAGTATGATATCATGTTGCATTTTCTTTATAAAGTTCTTTTTAAGCATTTCGTTTTATTGTAATTGCTTAAAGTATTTCATCTTCACGTGCATAAAAGGGGTTGTATTCTCCATTTTCTGTTTCGCTGGATTTAGGTTAGGCCTCCAAGTAAGTTTTGGATGTAAATGTATTGTGGGGTGGTATCAGTCGCCGAGCACGATGCCCCTACGACAAACGGCTGACAATTATCCGCCTTTTTTTGGTAGTCTAAACTGTTAGGCACCGAATGGTTAGATGACCAATATTGGTGGGCATTGTTGAAAAAACGTAATAAAATGATCTTATTTTTTTTATTTAAAATTGCAACTTCTGACACCTTACCATATTTTTTCAAAACACAGTATATATATCTCAAACTACATTTTTGTGTGTTTAAGAATTTTTAAATATTTCAATTAAATCGTGGCTATCTTTCTGTATTTTTAAAATTTTAAATTACTTTTATTACAGCAAAATTATTCTTAAATGGCATATGGTGGTTCAGTTTATTTTCGCCATTTTTTGGTTTTCTGTTTCAATTTTCTGACGTTTATTCGAATTTATTAAAAAGTCAACGAAATGCTACATGCAAAGACTGTCAAAGTACTATTAGTTCAAAATTATATTAAAACATTTCCCTTTTAGTTTGCTGTCCTTACAGCATAAGGTCTAACTTCTTTTCATTTAGGTAAAACTGCATTTGACCGCTGACGAATTCAAGTGGACAGGTACACTTATTTTATCGACTTAATATTTTCACTAGTTTTTCTCCACTTTATTTATTTTTATATATTTCGTTATATTTATTTAAAGTTTTATTTATTAAAGTTCGTATTAAGTTTTTATATTTTTATTTCTTTTTTCTCATGTCATTCTCTATTTACTACAGTAATTATGCTTAATAATTTTGACACCACGCTTTACTTCAGACTAGATCTTTTTTAGGTACAGGAGAAAAAGAGACATCGTCCCCAATCTAGATTCGAACTAGGGTCTCTCCGTTTGAGTCCGGAGCACCTTAACCGCTAGGCCATCGAGGACAGGAACGAAGCTCCTTCTCTCCCTATATATGGTTGTAAAACATTATTACCCTTCACAGGGCTAAAAGTGGGTGTTAAAATTATTACGAATAATAAATTCCCCACGAAAAGTTACAAAACACTCGCCCCGGTAGCTTTACGTGTTGATCAATATTTGTCAATTGTGTTAGCCCAAGGAAGGGTAATAATATCTTTAACTATATATATAAGGGTAATAATATCTTTAATCTATATATATAGCTCTAATCTGAGCTAAAGCGAGGGTGTCGAAAATTATTAAGTATAATAAATACCCCACGAAAAGTTACAAAACACTCGCCCCTGTGGCTTTACGTATTGATCAGTATTTATCAATTTTGTTAGCCCAAGGAAGGCTAATAACATCTTTAACCATATATAAGGGTAATAATATCTTTAACCATATATAAGGGTAATAATATCTTTAATCTATATATATAGCTCTAGTCTGAGCTTAAACGTGGGTGTCGAAAATTATTAAGTATAATAAATATCACACGAAAAGTTTCAAAACACTCACCCCGGTGGCTTTATGTGTTGACCAATACTTGGTAATTGTGTTAGCCCAAGGAAGGGTAATAATATTTTACAACTATAGTAATGATGCTTTCTTATTTAAGCGAAATATTAAAAATTGCATTATTGAAATAAGTTGTAATTTTTACTTATATATACGAGTTAATTAAAATTAACTTAAAATTCACGTTCTTACTACGCAAAACCACGTTTTACCTGTATTACGTTAACATACGTTAACCATTAGTATTATCATGCATAGGTCAAGTCTGGTACATAAATAACTAAAAATTTCCATTCAACTTAAAAACATGACCTTAGCAAATTCTGTGTTGAAAGAGCCAGTCGAGTGAACAGACAGAGCTCGTTGAACTACAGCTGCTTCATCAACCGTAAAACGAAAAATTCTGAAATATCGATTTGAGGAGTCGACGAAAAGAAAAATTAATACGATTTCCACCCACTTTTTCCCGGAGCCAATTCGTTTATTTCTGTGGAATCGTCGTGCACAGGGGTCCATTTAATTTTTTCCAGTTTTCCGGAATGGCAATACCCATTAATCATTCTAAAAATATATATCGTTTGTAAATTTATGAACGATAAAATTGTAGACGACGTCGTCGAGAGTATAATATATAAATCTGAAAAAAAAAAGAAATTCATTCGAAATAATGGTCTCTTGTTTCCTATAAGGCAATATAAAATCGGTTTTCAAAAAAGAAATATAATACAAATATAATGTATATTATTTCTTTAATGAAAGATTGGTGCATTAAATAATATATCAAAGAATAATTAAAAAAAGAAAACTTATAAATATTCAGTTACAGAAAAACAAAACTAAAATATCATACGAAGTTGAAGGAAAACAATAGCTTCAGTGCCCAAATGTCACGTATATGCAATTGTTTCGTTTCGAATGAATGAATGTTTTGAAAAAGGGTCAAAAGAAATACGCAATATCAACTATGATTTATCGACATAGCAAAAAGCATAATAATATAGTTACGTAAGAGAGATCAAGTATTGCCATTCGCGTAGAAGTGTATTGAGGCATCATCCAAAACAGAAAATTTATGGCTATATTTTGGAAAATATCAAATAGTGGGAATAGAAAAATATAACATTGGATTTTGAAAAAACGCCTAAATAATACAAGAAACTTCAGTTCAGTGAAAAATGACTGCAAAGCCGCAAAGAAATCTTTATATTTTCATGTTAAAGACTGAGATTTCAGCTTTTCGGAAATGCATGTAGTGAAGCCAAAAAAGCGCATCATTAAAAACACGTATTCTTACGAAAAATCACCTTACTATACACTAAGTGATCACTTTATCAAGTACATCAAACTCATAGTTCTTCCTCCCCCACCCCACACCAAATATAAATCTAATTATTGCTTGGATATATTTCTATGGATAGATTCAATAAAGGACTGAAAACATTCATGAGACCGAATGAGAGTCTGGAGGCGGTGAAGGAACGAAGCTTATCCTGTTGCTACTGATGAGCGTCACATAGCTGGTCAATGCGGAATCATGGTTTTGGGTGGCACCAGTTTCAACAGCCGATCACGTCTAGTAGGCGTAACAGGAGGGCCGACGAAAGCGAGGCATCAGAAGCTTCATCCCGGGGGCCCGGATGATATCTAGTGGCCCGCGGTAGCAATTACCTATGTTATGGGGGGTCCGGCCTAGGGTAGACCTAAAAACAAAATTTCCGTACATCGAAACGTAATAGTGTGGAAAACTTGCCTACCCATATCAGAATCAATTGTGAAAATTTTCAGTTCGATCGGACTAAATCTTCTATTTCAAACCTGAAGCTAAAATTTTGCTGTTGTAGCCCAAAACATGAAAATGTTAGTCTGTGAGAAAAGGTGCGCTATTTTTTCGTGTGTGATGTATCTGATCTGGAAATTTCAGTGCTACAAAATATACATTACTATGTAATGAGGTGGTTCGAAGCTCCATTTCGAATACAGTGGAGTTTGTGAAGCTCTTAGTTGACTTGTTATATGATCCAGAACCCACCACGTTGAGTTGGCTGCATTACGGTTTCTGCCCGAGCCCAACCTATTCACTCAACCATTAGAACATAATTTGGGGACTACACAGATGTGTCACTATTGGTCAGAGTGCTCACATATTGAGCTTTACAGTCAAAATCCGGTAGTTTTTTGTCTAGATGCAAGAGTTGCCCTTATGTAGAGGTTACGTGATTCAGGGTCACATACTTTCACTGAAGCCTCCGTTACCATCTTAACGGCCCTTTCCACTGCCACTGTGTGGCACAGAAATTAGTGTGTCCCATCTGTGCCCGAGAGCTTCTCTGAAAGTTCATCATTAGATATTCTTTTCATTGTCAGTACTGGTGGTGAAGTAATTATAGTAATGCACCTGGATGAGACCAGTCAATCATTTCCCAGTAGTGGTTTGCTTTGAAATAAAAAGCTGGGACAATATTTCAGCGCACAGCACCAGATGAGTTAGTTACCTGAAGACTTTGATCAGGCTTGTAAAATTTTCTTAAGTGTGTCTTTACGCACGTCTGGTGAAGGATCAGTCATTATACTGGGAAGGATGTTTTCAGCTAAGGCAAAAAAAAGCATTGTGAGCTATTGAAGCATCAACAACTATACAGTGTTTAAAAGGTAAATACCTTGAGAGGCAGATGGCTTCAAAGAGATGCCTAGATCCATAACTGATGGTGTTTTTCATGCGAATTGAAAACAACATTGGGGCATAAACTGTAAGTGTGTAGGTCACCATAGTCCTGAAACTTCCTGAAGGCAGAAATGTACAGTCGAAGTATTCTGTTTGCAGTGGTTAGCCAGCGAGCTTTGTGGATACGACCAGAATCTGTAATGCTGAGATCGGGACTATACAATCACCAGATTCACTGTTTGGGATGTCATACAAATATTTCTTGTCTTTGCTGGAAATTGCACTGTTAATATATATAATACTCTTAGTAACTGAACTACAGACGACAAAAACTCAATCCCTTAAGAACGTATTTAAAGTGCATTTTACGAAACCGGTTATTTCGAGAAATGTGACTGTACATTGACTTCTTCATAAACCAAATTGCGAAGAGATCGGTATTAAATTCATCGAAAAGCCCGTTGTAGCAGGTATATTTATACAAATCGAACACTACGCAGATTAAATTAAGAAACAATTTTTATTAACATTTTTTAGGCGTTGTAATAGTAACGCCGATGTTATGGCGTGGTTAGATGGTGAAACGTTTGCAAAGAAAAGGAATGTTTTTAAGCTTTAAATACGTTCGTAATGGATTGGTGTTTGTCGGCTGTAGCTCAGTTGGTAAGAACAGCTGCCCGGATTGTAGAAGGTCGTGGGATCGTGCCCCACCAGACGCAAAAAATATTCCTTTACGAACTTTTCATCATCTAACTATGTCATAACATCGGCGTTACAATTATTACGCCCCGGGTTTAAGCTGGCTCAAAGCATGCTGTCGCAAAAATGCTAAAATGGGAAAATAATTTGTAGCCAAATGCTAAAAAATATTAGTTGCTTTCGTTGCTCGAAAAATCGTATCAATGAAATTATTTATATCAACGATGCTTAACAGGTGCTGTTAAGAATTTTGAAGAGGAAACAAAAAGGAACAAGAAAAGATCGCTGAAGTGCAAAACGGATATTCTGGAATCGAGGAATCCTGTTTTCAGAGAATAAACTGTGGTTAAAAATGCCTGTCGCATTTTCGCGATGGGCACTAATTTTTTTTTCGCATTTTCGAGCAACTCGTCGCATTTTGCGAAAAATGCGACTGCAGCTTAAACCCTGATAACGCCTAAAGAACGTTGATAAAAATTGTTTCTTAATTTAATCTGTGTAGTGTTCGACTTGTATAACTTATGTTGCAACAGGCATTTCAATGAATTTAATACCGATCTCTTCACAGTTTGGTTTAAAAAGCAGTCCATGTACTGCCCCATTCCGCAAAATAATCGGTTAGGGGAATTTAGGAGATATTTAATCTTGATCATATGAGCGATTAAGGTTTTAGAGGTAACGACCCTGGGAGTAAAGGCCAACTTGTCTCATAAACCAGCATTTTCATGTTTTCGGCTACAATGTCAAAACTTTAGGCTAAGGTTTGAAACAGAAAATTTAGCCCGATCGGACTGAAAATTTTCACATATGCTTCCAATATGAGTAGGCAAGTTTTCCGCACTATTACGTTTCGATGCGCAAAATTTTTTTTTTCGGCCCACCCTAGCCCGGCCCCGCCAGACTAGTTTTGCTAATCGTAAGGCCAAAAATTTTTTTCTCTAAATCCAGATTAATAAGATTTTGTACATTTTTAATGTACAGTTTTTTTTTAATTAAGGGAAAGTAGGGCAAAGTGGATATAGGAGGCAAAGCGGGTCAGCTTAATATTCCATAATCCACGCATAAGAGGCGTCAGTAGTCTGTACAAGTGTTGAAGGTGTACGTAGGGATAATGCACTTACTTCAGCAAAAGTGAAATACATGCGCAATGAATAAAGTAAGAAAACCTTTTTTTCGAGCATTCACTAAAAGTTTTGTAAGTTAGTTAAGTATCAATATAATAAAAATTATTTCGCACTAAATTTTGTGAATTATAAACCTGAAACAATTATTAAGTCTGTTACTTTATATAATGTTTTTGTGTCATTATTGTTAAGGATTCAGAAGAAGCAATACTTTGATTTTCAAAATGTAGTTGAGAGCAAAGCGGGTCATTTTTGATTTGGAAAAGTGGATAGATAATCTTACGGGGCTCTGGCCTAGGACCCCACAAGTTAGGGACCTTAAAATTTTTTAATTGGTGATAAAATAATGCAATTTGCTTTTAAATATTTTTTATTGATTTTATTTTGTAATATTTCAGCGTAATTTTGAATATAATTTAAATTCACTCTGATTTGATTTTGACAAACTGACATGAAATTGATGACATGCACCTCTAGCCACATGGGCCACACAGTTTTCACTAGAGAACAGTTTTAGTTTATAGGTGATAATCTGGCAACCCTGACTGCAAAGTACTTCACCCAATTGAGAGAGTAAGTTTAATTACATGTGTTTGTTGTATTGATTGGTTACAGTTAAAACGTGCAGAAATTTTAACAAGCAGTCGTGCTAGGAACATTGTTCGAGCACAACGCGAAAAGGAAACCCAGTGTGTAAAAAGTACAGGCAAGCCTAAGAATACCATCGAGCATCTTGGCACAGAGACAGAATCTACGTCGCAGTCTTAATTTACTTAATATGTAATAAACCATATGCTGATCCACCAATAGGGAACTGGATAAAGTGTTCCTTCTCTAACGGATGGACTCACGAAAACTGTACCCATTATGAACGCACAGGAGTCTATATGTGTCTTAAATGCACTATGTGAAAACGTTTCTGGTAATTTTTTCAGCCGAAAACACGTTGTGTATACGTTATGATACTAAGTTTTCTATTTCAAAAACAATCTATCCACTTTGCCCCAGGTTGGGGCAAAGTGGATAATTTGACCTTTCTCCTTCAAACATTTTTGTTTTAAATTCAGTAATAAATAATGTCGTTAATGATACGTACTATGTTTCTTTGATGTCCACAGCAGTAAACAATGAAGTTTCAACCTTCATATATTTATTTATCACACTTTATAATTAAGATGAAATTAAGTGATCCGCTTTGCACTACTTTCCCCTATTCTTCATTAGCTTATCTTGATTATTGAAAAAATGATAATAGTAAATTACGCCAGTTTCTTTCTTCAGCAGTGATTTTGTAAAATAATTAAGTAATAAGTAAGTAAGTAAAAAAAAATGCTTTCTTATTTCATACTTTTTGTTCATTTAGGGTTTCAACCTCTTCTCCCCCAAAATATCTATGCCACTGCCCAGGGGAAGTCTAATAAAAAATAGGGGCAAAGACTTTCTGATTCGCCCTCGTACATTAGGTAACGATTAGAGCTCCAACGTTACTCTATTATGTACGGTAAATTCTAGATACACTGCTAACAATACAACACAGTAAGCATGAGCACCGAGAGAAATGAACTTATTAATAAAACTATTTACTTTATCGTCTTGCTATAACTAAACCTCCTTACTAGTAAAATAACGCAGTAAAATGGTACACCTCTCTATTTAATGAGAAAAATGGAAAGTGACTTACGTGCAGGTATGCGTTGGTCGTCGTCTGAAGTTTACTGCAATTCAAGGCTGGAATGACTTCTGGAGTGAGCGGTGTGTGCGGAGCCGTCAGTAAGGTGGTGCGGAGTGGGGTACACTGTAGACTGGCTACCGGGATGTCGCTGCGCCATTTCTTGGATTCTGTCAAGCCACGAGAGTTTACAGTTTGTCGATGCGTAATCGAATTATTTATGAATAAGATGAACGTTGCTGTGTCACTACTAAACGGATTTGTAGCAATAGGAGAGTTCAGTCGGAGTCGGTAGGTATTCGAATTATCTATTAATAACCTGAAATTTGCTGCGCCACTACTCAACGGACGTGTAGCAATACTAGAGTTCAAACGTTTTCGAAGCAGATCTTCTGACCGGATACTGCGGCCTATTTTGAACTTGGGCGTGAATCGAGCAAGGTTCAGCGCGTCAATTTATTATTACACAGGGACTGTTGCAGAGTCGAAATATGTGAGGTTTCGAAGTGGCGACTTCGGTTGCCCGACCGGCAGAAATATACAATAAGTCTCACCTCCAAGTGAGACATCTCTCTCTCCCGGATGCTAACCTCAGACTCTTCTATCTTTTCCCTTCTTCGTCCTCTCCATCTAGAACACAACCCGCACGTCAATCAAAACCAATTCCCCAATCAAATGGGAGACTCCATAACCTCTAACCAATATATTGGCTGTTACGTAAAGATGCCTCTCTCTTGCGGGCATTAGATAGATAGGCTAGCTTTCTCGAGGGGCGACCTGCGGTTTCTTGATAACTCCTCCCCTGAACTTTACAACCTGGGAAAATATGGCCCCCCCATAAAATTTGACATTTTAGTATCCTTTTTTTGTTTAATATTTGTACGAATCGGCTCCATAGGTCGTAAATGATGTCTGGACCTTTTTTCTTTGTTTGCCCATACTTAGGTTTCCTGGTTACACAGCTAAGCTGTAAAATGATTAATACTTTTGATTAAACAATTTTATTACATACCTGACACTATATGGGTATGCACTACAGATATAGTGACAAGCTCACCATATCCGATTTTCTATTAGCTAGTGGATTAAATTCCATGAAATGATACCGATCAGTAAAAACAAGTTGGGAAGCAAAAAATGCTCTAAATTCGGCCCGTATACTTTAGAATTAACAGCATTCAATATGATACTCAATTGTATTATTATACTTATCGGCAAAAGCATGTTGGGAAGCAAACAATGCTCTAAACTCGACCCATATACTTTGGAATTAGCAGCATTTAATATGATACTCAATTTAATAACTCTGTTTGCAGTTAAGCAACCCAAACCGTAAACGAAAATAGAACTTTTCACCCTTATGTTACTGCAGTCATCATCGATCTTTCTTATTACCTTTCTTCAAGAGGAAACTTCCATTATCATCACTAAATCCAAGACAAATTCGTGATTTAATACTAAAATTGACTCTTTTTTTTTTTGTCATAAAACTTTCATTTTTCTAATAGTTTTTCACCACAGCAAACACATCTTTTTTATTGCACTTTCAAGTACGAATTTATTTCTTCTTCGCAAAAGTGAAACTCTTTTAGTATAGAATCAGTAGATTTTTCATATTATGGGGTTACTTACTATTTGTTATATTATATCTTGACCAAACAGCATTGAGTTATTTGGAAACTAAGCATCGTATTTTTGGGGATTTTTCCAAAAATTTTCCATCCTTCCTAGCAACTTGAGCAAAAGCAAACTTGATTCAAAGCAACTTGAGGAAAATATATTCCTGGCAAATTCCCCATGTCGTTAGTTAAAAAATATATATATCCATTGGGATATTGTTTTGAGTATAAGTGATCAATTCAATGCTTTTAAGAAGATTCATCTTCCACTGATAAAATGGAAACCATCTTCTTTTCAAATCCCTTAAAAACTCAATTTTTCGGGAGACCCTTTTTAAGTTTAGATGAAATTGATTGCTAGTAATTTAATTTTTTTATACAGTTTCTACACATTTTATGAGAACAGATATTTAAACATTTTCACATTTTGGAATTTTTGCTTTTTATTTCAGCAGCGACTGGATAGCATTTTTCAACCAATTCTATGATTGGTTATTTTTCTTAACAAGAAATATATTGCCGCTTTCCAAATTTGCATTCGGATATTCGAACCAAAATTAATTTTTCTTGAATTGTAACTTATTCTAATAGCAATTAAGTTGTCCATGTAGGAAAAAAAATTGGATATCAAATAGCATACATAATAGAATCATCACTCTGCAATTGTTGATTGATAACAGTCGAGATCGAATAATTTTCGTGCCAGGGGTTAATATTACTATTATTTATAAAAGCTGTAAGGTGTAAATGAGATGATGTTTTAACCTGTAAAATTGTGTTTAAGTATAGATTTTGGATTGGCTTTCCAAGATATTCAAAATTTCGTTTTACTGACAATCTCCCTTAAAAAAAGCAAACCAAGAATCTGTAACTGGAGTTCCTCGTGTGATATTAAGATTTCTTTTTGTTGATTCGACCGCATATAGTATTTGATAATTCATTATCACTAAGGTCTTTGAGGTGACTATTAAATAACGCTGGTATTCGTTTAAACCCGTGAGAATACGCGGTATCTGATCGATACACTTGGCTGCTGAAAGTGGCGTAGCTAGTTAACGAAAAATACTAGGGAAGCCTGGGACCTATTTCCCCGCCTTTTCACGTTTTTCCTTACTAGTGCTCCTAATGAAGTGAAGTAGATCGTTGGCTCCTCCTATAGAGTTCATTTTGCCATCTGTTTCTATCGTAGAGATACATCGCACGTTCCGAGTAAATTTTCATGTTTTCATTTAATAACAAATTAGCATAGATGCGTTTCATTATTATTTTTTTATCGCACAAAAATATTATTTTCGCGCCAAAATCGGACATGTATCTGCGAGATACACCGCGCGCGTTCACGTTGCATCGTTTTTCTTACTAGGAAAAATAACTAATTAAAATTTTTGTTTGTGTTGGAAAATAATAACAAGCGTGCTAAAAGCTACCTATTGTCATATATTATGAGGC
>QLNU02015360.1:126180894-126224805 GCA_006491805.2 Dysdera silvatica
AGAAGACTAATATTTTAACGAGTCATCGAAAAAATTTCACTTGTAATTATTAAATATAAATGAGAATAAAAGCTGAGTGTTAAAATAAAATGAGTGAAAATTCGGAAAAATATCGAATTCTATATAATTTAGAGCAAAAAATTTCGAGAGTGTTTGAAATGAATAAAACAATTCCTGGGAGAACCAAACTTGAAAAATGAAAGTGGCATGGTTACGTAAGAAAAATGACTGCGAAGAAAAGGCCACGGTGAATTTGACAAGGATAGACCGAAGAATAAAAGACTACCAAAACGTAGTTGGACAGAAGGAGAAGTGTCTGTAAGTAAAAAAGTCATGACAAAAGGAGAGTTGGAATGACAGTAAAAAATGGAGAGCAAATTTATCTAAGCATCGTGAACATAAAGCTATCTGCACATTCCAGGGAAACATGTAAGAAATTCTGACACAATTAAAAACGTCTGTGTGCATATATAAATTAACATTATTTGCACTTTATTTTCCAGCATTCGAAATTTTGTTCATTTTTAATATTAAATAATAAATTAAATGTCCTTCTATTTCAGTTTTATTGATCTCTTTAATGACACATTTCAAACATATCGAATTTTTTCGTTTTGTTTGGTTCATTTTCTACACAAAAAATTATATGAATTTGTACAAATATTAGCCTTACCGGAATGAAGGATTTATAAAATCTAATATTTAAAAAATGTTTTTAACTTACAAAGGAGATGAAAACACATGTGGTTATTAAACGAAAAGTTTTTATGCAGTTTAAAGAAAAAATAATCCACGTTCCTCCGAATCGCATGAGTTAAAGCCAAGTTCTCACCTGAACCAAAAATCGTGAACGGGACAAAAAAAATGCTTTTTGTATATTTATTTGTTCATTTGTTTGTTCGTGTTTGTATGGCGCAAGGACAACAACAAACGTGACTACGCCTGAACGTACAGTTTCTCGAAGGATCGGAGCCTTTTTTGCCAAGGGGACAAAACCTCGGACTACGATGGCCAGAAAAACAGTACACATTCTACGATACCAGTTGGGAGTCGAATCTAGGTTAATGACATGATAGGCAAATGCGTTATCACTATGAGACCATAGGTCAGTGGACAGTGGCGTACGCAAGGGGGTGTTGATGAGGTTTGTAACCCCAGTGCAATGTGTTGGTTGTGTTTTTATGGCGCAAGGGCAGCAAGGGTCATTATGCGCCAAACGAGGTAAGAACGTGTACACAGGTTTAATATAAAAGTAAATTAAAGCTAAAAAAAGGTTAAATGTGTTAAAAACAACAAAGGAACCAAACGAAACAAAAACAAACAAAAAATCATATGAGATGGGAATAGCCAATATTAGATAAAAAGTTAAAAATTATTTCATGATTAAAAGAATCACATAAAATGTCACAAAGGGTAAAATTATTTTGGTTAAAAGTTAATGAGCGTTACTGGTTAAAATTGGGGTAAGTATATAAAATATGCAAAACATTTAATGCTTCACCACATGTGGCACACATCGGGGCATCTTCTCCCTTTAAAAGATGTTGAGAGAAGCGTGTATGCCCGATGCGAAGTCTAGCCAGAGTGACTTCTTTGCAGCGGTCACTACTATAGCTAGACTGCCACACCTCAAGACGAGGTTTAATGCGGTGAAGCTTATTGAAAACGTGCTCGTCCCATTCTGACTGCCATTTTCTGTACAGATAGTATGAAACACGAGAGTTAAAATCTCGGAATGGAATGTACATACACTCGGGTTCTGCAGTTGCTGTTTTTGCAGCAATGTCAGCCTGTTCATTACCGGCGATACCCTGGATCCAACCTGGAATCCAACAGAATTTCACAATATACTGTGCGGTATTTATATCTACAAGTTGTTTTTGAACTCTATGGATCAACAGATGGTTTGGCTTTTAAAATATATTTCGAATGAGAATTGTAGGATTTACGTACATATCTTCTGATACTTTTAATAAATGAAATGTGGTTTATAAAGTGTTATAATAAGTGGTAATTATTTATTGTTCTACGCATTCTTAGTTACTGATATAATTATTTACTCATTTATATATCAAGTTCCATATAGGAATAAAATATTTGTGGTATAAATGTTTCCAGGAAGTTGTAATGGTGTATAAATTGAAAAAAATATATATACGCAATAATTTTTTCAAAGAAGTTTATTTATCATTTTTTATTTTTTGCATCTATTCTTTGAAACTTTAATTATTAATTTAATTCTTTTAACCATTTACTTAAGCACTGATTTTAACAGTTATACGATATTATATACTGGATATTATAACCGGCTATTATAACTGGATATATCATCTCTTTATTTAACGTTTATATTGCAGACGTTTTAAGCGGATACTTCGCGAATGCTGGCTACATTACCTATTAGAACAAATATCCGTATTAGTGTGATCAATATACCCGAAAGTGGCCATTACCGAAAGGGCGAAGCATTGATGGCGTTCACAGTATCTAGAAGTTTCATGATGTCCTGAGGAAATTGGGATGATAAATTGGGCATCACGTTCCTTTCCCAGAACCTTTATCAACTTCAGTTCTCTCACTTTTATCGACCACTTTCGTATAATAGTTAAAATCAGCCTACCTTGAGAAATATTTTTCAACAATTCAGAGTTTTAGCATCAGAGAAAAATAGGCTATTACTTCAGTTAGATATATTGTTAAAAATGCATTATTTATCAATCAGAAGGTGCGAAACAACGGGGAAAGCAATGATGTTCAAAACCTTTTTATTTCAAGAATAACAAAGAGACGGGTGTAGAGAAAACTCACTTTTGAAGAAGCTTAAAGTAACTAGCATTTGCATAAAACTATTAAAATATTAACTATTCAAAATAAAACTATTGGAACAAGATCAAGTTTTTGGTTATCTAAAAGACTTTGTAGAATTCATTATTGGATAAATTTACGTTTTTCAGCGAATGCATTAACGAATTTTTCTATTTATTAGATATTCGTAGAATTGTGGGTAAATAATAAAAACTTGTCTTAAGGTTACTTTCTATTTCGCTCTCTTCGAAAGATAAAATTTAATCTTCAAAATGAAAAAATAAAGCATGCACAAAATTTTATATTAAACTTTTATGAGAACATGTATATACATGCGTATAGATGCACATAGTTATATACACGTCCATATTCACATGCCTATAGATGCATATCAGTATACATATACGTCTATACGTACATACACCCTTATCGATAAGAATAATAAATATGTATTTTTTTAACTATTAAATTTTGTCTCTCGAGAAGAGTAATGTTGAGACAAGCTTTTGCGTATATACGTATAGATCGACAGATGATTATTTCTTTCTTCTCTCCAGTTTTCAAATATCCAATAAACTTAGCATTTAATCAAATTTGAATGAAAATAGGTTAACTATTATTTTACTACTATTATTCTTCAAACAAATGTATCCTAATTTATACTATATAGTCAAAAGTTATGGGACACTTTCACTTTCAGATCTTTTTTTCAAATTTCTGAAGAAATACTGGATGAATTGTTCTTCAACTTCGGTGATATAAAGAACATACTTGAACTCAAACTTTTCAGTGAAGATTCACTGACGAGTGCATTTAGGAGACCGTCAACAAATTGAAAAAGAAACAAAATATTTAGGATATAAACCCTGTATCATAAAAAGCTGGAAATGATCAATTAACTGTAAAAAATAATTTTACTTGCTATTTGCAATGCTTGTATGCATTTTCTTAAGAATAGAAAATGCATTCACGAAGATACGTCCGTTTCTTTAAAACATTCCATTTCTTTTCGCATATATTTTGTTTATTACGTGCCAAGTTTACAACTATATTTCACGAAACTTACACAAAACTTGAAACCCTACAAGAGAATCATTACACTGCAATTTGAAAAATGCACTCATCAATGAATCTTCACTGAAAAATTTGAGTCCACACATGTTCTTTACACCACCGAAGTTAAAAAACAAATCATCTAGTATTTTTCCAGAAGTTCAAAACAATGTCTAAAATTGAAAGTGTCCCATGACTTTTGGCTATATAGTGTAAGTAACATCACAGTAAATAATTAGGGTTCACATATTTCATCATCGTTCTTCAGTATGAGGAATACTGCTGTATTTAGGTTAAATTGATAGTATGGTGCAGTACTTTTTCAAAATTGTATTGTATGCGATTTAAACAGGGATTCCGTGAAAAATGCACATAAATTATATACTTGTTACATAAATTGCATGTTTACTATTATAAAAACCAAGTACCTACAAAAATATAGAAGTATTTCCTTAACTATATAATGCGATGAACCATTCCTTAACTAAAACAGCTTAGGAGCTAATGAAACTATGTAGCACACATATTTCATCGATATCATAAAACAACCAAAAATATAGTGTCGCATTTATATAGTAAATATAAGAAAAAGGAAAGTATTGTATACGCATGAATAATCATCGTGGCATATAGCCAAAACTTCCGTGATTCTTTTTTGATGAAAGAAATTTGGGAAGTCTTGTATCAACAATAGAAGGATAGATAATGGTTGAATGTGATGACGTACGTGACGAATGGGTAAGATTTAAAATTCGGCACAAAACCGTAATAACATTTCTTATTGAACGAGCTACTTCTCGTTATCAATTGTATCCCTTTTAATTCACTTTCGCCATTTTTATACCTATATTAGCAATTTCTACACGACAGCCGTTAAATTTGATTTTGGCGGGAAAATATTAGTAGGGGTGACTTGCGTCCCCAGGGCTTGAAATGTAATTGCTAACCTGAGGGCGATGCTTGCCCGAAAATTAATGGAAATTCCTCTCCCATTATGTGAAGCGAATAGAAAACTAAGGTCCAGTCAAAACTGTTAGCAACTTGAGGGTGCGAAGGTTTACGTGGGGTAAAGCTGGCCTGTGTAACTGGGATTTATCCAACTTGCTCCCCCAACGATTAAATCCCTTGAGGCGAGAGGGGCAGGGGAGGAGTTAGTCACGTGGTCAGTTTTCACCCTCCGGGTTCTCTGTTGACGTCACGTGCCCGTTGATAACACGCTGTTCCATGCTTTTTTTTTTAAGATTTTGTTTTAGCTATTTGGTATCGATATTTTTCTATTGAAAAAATAAATAGAGAATGTAAAATAAATGCCTTAAATATAACCGCTTGTGTTTTCTGAAGCCTGTTGTTGTCGACAGCGTCTAATATAGAATAATTTTGAAAATCTTATTTTGTTCCCTGAAAATCCTTCTATTTAATTAACAAGGAAACATATTTCATAGTTAAGTTTCTAAAACAAAATATGAAACGTTTTCAATTCACTGTCTTAAGGGCCGTTTATACACAATATCTTGTCGTACGTTTTTTCGGTCATGCAAAATGTACGACGAAATCTACGTTTTGTGAAGTGTTTACACTATAACGTTTTTTCGTCCGTTTTCCATATCTTTTCTGACTTCGATGGAGAATATTTTTGATAGAAGTTGGAGTTTTCTAAAGGATGATTAACTGCCGTAACATAAACCAACATCATGGATGGACAGCAGGGGCGTAGGTACCGAGTAACAAAAGCAAGCAAGGTTTAGGGGCCCTACGTTTGAGGGGACCCCCGCGGAGGGCTAAACGGCAGCCAGTTTTTTTTTTTTTGTTTTTTTAATTTTTTCGGTTTTTAATTATTCTTTTCCAATTATTCTAAACCTATCTCTATGATTTCCTGAGAAAAAATATAGTTTTCTATGGAGGAGGGTGTGTGTTATCCCCAAATCCACCCCCTGTCTGAGCCAACGCGAGGGACCATACCCAAGGCTGGAAAAAACTGGCGGTGCGTCACACAGGGGGCCTCACATCCAGCGTCTTTGCTTTTATTCCGAAAGAACACTCGTTTCCCTAAATCTAATTTTTTCTAAATTTTTGATATTACATTGAAGCTTGCCAAAAATCTTTCCATGTTTTGTGGTCATGGTGAAAATTTTGACGAAAATCATCACAATGGAAACTTTTTATCGTAAGTTCAATTATTGGGAAATATAACAATGTTATGAAGAGAGTTGTCTAAATGACAACAGGTTCAGTGAGATATTTAAGTCTACAGATTCAAAATGAAATAATTCATTGTGCTGTTGATAAGTTGGAAAACATTTTAATTCACCAGATAAATTCTGTTTCTTGTTTTTCCATTTTATTAGACACCACATAAGATATCACTAAAAGAGATCAGCCTAATTTGTTTATTCGACATAAGCATGTAAAAAGAAACGAACAATCGGAACTAGTTGCATTTGAAATTGAAGAAAATTTTCAAGGATTCCTCTCTCAATAGGATCTCTCTGCGGAAGCTTTAAAGTAACAAATAATTGTACTTTTAAATAATTTTAATACACCAATTAAAAAATGACGGCAATGTAAAACGTAACATAAAATGCAACGTAATTAAAAACTCTATGACAGTACGAATGTTATGAAAGGAAATGTCAATGTTTTACAACAAAAAATTAAGTATTTGGAACCAAATGTTAACTATATCCATTGTGCTAGTCACGACGTAAACCTTGTTCTAAAAGATGCAATTATAGGTTGTAAAGCAGTTGGGGCGTTTTTTGAAACTCTTGCTTCCATTTACTCGTTCTTTGGAAACTGCATAAAACGATGGGATTTTCTTAACAAATTTACAGGTGAATCTGATATTACACTGAAAAAATTAAATCCAATGCGTTGGTCAGGGAGAAGAATATCCCCTTTTATAGCTGTCAAAATGCGTTTTATAGATAAAATAAAATTCTTAACATACATAATCAGGGTGTCAATTCCAATTCTGTTTCAAACTTCCCTGACTTTTCCAGGTTTCCAGACCAAATCTTAATCGATTTCCAGTCGCTAATTACAGTAAACAACACACAATGCACTAAAATTTGCGTAATCAAAACAAGTTTCAAAACAGTAAAATCTCAATCTCAATATCAATCAGTCAATTTCTCTCTCTCTCTCTCTCTCCAAAACCCCAAAGCCCTTTATAATTAAATTACAGTGAATTTACAAATACAAAAGCTGTATTAAAAAGTGTATTTCTTTACACTAAAAACCTGCACTAATTAAATATTTACAGCAACATTTCCATTCCACCCTTTTCAAGTTCATTATAAAAGTGTTAAACACATAATTGTAAAGCTTGATTACTTCATCTTTTATTCTATTTAAAGTGTGTATGACTATATATAAGGAAAGGGGATTAGTATGATCAAAATCCTTTACAGATTAGAAAATTTAGCTAAAAACACATTTTTAATATAACTAACTGTAATTAAACACAAGTTTAATTATAAATTCGGATAACATTTTCTCCTGAGAAATATATGGGCTTAATAATTTTATATAAATTATATTAGTTTTGGTGAAAAATGGTAACTTTTGGAAGAAGTTTAGTCAAAAGTATAAGTTTTTCAAAATTTTCAGTATGCAATGTGGTATGAAAAGCACAGTTCAGGAAAATTATTTTAATAAGTTATTTATTATAACAATGAATTTAAAATTTCCCTGACTTAGGCCTTTGTATTTTAAATTTCCCTGACTTTTCCAGTTAGAAAAACTTCTATGACTTTTACAGGTTTTGCAGATGCGTAGACACCCTGCATAATTCTTACGCAAAATGATGAAAAACGCCATGAAGTACAACAAATTAAAAATAAAATGGAAAAATTTACATTTGCTTTCATTTGCGTGCTTATGCAGAAACTACTGAGCCAGGTAGACATAGCATCGAAAATTCTACGAAAAAAAAAAAAAGAAAACCCTGCAGATTTCGAAGAAGCTCAATCAGTGTTATATCGTGTGAAGGAGTATTTGAAATCGAGTAGAAACGATTATCTAGAAATAAAATAAGAAGAAACTAAAAATATCAGCGCAGTGGAACATTCCCCCAAATTTCTCGAACAAAAGACAAGTAAAAATCAAACGTCATTGTAATGAATTTGTGACTGATCATAGATTTAATTCACAAGAACATAATTTTTAAATTAATGTGCTCTATTGTGTGATAGATATAATTAGTACCAAAATTCAACAGCAATTCAGAGGAATACGGAAAATTAACAACGTTTTTAGATTTTTGGAACCAAAGGAAATTTTGAAATCCGCGGAATATGATTTGTTTAAAAAATGCTAAATATTTCAAATGAAATATTCCGACTTTCTCTCCGAATTCCCAATTCCGTTTGCACATGTTAGAACATTAATGATGAGTGAGTTAAAATCAGATATGACCGTTAAGCAATTTTGGGAAATTTTAATTAATAGCTACAAATCTACGGAAAGCGGTTTTTCTGAAGTATAATCTGTCTTACTGCTTTTTTTCACTTTGCTGGTTACCGTAGCTTCCGTTGAAAGAACATTTAATAAATTGAAAATTTCAAAAGATTATAAAAGGAATTCCATCGAACATTCATGATTAAGTGATTTCGCCGTTCTAGCCATATAAAGTAGCGAGGCGAGCGAGAAAAATGAAGGTGGCAAATCTTATTGCCAAATTTGTGACTGAAAAGGCTCGAAGAAAACTTTAAAATTGTAATTTTATTATTTTTTGTTTATTAATTTTTAATTAAATGATAAAAGCTGGCATTACTAGCATTCATTATTTTAATCACTACTCATCAATTTTCATTTAGGTTACTATTTTCTTCCAGAAATAAAAACTATATATATCATTTACATATACAGACTTACTCAGTTGTAAATTATTTCGTAATACATTTCATTCATTTTAAAAATTTCTGCTGGTGAGAGGACCCCAAGATAAATTTTGTTCGTGGACCCAAAAATTGTAGTTTTGCCTTTGATGGACAGCCTGTTTAAAAAAAACTTGCAGCTACAAACCAAATTTGAAACATGAAGACTTTTGTTGAACGTGTATAAAATCGCTAAAGTTTCAAAAATGTGTGTTATGTGGCATATAATATTTGCCATTAATTGAAAATGTTATAAAACAAATGTGCTTTTTTATTTCACAGCAGTAGAATCCATGTTTTATTCAAATATGTTTTTCAAAAGCTTATTAAATTTCTTCATTAGCATAATAAATAAAGATGGCATTCACAGTTTAGAACTGCAAACGTGTCATATATTTAAATATAGAGTAAATCAACTGTTATGCATTTTGCTGTTTAAATGTTAACATTAAATTATCTAACAAATAATTTATCACTGTAGTGGCTAATCGAATTTTTTTAATACAAAAATCTAAACCAAACTATTTCATCAATTGATGGTATATATATGGCTAGCAGCATATATATGCAATTGAAAATATTACGGGATCCGGCATATTCTTGCGTATCTGTTTTGTACACATTCTTACACTTTTATATCGCTTTAAAGAAAAATGCTTCTCATGCCGGAACATCACATATGGCCGCTAAACATTAAGGATAAACGTCAAAACAACCTGCAAGAAGATGCTCAACAGAGGCCACATAGCATCACGGCTCTAGGAATACCGGACAGTAATAAGAGAAACAGCGAGGTAAGCCGATTAAACACATATGTTTCTTATGAAAACATTGAGGCAAAAACCCAAGTTACTTCAGTTTCTTCATTTTTATGGTTAGTTCAAATTTATAATAACGATGGTTTGTATAAAAGTATTGTGTATGTAAATAGCGTGTTGCAGTTTTCTGATCCTTTGCTTTGATACACTCACCAGCCACTGGCGCCGTTACTAAGGGGGGACAGGGGGACCCGTTCCCCCAATGTTGGTATTAGGGTTCCATGTCCCCTTCCAATTTCAAACAAAATGCCTTTTACTGGTATATTGTCTCCCCAAATATTTTTATGCCGTTGGCGCCCATGTCAGTAGCGTGGGAAAAAAATTGGAAAGGTGGGGGGAGCTTATAGAGCTGCAACTCTCTAATATCTATGTATATACAAAATTACAGCATATATATACGTTATATTTATACTAAATGGGGGACCCTCATTAGTCCTTCCTGCGTACGACCATGAATGCATTATATTTCTACCATTTCGATTATCCATTAAATCATCAGAGGCCTTTGCTTTTCAAGCATAGGTAAATATTTCCATTGAGAGTAGCTCAAATTTAGTAAAGAATCTCCGTCGAAAAAATGGGGACGCGGTAGTTATTGAAACTAATGGTATCACTATTGCGTTTTGTGTAAAGTTCGAAATAGCGTGTCTATATACTCCCTCATATAATATATATTCATGGAATTTAAAATTGACTGGCGAATCTTGATATGGAAATGTTAAAAATCGATGCAACCTATTCTTTGTGAGAAAGCTTTTTCTATGTATCAATCTTGATTTACAATTCTTATACGCTGTTTCATGCATGATATTTGTTACGTATCATTATTTGTTACTCATCACCATTTGCTACGCATAATCATTGTTAAATCTTAGTTATGGCATCAGAACAATTTCTACATTGCTTAATTGTTAATATTTTATTGTTATTTTTAGGATACTTGAAATACGTGAACTTCTGAAAACTAATATAATATATTTCAAATAACTATTACAAAATAGAAAATTTACCAGGAGACTTTCGAAGGAAGGTAATTTTAGTTATTTCCCGGAGATAGGAATTTACAACCATCTAAACCCTTAAGCAATTCTTCATTTCTTAGATTTAAGTATTCGCAAACTCTTCCTGAAGAGAAGAGAACAAATAATTTGTCATTAACTAAATTAATAAACGCTCTATATCCTGTGTCAGGAACTGCCTAATTGAGTCATAACTAGTTTTGATTTTGAATTGCTTTATCTTTGCCTTGTTTAGGGATAAGTTTTCGTAGCAAATCTGTAACGACCCAATATTTGAGTGGGAGGAAAAGACATAATTTTCGATTTCGGTATTCTAATAGTGAGGAAAGGGTGCCCACTTGGATCATTAAAAATGGCGTAAAATATTTTTGGGGATTGAATAATATCTTCTGCCCCCCGCATTGCATTTAAATTTTCGAAATTTGGCTTAAAAAGTGATTTTTCATCCATTACAGTAAAAATAATTATTTTTGTAGATAGTTGTTGTATTAGTGCGGAAAGAGTTCCCACTAAGGTTAATAAAAATAGTGCATAATATTTCTTCGATTGAATAATATCTTCCGTCCCCGCATAGCACTTAACATTTCGGAAGTTATGTGAAAACTGTACTTTTTACTTGTCATAAAAATAACCCACACATTCGAAAAATATGAGCCAAACACTGTTTATTATTGAACTATGCAAAACATGAAAATGATGTTAAATTACATTTAGGGAGAGAGGGATCGTGACCACAGTGCAATGGCTAGCACAAGGCTGATTCCAAAATCACACTAGAGATAGCGCACCGCCAAACGAACAAAAGAAAAAAAAAGAGCCAATAGCGCAAGGGATGGACGCATCGAGCAGGCAAAAACAATACAATGCGGAGTAGTTAGTAGCCAGAGTGTCCAACGTGTTGTAACTTGATGGTTGGCGTTGCTGCCAAGCTGTGACATTAATGGACTGTTGCATTATCGTTTGAGATTCATTGTCTTGTTGCTGTTGAAATTGTTTTCTACGTTTTTTTTATGGTTTGGTTGTTCTGCTACGAGCCATGACCATCTAAATTCAGTATCTAGCAGACATTTCAATGCCTCATCTTTGAAAGTCAAAAGATCTTGATGAGACAAATCTACCTACTTGTGAAGATATGCTGCGTTTTGCTTTTTCGAAAGACGGGATCTTGCAAGCATAATTGGCAACAAAGAACGGGGTTTCTCGAAAATTGCTGAAAATGTTGTCATTAAAATTGAGTTCGTCTAGGCAAAAGCAAGTATTGCCATTTCCAATGCCACTCACACGCGTGTGCTTCAAATGATTCATGCATACCATGCAAAATATACAAACTTGAAGAGGTCTTATAACTGAGATAAGTACAATCAGACATTCCAAGCAAAGATTGGGGCCTTTCGTCAGGAAGCAAGCAGAAAAATATTTGACATTGGAGCCCGTAAATGTATTAATTTTAAAGGCTGTACATGTAAACGTGCAAAAAAAGTACCTGGGAATGAGCAAGCCTTTCTTCGTGATCAGCAGACTACCAGACTTCTTTACATGGGCTCTCATGACGTTCCTGAAACAATTCGGCTTCAGAAGATAGCTTACAGAAGAGCTGGAAATGTTTCTCTCAGTGATACACCTACAATGTTTAACGTAGTCTAATGTATGACTTACTGATCAGCTACTACAATTACTTTCCCTCCAATCCTGCTTGACGTACCCACTGACGTATTCTGTTCTATTGTGAATTATAAGATCAACCCGAAATGGGATTTCGTTCAATTCCTATGTCACACACAGGTAGCTGAACGCCGTGTGAAGATGGTGACAGAAGCAGCAGCCAAGTTTTATAAGCTCAAAATAGAGACCAATTCATTAGAACGACATTCTTGTCACGTTCAGTCATGCCTAAAGGTGTGGGTTGGAAAATTTTCTAAAACGGAAAATTTTCCGGTCTTGAAATTTTAAAAATTAATTTTTCTTTTTAAAAAATGTCATAACTTCTCCCTTTCTCTCTCTCTCCGTGTACGCATATAATTTTAAAAAGTTTAAACATAGAAAACAATATTAGGTATATATTAAAAATATTATCATTGGTCATTCATAACACAATCATAATTTCTCCCACTCCTGACCACATAAAACAGAAACCTTTACGAACATTAGATTTTCTTTTCCCATCCTATTAAAATATATCTTACATTTTCACTAAATCATTTTAAATTTCATCAAATATTTAAAGTTACCAAACATTTTCAGATGACGCCCCCCTCTACATTTTTTACGATATTGCAGGGGCTCACGCCCTTTTACTACTTTAAAATAACGCTGAAAGGTCTGTGAATCTGGAAAAAATTTCGTATTTTTAAACAAAAATATTATGTACAAAATAGTACTAAATAGCCTACATACAAATAAAACTTAAAATATGATATAAAAAAAAATGAACGTATTACAGAAAAAAAGGTTAATTTTATAATGTCATGATTTACTTTTTCATTTCTAATTCACATTTTTTAGTTTTATTTATGTATTTAGTACAATATGATATTTTCGTATTCGTTAAACTGACATTTTTAAAAGTACCAAATATAAGTTATCGGTATCATTATCATATCAATTATCAACCCCTGACTCTCTTACTGAACTGTTATTTAGTAACAGGTTAAAGTAATATATATTAGGACGTAACAATAACAAATTTAACAAATATTATTATTCCAAAATTTTCTGAAGGACCGTTATTTCTCTCTGAGGGGATAAATATGTGACTGGAGACCACAGTTTTAGGTCTAGCATATAAAATAAATGTTAGTTAATAAATATTATATTACACTTATACATTTAGCAATTGAAGTGATGGAAAATTTTTTGGAAAACCCACATCACTGGTTTAGATTGGAAAAGCATCCTATTTTTACGTTCATACATTGTATATATTGTACGTTAATTCGTTTAAAAAATTGCAATATTTTCTTTAAAAAGGGGAGTATATTGTGGGCTCCCACAATATAAATCTTGCTTGTTCACTTTGCAAACTTACTTCGTTGTTGCCATTTAGAATACCAAGAAATCCAAACTTAATAATCACAGTTTCTAAAATTGGCAACATACCAAATTGTTTCTCTCTATAATTTGGAAAACATATAAATTATGCTTTCCAAATGTACATAATTTTACTTTCCGTATCTGGCAACATGTATTGTATAATTATAATTTCCACCATAAGATTGATTTCAAGCCTCTTCCTCCTGGTCGTCTGTAAGTGTAAGGGCTTCCTTTTCGGTTCACCAGTGTTTGACTCTACATTTACAGAAACTTAGTGAAGATTTCAGCAACAGGAAACTCAAGAGCAATATTATTGTGTGAATTGGTCTAAAATTGTATGCTTTCCCTTTCCTATCTCTTTTATGAACTGTGACCTCGACCCCCACGCCCCTATATGATTTTCTACCATTTTCATGTTTTGTATAGTGAAGTACAGTAATAAACAGCATTTGGCCCATATTTTTCGCACGTTTGTGTTATTTCTATGACAGGTAAAAAAGTATATTTTTCACATAAATTCCAAAATTTAAAGTGCGATGCGGGGACAAAAGATATGTTAAACTGAAAAAATATTCTGCACCATTTTTATTGACAAAAGTGGGAATTCTTTCCGCACTATTACAACAGCTATCTCCAAAAATAACTATTTGTACTACAGGGTGTCCGAAAAAGAATGTACCATTTTCAATGCCTTCTGTTGTTGTGTGGGCGCCATCTTGAAAAAATTGTGGTTTTGGGAACGGCGGGCATTTCAATCAAAACTTGGAGTATCTGATAGCAATCCTTGTCACTGACACCTCTCTCCACACACTGGGCACCTGTACCCAAAATAAAGAAAAGGGTACATTCTTTTTCGGACACCCTGTATAATGGATGAAAAATGCACTTTTCCAAATTGCAAAAATTCAAGTGCAATACAGGGCAAAAGATATTATTCAATCGAAAAAATATTTTACACCATTTTTATTGATCCCAGCGGGTACCCTTTATGCATTATTAGAATAACGAAATCGAAAATTATGTTTTTTGGTCCACCCTGCCTAATATTTCGACAAATTATTTCAAAATACAGTATAACCCTTCATAACCGACCTGGAAACAACCGATCATTCAAACCCAAAACTAACGGCCTCAATTGACAGCTTACTCCCGTACTGTTCGCTACTCTACGAATTTTCTTTCTAAAAATGCAGGTTATGGTTTAAAGCGATAATGGTTACTAATCAAAAAATAAAACGTGTTGTGAGCACATTACAACAGAAGCTGAACGTTCTGCAAAACCTGGGCAATGGTGAGTCTTGTTAAATTAGCATCAGAAAGAGGAGTTGGCATAACAACAATTAAGGACTGGAGAACGTTTCGTAAAAAGCGTTGAAGCGTATTAGTTAAGAGAAAAAAGATGGCTTAAAAACAGAAAAAAAAAAAAATAGAACTCTTGGATGACGCACTATGGGTTTGGTTCAGCCAAGAAAAACGTAAATTAACTTCATTGTCAGGTCCTATCGTAAAAGAGAAGGCAGTAATTTTACACGAGAAATTGGAAGGTGAGGATGATAAATTCAATGCAAGGGAAGGATGGCTTCACAGATGAAAGCTTCGTCATGGCGTGAGACATATTGTTATTGCAGAAGAAAAACGTTTAACTGATGATGACGCCGCTAAGGACTTTGTTCAAGAGTCTGATAAATTAATCATTGACAATGAACTTAAAAGAGATCAAACTTACAATATTGATGAGATGGGGCTTAACTATGAAATGCTCTCCAAAAACAACTCTTGCTGCGAAAAGTGAAACCGCGTCTGTCACAAAATTGTAAGATTATACTGACGCAACATGCAGCAATGCAAGCGGTAGCCATAAACGCCCTTGTTTGTTATAGGCAAAGCAAAGAAGCCAAGAGCCTTTAAAATCATTAACATGTCATCACTTCCTGTTTACTATCAAAACCAAAAGTCCGCTTGGATGGATTGTAATTTGTTTAAGACTTGGTTTTTCAATGAGTTCGTATAGAAAAAAAATCTAAAACCTACCAGTTCGTACTATTCTAATTCTGGACAAGGCTCCAAGTCATCTTTCTGAGACTGAACTTCGACACTGAAACATTAACGCCGTGGTTTTGCCAGCCTAGTAACCTGATCCAACCAATGGACCAAGGTGCCATTGAGTGCTTAAAAAGAAGATACAGGTGAAAATATGCTGGTGCTTTGTTAGAAAAAAACGCGAGGAATGTAACCTCTTCTAGGCTATGAAGAATTTAAACATAAAAAATGCAATTTACACAGTCGCTCAAGAATGGGACAAAATCGAGCAATCCACTTTTAAAAAATCATAGGTGAAGGTCTGGCCAAATCTTAAGCAAGTAGAAAACTTCTCTGAAAATTCTGAGTCGGATACAGTAGAATTAATCTGAGATTTATAAACCTTTCAGCGAGATATCCAGCCATCAGATGTAGAGAAAGGGCTTGCAAAAAGTAATGTTTCTGAGGTCAGCAATAAAGAGCTCACTGATGAACAGATCATCTCCGTTGTTTTGAATGAACAACCTGATGATACTGAAGAAGACAGTATGGCCGAAGGAGATGAAAAAATTAGCCACTCTGCAGTAAAAGACGCATTTGAGATGGCACTCAAATACATCGAACAACAACCAACTGCAACACTCATGGATATATTATGGGCAAAGAAATAGCGCGATGCAGCAGCAAAATTGGGAATGACGCAATTTAAACAAACGATCATTGCGGCACTGGCGTACATAGAGATTAAGTCCCCCACTGTAATGGAGTTTTGTATATTTAACATAGGAATATGTAAGTTGTAGCTCTGTAACCCCCCATTGAGCCTATAACCCCCCTGATGAATTTTCTGCGTACGCCTATGCATTGCGGAGTTCTTTAAGTAATTTGTAATGTCTAATATACATACTGTGTTTATAGATACATGCATGTACATATTTTGTTGTCCAATGGAAGATTTTTTCAATGTGAGTTATGTATATGTATGTGCAATAAAGATTTTTCAGCACTGTAACGGATTCATTTCTTTGTTCTCGGATTATCCGACCCTTTTAGTGTTCCAACCATAGTCTGGTCCCGTAGGTGACGGATATGAGAGGTCCTTGTTCGAAAGTTGCGAACAAGGACCCCTCATATCCTCTGCGAATCGCAACGATAAGTCGATGGGAACAGCAAAAGGCAGTATGGAAGATGTGAGGCGAAGGAACCGAATTTAAAAAGCAAACTGCCACTTTTATTTTGGAAAAAGGACAGAAAAGTTATAAACTTCAAATTATAAAAAAAGGACAGAGTGATAACCCTGTCCTTTTACCTCGTTCGCGTAACCCTTGATTTTCTCTCGCGTACCCCAGTTTGAGAACCCCCGATTCAGATAAAGAGCGCCTAAATTGCTGGCGGCTTCAAAAATACCAAAGGTTATGGCGAGATCTGAGAAAATTTTTCGTTGCGTTTGACTGCTAAAAAGAATAACGATATTTTTTTTATATCTCCTCGGTTGCAACTCTTTTAAGAATTTAAAATTTAATGTATTATTTTAGTATTATATATATATATTTGGACATATTTAGAAACATGCAATACAGAATAAATTTTATAATGTTAAATACTTAACATTTATTTTACTTGCTTAGAGGCAAAATGTGTTTAAAGGAATTTATCTTAACATAACAGCATATTTAAAATAACTAAACAAATGTACTGTTAGAACAAATGTATTGTTAGAACATAACAAATAAATTGTGTTTTAGCTCAAGTATTTATAAAAATGAAGATAGAGAGAGAGAGAGAGAGAGAGAGAGAGAGAAGAGAAATTTCTGGCGAACGGGAACTGTTAATTTATCTTCAGCAAAGTTATCCATAATAGGTAGAAAAAAAGGGTTTTGGCCCAGTTGGAGCACGGGAGCAGTAAGTGAATGGGTGCCAGGACACCCTGGCTCCCCGTGTTTCACAGTTGGTATTCCCGTGCTCTTGAGCTTCAACCATGAGAGATATCTTGTTTTCTACCTACTGTTTGCCTAACCGAAATTTCAATATTTGAATCTTCATAGACTTTTGTTCAAAGTATGTCGAGATTTGTAAATTTTTAATTATAAAAATTGATGGAAAACAATTTTACGGTCTTTAAAACTAATAACAAAAAATAATGATTTAATCCTAAATATAGGCTTTCACTTACAGAAATAATGTTCTATATTTTATGTTTAGAAATATAACATTTTTTGTGTCGCATATTCAAAAAATACTGCAAAAAAAACCAAAAAAACCCGAGATTTTCACGTTTAAGACCTCAAATTTTCATACTATCATGTTTTTTTTTTTACATCTGTCTATCCATAGATGATTCATAATATACTCAGTCCACTGAGAATATAAACGAACTGAGTACGAAATGATAAATTAAAAATACTCTATATAAGTTTATCTATAGTCATATTTCTCTTGATTATTTTATATTCGTACGTCTTTCCTTTCCAGCAATCAAATTAACCAGAACAGCTGCTTCTACACTAGTGAAAGGTTTGGTGAAGTGCCGTGAACGGATGGATGCTCTCTAAGTCTAGTGAAAGTAGTTAACCTAATAGCTGTTGTTACAGAATCTTCTGGGAAAACTTCGGTTTGTTTTATTTCAGATTAGCAGATGTTTTTTCCCGGGCTCGGGATGTACAAAAGAGTTGAAGTTCGTGATGCTATGGTTTTCTACCATTATACTATGTTCAAGTGGCTATTTATTTAAAATAAATGTTTGTGGAAAGAAATGCCCCTAAGGAAAATATATTTTAGAATAGCACAAAACTAGCTAACTTTATGACGAACATAATTATCAGTATTTCTTTTGTTTAGAGCAATAAAAAATGAAATTTCATGTTGAATGTGTAGGATACAACCATTGTCATTTCTAATTATAAAATATAATAATAATACTTTAATAAATATGCATATCAGTGGCGTAGCCTGCTCAAAGTGGGCCACCTCTGTGGACCATCACCCCACTTTTATTAAGAAAGTCACAATTTGTATATCGTCATGATGACAGTAATGATGGTGATATATGTATGAATTGTAACTTTTCATTCGTGAGCGGGGGGATATTATTGTAATGAAGACAAAAATGGGTGTTCTCTTAATTAATTAAATCAAAATCAATAATTAATATAAATTTCCACAAGTGCATTCGTCGCTGTTTCAAAATATAAAAGTAATATACGTTCATTAAAATGTGCAAAAGTATGTTTAGACTCTGCAAATATATACAGACACTATAAAATATACATTAGACTCTATAAAATATATACATTACAATAAATAACAATCATTATTTGACCATTATTTATGATAATATATACATTTTATAACGAAAGTAGTACTCATATATTTGAATTTTATATGTGATCAGAATAAGATTATTATAATTAATAAAAATCACGTTCATTTTTATTAAAGTGTACAATTGAACCTCGTTAACTCGAACAAGTTTAATGTGATTTTGAATATGTACTATCTCCTGAACCACCTTCAAATTGTATAGCAATATTAATACACTCGTATCCTTTCCTTTCCGAATAACGAATTATTTTTAACGTTAGCAAATTTTTTGTCACCATGAAAGTTTACGTTAATAAAGCTCGACTGTATATTTTTAAATAGTCAGTCACACAATGTGTTACTGCGCTCTCTTTGGGATACTTAAAATACAGCAACCCCTATACAGGGTGTTCCGAAAACACCGAGTCAAAAGTATATAGCCGTGATCCTTGTGCAAAATGGACCATAATGGTCCTTTACATGGGGGGTCGGAAATGAATATCCAGGGTGTTATGACTATAAACAAATATCAAAGCATAATCGGATGAAAAAAAAAGCATTCCCAAACTGGACGTATTTATCCAATAGACAGCATCTGGGCTGTATTATAAAAAAAATGATAGCTTATTCGCTGTGCATACGTGGCATGTGGGAGTTAACAATTTCGAGCCAATGAAAATTGTATTTGAAAGTTTGGCCTTTAATTTCCCATCTTTTGCGGTCACCAATTTTTGGCGAGAATGGCGAACTTTTGGCTGTAAATCATGAGCGAATATAAAAGAATCTTCGGAGCATAAAAGTTTATGATTGGCAGGTGGAGGGCATTGATGGATCTAGTATGAATCCTAGAGGTGGGGAGGGTGGCGATTTGTATGGAAGTATGCAAAATAATTTGAACCCTCTTAACTGCTTAATCATTTTATCAAAGTCGCTTCAAAAATTGCATATATTTTTATTACATATTTCAAATCTACATGCATTTGAGAGTTAAAATATGCAGCACATTTTTGTAAACAAGATTTTTTTAATATAAATTTCGTGCATAAGAACAGGCTTTCATAAAAATCAATTTTAAGTGAAAATCATATAAGGCGAAAATTCTGAAAATAAAACTTGATTAAATTACGATTTAGGAAGTGTTCAAGTATTACGTAAGCAATATTTTGGCCATTTCAATCCCCCCTCCCTCCGGGTAAGCAAAAATTAACATTGACCAACATAGGAAAATAAGATAATCGGAAACCCCCAAAGATTCTTACGTAATACTTGAACTCTTCCTTACGTTATAGAATACAAATATAAAGCATATATGTGGAAATATTCGACGAAACAATACGCAATATAAATAAGACACAAAAAACAACGTTTTAGAAGCGTATTTATGTCAAGATTGAGTTCAAGCTACGCGTTTCGGGCGATAAAAGTTCGCCCTTCTTCGGGAGTGAACACGTGGAATATCGTCAACAAACGAGGTTGATTCGCGGATGTAACTAGAGTTGAGTTATTAAGTGAAAATGTTCGAAGAAGAATCTCGAAGAACGAACTTCTATCACTGAAAACGCGTAACGAACTCCAATCTTTACATAAATACGCTTCTAAAACGTTGTTTTTTGTGTCTTATAGAGCATGTATACTAATGAAAACTATTCGCTGAACGTTCCTGCACCATGCTGACCCTACACGTGCTAAATTTTTGCAGAACTGGTATTTACAATAGTCTTTGATTTTACCATGTTTGGCGCAGTATAGCCCAGATGCTCTTGCGCCATAAAAAATCCAAACAAACAAACGTTTCCTGCAAGCCATATTCTGAATACAAAAACCGATAACAAAGGGAGCGCTTGCAAAATCAGTTAGTGAACTCTATGCAAATACGAAAATTTAGGCGACAATAACGCCATTTGTTGACCAAACTACGACTAGAAGTCTAAATATTGTAGAAAATGCATTACCGACAGTTAAACGGTGGAGAAGCGGGATGCGCTTTTAAATAGATGGAAAAATTGCATAGCCGCGGAAATCGCTGGGTGAGCAAATTTTGTTACTTTCATGTTGCCGTAGAAATCGGGGGATAAACAGACAGAGGGTTAAACTGCAGGTGGGGAGGGGCGCGCGTTCCAGTAGCGCAGTTGGTAAGACGTCCGTCTACGGACTCTTCCTAACATATACTGAGTGGAGGGTTTGTTCCTTTTAGTACCGGGCTCCCTTGGCCGCACGGGGCCTCTGTGCAATGCACCCTTCCTCCCCTATCGCCTGCCCTGCCCTTCGTAGCAAAAATTGGAACACTCCTTAGGCAAACTTCCTTAATCGGTGTTGCGAGGTTTGAAAATTTGATTTTTCAAACTAAACTTCTTATTTTGAACCAAGAGAGTTTCCACGGACCTAGGGGGCATCCCGGTTTTTAGTTCCGCCGGGAAAATTGGAAGTTGCAGCCCTACGTAGGAACCTTGAAATCTTTATCTATGAAACTGTGCCATTTATCAGACCAAATCGCCAATTTCGGAAATAACAAAAAATGCCAACACACCTCAAAACCAATTTAGCGCCGAATTTCAAATTTAAAGTAAGGCTCATTTTTGGTTTGAAGGCGCCATTGGTTATTAGAGACCCCACCTCTCAAATCTAAAAGTATGCATAACTCCGTGGATATTCATTTCCGACCCCCCATGTAAAGGGCCATTATGGTTCATTTTGCACAAGCATCACGGCTATATACTTTTGATAGTGTGTTTTTGGAACACCCTGTATTGGCGAACCTCTCTATGGAAGGAGAACCGTACTTTTCTGCAATGCTTTTCTGTGCGCCATAGCTTTTTAATGGCTCTCTGGCGATAGCATACCTGCCGATTCTGAACAACTTTGTTTATGTTATACCTTCGTAATATGCGTGAGATTATCAGACACTTAACTCGTTTGGTTATTATTTTCATAAACGAGTTAGAATTGGAAGAAAAGGCAGCTTTCTTCTTGATTAAAAAGCTTCACGAATAGTCATTTCTTACTTTTTTTTCAAAGATTAGATCTAGACCAGGGCTTCTCAAAATTTTCTACTTGGCTACCCCTTTTATCCGAGCAAATATTTTCTCGACTCTGAATATAGAGGTATATAAAATGGAAATGCGAATTATATATGAAACATTTGCTGATAATAAAGCATAAAAAATTTAATGCAAAACAACTCTTTGGTATACATACGAATATAATTTTACCATGTATTAAAGACATTCATACTAATGACAGGAGTGTGCTTGCTTAATTTTACATAAAAACCTAAACCTTGGACGAATATTTGATACTGTAGGTAGAGATGTAAAAAATCCGGGAATTTTGGATACATTGGAAACTTTAATGGGAAGAAACCGAGATAGCTAGAATAAAGGAGATAGTTCCTTTTGCACATTTTTCTTCCTATTGGTCGATTCGACAAAATCGACCAATAGGGAGAAAGGTGAGGATGGCACTACCTCCTTTATTCTAGCTATCTTGGTTTCTTCCCATCAAAGTTTCCAATGTGTCCAAAAGTGCCGGGTTTTTTACATCTCTGATTGCAGGACGTAGAGCTTCTTCAACGTTTTGCGGAGTAGACCGATTTCTTGATTTTATAAACGTTAATGATCAAACTGTCGTTTCGCACAAATACGTAGTATAAAATGTTAGAAGTACGTTAAGGCCGGTGGAAAAGTTGGTGGAAAGTGTTGGAAATGCGATTTGTTTTTACCCAGCTAATAAGATGAACGATTATAACGCAACTTCTTTTGAATTGACTAGCGAAAAGAAATTCGCATATGCATTGGCTTTCAAAGTGAAATTACAGAATAAACGATCAAACACAATTACTCTACGCCTTTTTAAAAGTAAGATTTCTTCAATTGGTTTCAACTGGACTATGAAAAGCGGTAATAAATGAAAACGGCATGACATTGGATAAGCTTCAAACCTTAATAACTTCATAATTATTAATTTCTTAGCATTTTCGCATTAACATTTTTCGCTTAGAAGTTTGCAAAGAATCATGCTATATACTTTTCTTGCTGACATTAACGGACACCCTGCATATATATATAGATATATACTTGTGTCCAAAATTAAGGTTACATTCAATGTTATTTCAATGGGAGAGGTACATATTTTGCTCTTTAACTCTCGTTGTACTTTATTTATAAAAAAATCATTTTGCAGAAAGTTAAAGGACTATAAACACTTAACAGAATTACAACAAATTGAATTTTTTCAGCTACCCACTGAAAGAGAATCTACGATTAAAAATCGTAAAAAAAATTGATGGTAGAAAACAAAAATTCATAAAAAACATACTTAGGATAAAAAATGTGCTTACATAAGCAACAACAATCATTTTTTAATAATTCTGCATGATTATGTGAGAAATTTTGTCATTCTGAATAAGTCTTTTTTTTACGAATTTTCCTTTTCAACTTCCAATGTTTGAATCAATTTTAATCGTAGATTCCCCTTCATAGGATATCTGAAAAAATTCGATTTGTTCTAGTGAAGTGTTTTTAACTTTAATTTTCTGTCAAATGATTTTTTATAAATGGAGCACATCGAGAGTTGAAGAGAAAAATACATACCTCTCCCACTGAAATAACATTTAGTGTAACCTTACGTAATCTTAATTTGGACATAAGTTTGTTTATACATACATACACACACATATATATATATAACACAGAGTATCATATAGAGTATACATATAATATATCATATATATATATAACACAGAGTATCATATATATATAACACAGAGTATCATATATATATATATATATATTGAAACACCTACATTGAAATACAAAAAGCCACAATCCTAAACACGTGTCACATTGTCAGGAAGTTTCTAGACATGGCACATTAAGAAGTGATGTAAAAAGAGGCTTGGGAACATGGCGCTCTGCCCGTCCCAAAGCCTGTTTCCGCCAAGAATGGGCGAGGAAAACTTTTTATATATATATAACACAGAGTATCAACATTCAACAACATTCTAAGATGGCATACTTACCATTATTTACATTGCAAATGTGAAAATTATACTTTCCCCAATAATTAAAATATATACCACCACCTTTTCCTGATATGGAGAAGGCTGGCAATACGTGTCAGCATTCCAATAATATTTTGAAATACTTAGATTTTCTTGAAGTGGTTGATTAATTCATTCCAGGTATTATCGAATGCTCATTACGGCGAATTAATCATTCGGCGATTTGTTGATTTAAACACAGTAACCCATCCTTGGCTTCCACTAATTAAATCAGATACTAATAATTAGTTGATGCCATAAAAATTAATTCTGCCATTTAATCTCTCCAAAACTTCCTCCGTGTAATTAAGAAGAGCTTTCCCACTGACAATTTTTTTTCTTGAAACGTGTCTTACATCTAATCATTTGATGATAGAGCTTTCTGTCTTAACTTCTAAATCGCATACTGTCATCCCCAATAGCGAGTATTTTTTGCACATAAAAGTATTTCATGTTTTCCTATTTATTTGTTTTTAAACTAAAAGTTAGGAAAACCTTCAAAATAATATGTGTACGGCTTTTTTTTATTAAGGCATTGAATAGGAAAACATAATATAAAGTCTGAAGCAATACTTAGACATTGTACCTAAAGGTGTAAGATATTATTACCCTTCTCAGGGATAACACATACACATATATTTGGCAATTGTGTTATCCCCTCGAAGGGTAATAATATCTTACATCCTTATATACGGAGAAACAGAGCGTTGTTTCCTGTCCTCATTCGTCTAGCGGTCCAAGACACTCCGGGCTAAACGGAGGGACCCTGGTTCGAATCCAGGATGGGGAAAGCGTCTCTTTTTCTCCAAAACGAATAAAGCTCTAGTTTGAGCTATAATCTATACGTGGGTGGCAGAAATTATTGTATAATTGTACCTAAACCATTGCAATAATAATAGGTTCAGTTTTCTAACGTAATATAGAACTTTGCATTTAAAAATCCTACAGTACTAAGCAGAAATAATATTAAATTCCAAAGTTAAGTTTTTGAGATGTCCATTCTGAATTCTAGTTCATTTTTCTAAGCAATAGCATACTGGTAGGTAAAAATATTTTTTTTTCTCCCATACGAAGAAAACTTATTTAGGAAAACATTCTTGCCCCAATAATAATCAAACAAAATAAATTAGACGATGAAATGGCGAGGTTAAAATAAAAGTCAATAAAAAATCTTTGCGCGAAAGAAAATTATTAGATTAGAATCTTCTGAAATGCGAAATCTGGCTTATTCTGCTATATGTATGCGAAACCTGGACATTGAAAAAAGACGTCAGGGGCGGTATTGCTTTCGAAGTATAGGCCCTTAGAAGCTTACTGAAAATAATGTAGATTGGTAAGATTTCCGAATAAGAAATTTTGAAAGAATTCAGTTATAAAAAAGCTATTATCAAGTCAATATTAAAACGCAAATTATAGTATATTGTGGACACGTAGAAAGTTAAACTGTTCCAATTAGAACTAGAGGTAGAAAAAGCAGAGGATGGATGAACTAAAGACGTGGACTGGACTAAATACAGAAGGAATTATTCGGATGCGGATCTGTTGCCCATGTTAGCTCCCAACCTTCGAATCGGAGAAGAAGCTTAAGAAAGAAACATTACAATTTTGTCTAATTTTTATGCTTTTGAAGGTGCCAAATCGAAATTTGGAAACCGATTTGTTATGCTCTATATAGTTCTCTAGAAATATGTTTTAAATAAAAAAAAACACTACTTAAAGGCGTTAAATATATGTTCCATCAAAATTTACTTACATTATAAAAAGTAAAAACTAACGCTATCAAATCTCTATACTAATATGGGGTCTAGTTTACCAATCTATGGAAAGTTCTGTATATGTACAATACGTCCATCTTGATGCATTGTCAAAAGTTCAATACCAACTTCCACGAAATTACGCCCGTATCTTTGCTAATAGTTAGTTAAAAATAAATAACACATCTTCTGGCACTATTTAGCACGCAAGTGTTCTTCAAAAAACGGAAGAGGCATCTCATATTAAACACACGCTATTTATTCACAACGGCGACAATAATAAAAAACTTATAAAAAATAATTGCAGAGAGCAAATACGCATAATTACAATCATACTGATTCTGATGGGAATTCTAGCACTAGATCTAACGCTAACAGTAAGGCTAAAGTTTAACTAATGCTGATTTATTTTTTCTCTCCGGTATATATAGGAATAGCAACCATGGAATAATACGATGGCAACGGAATACACATTTATACATTAAGAATCCGTTACCATAGCAAAGGAATAAACATTATTATGCAATTAGAATATGTCGTCATGGCAACGGAGTAAACTAGAGCCCCTAGAATAAGCATTTACTATATTGCTGTTGCCACTCCTTTCTTTAAAACACAATAATAATACTTAATGTATGGAATGTAGTAAAATATGAATATTTATGCACTGCTATTGTCATCATTTGTTTTTCCAAGACACAATAATAATATCTAACGTTTGGAATGTAGCAACGTATCAATATTTATATGCTGTTGTTGCCAATATTTTTCTCAAACATAATAATAACCATATTTAGTACTTAAATTGCAATAGAATGTAATAATAATAATAATAAATCATCGACATTGCAGTACCAGGTGACAGCAGAATTAAAGAAAAGGAATTCGAAAAAATTTCCAAATATCGTGACCTTGCAATAGAAATCAATAGACTTTGAAAAAAAAAAAACAAGTTACAGTCGTCCCGATAGTGGTAGGTGCACTGGGGGCCATCACACACCTAATTTAAAGAACTTTCTAGAAAACTGGACTTTACAGAAATAAAAACAACAGACCTACCGAAAAACCGCCTTACTGGGCACCGCTTATATGTTAAGAAGATACATAGACAGTTCTCAGGTTTCTGGGTGAGACTTGAAATGAACCAAGAACTCCAGATCAAGAGAATAGCGATTATCTCCTTGATGCTGTGTAATACAACAATGTATAACGAAGATAATAATAATAATATATTAGTTAATAAAAATACCTAAAAATATTATCCGCTACACTAAAAATAGTTATATAAAAATATTATTTTTTTTTGCCTCCTGCTGTTATATTTCATTTTTTAGAGCCTGTAACTTCAGGGACCATCAATAATTAGCCAACGTACTCTCGTTTCATTTGTCACTATGTCGCTTTTCCGTTTCATCTTAATGGAACTTCTTACGTCAACTGTGGAAAAAATTCAAGTGTAAATGAAAAAAGTGCAGCTTTAATAACGTATTACATCTTAATGTTCTGAAGAGGAAGGAAGTGGTTATTGGAGATTTCTTCGTAGTTATCCGCTCTTGCGTTCCTAAAAAATTATGGCAGACATTTGTGAATACTTCCTAGGTTTTCTTTTTATTAGTTTTACTTTTTTTTTGGAACTCGGGATTTTGAAACGACTCTCTAATCTGAAGGCCAATAGAATTACCCCTTCTATTTTACACTGTTAATCCGTGGAAATTTTCTTTAAGTAAGAAAATTCATTGCTTTCTCTCTATTCATTACTTTCACAAATAATTTGATATACAGAAATCTTAATGCAATGTAAGATATACAATATTTCCAAATATGTTTGAACGACAGCAGAAATAATTTTTTTTGAATTATTAAAAATATATCTGACTTCCCAAAGGCGTGCATATATATATATATATATAAATAACCGTATGTTATATAAGCTTTGAGAAATGGCATGAGGGAGGCACGTATGATATACCAACGAAAATGCATTATGAATGTACCTGATTAAAAAAAATAAAATTTTAGTAAAATTATCTAAAAGATTTCACAATAGAAGCATAAAAATGAAGGATATAAAACTTACAATATCATGAAATTAAACCCATCCGGTTCTTAAATTTAAAAATGTTCCCAAATATTGATATCTTTAATTTCCTCCTGATGTATATGCTTTTCCTTAAAGCGTAGGAAAAGTATAGAATTTCACGAAGTAGGGAAGGCTGAAAAGAATTTTTTTCTATTTCTTACCGACGCCGTATTTGCTTTTAATTATCGAATGCTACGAAGGGAATTTTTTTTAAACTGTGGTATTTTCAAACAAATGAGAGATGGACGCTCACTGCGAAGAGAGGGAAGATTGAACGACACATTTCCATTGTTCTCTGGTGAGAGAGATGCAGTAGACAAATATCACACAGTAAAAAGCGAAAATCCGTTCAAACACAAATTTTCGCAACTGCGAAATAAAACGAAGACTAAACAAACTGACGTATCTTTATACCTTTGTATAAACACGTTTATAATAGATATCGTCTTTTGAATAAAACTGAATTCAGAAATATTTAATTTATTCTTTCATACTTTCTAAATAAGGCGAAATTGTAGCACCTGCTGCCATCATAATTTGAATCAGATCTTCCACAGGCAAAACTGCATTTGTACACCTGCTCATATGCTATATTAACGAAAGTACTCTAGCATTATGACAATATATCCATGTTCAACTCACAATCAATATCTAGATTTTCAAGAAGATTGCCTTCGAGTCAAAACTAATCTTTAATGAATGAAAATATTCTTTTTTCAGAAAGATAGCAAATATTTATTTAAGTTATTAAATATTGAAAGATTTTGGGGACACTTCCTTGTGTTGTAGAATCATTTTTAAATACGCAATATTTATAGTAAATGTAAGTATTTCATTTTCTATTTAGAAGGTTTTAACTTGTTTTTAAGAGCAAGCATCTAATTTGCCTAAACCTATGTGTATTCTACAAATTTTAACTTACTGTCACGGCGTGAATGCTATGGAACTGAAATGATGATAAATGGTTGATTACTTCCAAATGGGCTACAGAACTGTTATCTGAAAACAAGCAAGAACTATGGTGGATTTAACTTTGGTGAAATGCTCTTGTGAAAACATTTGAATATAATAATAAGGTTGAAATTCGGTGTAACGTTTAAAATAGTATAGGCCACACAGTTCTCATTCCTGAAATACGATCAGGTTGTAAATAATCCTGGTTATGAAAAGAAACAATCTCTTTGCAGAACAGTTAATTGCCTCAATTTAAGCTTTTAGTCAATAGCATAGGCGTAGCCAGGGGCGTGTTTTGGGGGGTTGTAACCCCCGTTGCAATGAAATTTTGTATATTTAACATAGCAGTATACTAGTTGTAGCTCCATAACCCCCCTCATTGAGCCTATAAACCGCCCTTATGGACTTCCTGCCTGACCCTATGGTCAACAGTAAATTTAAATACGCATCATTTCATTTTTAACTTTATAACGACACTTCAGAATTTCAGATATTTCGATATCAAATTATTCCACCCCGCTGTCTCTTAAGCAAATGAATTGTAAGCATTCCTACAAGTTTTAGTCTGTGAAAATACTCTGAAGTACTGAAATTCAATCCCTATGATTACTAGTCTCTGAATTTCCACGTACTACAAAATACTCCCTTTTAAGCGATGGATCCCAGCGTATAATGATTTTTCAACTGTAGGCCTAATGATCTCAAAATGAGAAGACTGTAAAATTAATAGAAAAAAAATGAACTAACAGGGAATGAATGGGGTGGTGGCAAAACTGGGGGGATAGGAGGACTTTGGGGGCCGAGAATTAGAACAAAAAAAGCAAGGAATGGTATGAAATATAAGGGCCGATAGGTGTTTTACACCATTCATTTTGAATTTTTAAATGCGCATTAATTTATAATTAAACACAACGTTAAGTATTTTTAGTGATATAATAAAAGAATAACGGATTAGTAAAATGTAATCTCAAACGCAATCGTATAGCAGACTATGTTCGTGATGAAAAGAATGTGAAACTGACAAATAACGACAGCGTAGGACTTTTGCGCATACGACTAGCGAGAGAAAGAAACATGTACTGCAAAGCTTGTTCAACAACCATGCTTTCTGGTCTGGTGGCTATAATGGTAGCGTCTAGCATTTCTATCCATACGTAGCTCCTCAGCGGCCTGTTGTTACTACACTGCTGCAACACAGGCGGCCAGCAGATATGCTATTTCGAAGATCGAATCATTTATTGAAATGTTTGGGATGACTGCGATCATTTTTATGACATGTTTCAAGCTAAATGAACATATTCTAATAAAATAATAACAATAAAAACATTAACACAATTTTTTTTTCTTTGTAATGAAAAACTGGTTATTGCGCAACTTGACCACTGGTAATCAGCTGCTTAAGGTTTTGCTTTGATATAAAACTGCTATTTGAAGTAAAAGGTAACTTGAGAGCATACGTTGTGCAATCCTAGTTCAAGTAATATTTCGGAAACATGCAGAAATATCACAACATGCACAACTTTTCGTTCTTCCTGCCTAACACCAGCATCAGTATGCGGGTGTCCGAAGAAGACAATTCAAAATTAAGGCCAGTACACAACTATTAGGTTTGTTATTTCTAGGTCGCTGATATTCAATTAAGACTAAATAAAGAAGAGAAAAAAATGAGGACATTTGTAACCTTCTTATGAATTAATCTGAAAATCCATATGCACGATTTCATCATCAATAAAAACCATTAGGAATCCATCGCAGAATAGCGATCTCTGCAATTGCCCTCCACAATTAAAGCCTGAAATCATCTTGGAGGAATTGGCCGCAAGTTCACCATACGAGTTACTTATTTATACATTTATCTATATGCTTTTAATTTACGTATTCACTTCAAATGTACATCAACGAATACTTGCGCACAGATTCAATTCTAAGATAATTGTTTTCACATTTATTGTATCCGGTACGATACAACGACAAATATTAATGTTATTTTGTTCTTTTAAATATGATTATTATGTTTTTATAATTATTCGTTGAATGACATACAGATCTATACCCGGCAAATACAAAGTAGATATATAATTTGCAATAAATTATAAGCTTAATCGACTGTTATTTTTTTGAGGAACCGGAACATTTTTCCCCATGAGAATCAAACCCCGAAATACGAGTCAGAAAAAATGGCAAGCATTAAGTATTGGTAAGATTGAAACCCAGTTAAAATACAATTAAAATATAAATACACAGTTAAAATAAAAATATAATATACAAATACTTACATTCTAGAGTTCTACTACATTTTAGAGTGATATGATTAAAAATTATGATCGATGAAATATGATTGAACAATTATGCAGTTAAATACTAAATTCCAATTACTGAAAAATCATCAAACTACGTAATAGGCATAGCAAATATATAATTGAAATAGTAAGACTTCCAAAATCTCGTTTTCAAACAGATGCATAAAAATGTATAACGCATACTTCATATAAAAACCAGTTCCCAGAAAGTTTGCACCAGATAATATTTGTAAGACTACTATAAGCAGATCTGTATCAGAGAGAGAGAGAGAGATATGATCACCGTATCCGTTTTTTATATGTTTTAGAATTTCGTTCTAAACTACGCAGTATATGTTTAGACGAAAGGGCAGTGAAGTTTTTCTCTGGCCTAAAGTACTAAGATTTTCAGCACTGAGCCAGGAAGTAGAATTCATTTTAGCTAACATCAAACAAATAATTGAAGAGACGAATAAGCGGCACATCTCACAGAATCCTGCTTATAACGCTTTTACAAGAAATTGCATTTATTATTTAGGGAATGTATTAAACTACGAGAGAGAGAGAGAGGTAATGCTTATTATAGCATACAGGTATTCGCTTATAGGACCTCGAAAAAGTATAGGTCCTGGCACAGCATGACCTTTTCTGTCCTTGCGCCGTAAAAATATAAACAAATCAAACCGTTTTTGTTTTAGAAGTTTATACCAAAAGGATAGAAATAAAGATAGTCGACTGCGAATTCACTTTCTCCTTTAAAGTAAACAAAATTACAATAAATAATTCAATTGACATGCTCGAATATCTAATCCAATTAGCAATTAATTTAGATTGCAAGCACTGATTGACAAGATTTGCTGAACAAATATTTCAATTGCTTTAAATAGAATCTTGTTAGCATTTAGTCTTGTTAAGACTGTAACTATAAAGTATTAGAGCGAATTCAAAATGTAAAAAAGAAGGAAAAACTTCTTTGCAATGCAATTATTTGGTTAGTTCGTTCTGTGCTGGTTAACGGAAAGGTTCATTTATTTTTTTGAATGAGCGTTACTGTCGGCATATTTTTTTTACCAAAGTTAAATCCTTACTCGACGTTTCTTGTGGAATCTTAGGGAGCTAACGTTCACTTCTAACCTAATAATGGTTCGAGAAAGCACATTAATTAACGCTGAATCCGAGCACTTTCCGAAAAGTCATTATTAGCTATCAAGCTGAAGTTGTAAGAAAATTTGTCCCTCAATTCGGTTATGGAACTGCAAGGCAGAAAAATTTTGCAATAAAAGAATTCGTTTTCCTACTCTCTACTTGAAGTTGAACACTCTTGAAATGGGAAGCGTTTAAAGAACTGAACTTTGGGGATACTGGGACAAAAGGGCTTATTAACCTATTCCAAGGGCTTTCATTGAATTCTGAGAGATACAAACTCTCTTATCTCCATGACAATCCTACAAACTATTCAGTTCCAGTTTTGGGATCTGTTTAGTTCTATCTTCATGTCTCAACGATCGCTCGTAGTTGGGATAATCAACAAGGTAAACTAGTGAAATCCCATTATTCCGGAACTAGACATTAAAGATGCATTTGAAATAGCAGTCAATGTGTGAATTACGGTTTTATAGCCTGGACGTAATTATTCAGGGTATTTTCCCCTAAAGCTGAATCTGCTTCAAGCATTAACTGTTCACACATTTTAGATGTGCATAATCAACATAAAAGAAGGCAAGATGCTACTTTATTATATTAATCTACAGTCTAACCTCGATTTGACGATATCCTCTATTGAACGTTGCTTTTCTCGCTTTTAACGATAACTTTTCGTCATTAGCCTATTAAAGCTGCAAGTAGAAATTCAGTAAGAAAATCCACTTCAATTGAGTACACTCAATTGAAGCGCATGCTGGTTTACTGTGTGTAAAGATTGATTGTTTGGCTTTTTTATGGCGCAAGAGCATCTGGGCTATACTGCGCTGCTGTGTGTAAAGAATTTACTGCGTTTTGACGTCAACAATGATCTTGTCGATGCATTTGAAAAAATCGAAAAGGCAATGTTAAATGCCAACTCCCAAGAAAAACCAAAACAAACGTCAATCAAGGGTTTCTTTCCGAAGTAGTAATTATGTACATACTTCTACCTTACGTTTATTAAAATTAACATGTATTCTTCAGAATGCTGGTAAGCATTTTTATTGTTTTCCTTTTCGATAATTTCTTATTTCAGTTCCGATCAATAGCGCAGTCAAGAATTTGGCTCTGGGGAGGGCCGAAATTGTAAAAAATATTGCTAATTTTTTAATGTAATAGTGTTGTTACTTTTAACTTATTTTACATGTACATTTTCAGAGAAAGGAAGGGCCCGGGACCCATCGCCCCCCCCCATGGGTGCATCACTGGCTCCGATAAACGTGTTCCCCCTGTTTATGGAATTCCTCGATTGAACAATTATTTTTATTGGACAGGAAAATCGTAAAATCGAGGTTAGACTGTATTAATATTTTAAATTAGAAATAAAGGTAAAAAATAGACTTGCAAAAAAAGCAATGTAAAGTTATAAATTTGTTAATTGTGAAATTTATATATTATCAAGAATATTTAAACATGCGTTTGAACTAATGTGTATTTCATCCAGAATGCCTGTGTATGGTTGGATTAAGTTTATTTCTAGTCTAAAGAACTTTAGGTCAAAAAAGTCTTTCCACACTTTACTTTTATCGTCGGCTCCATACTAAATCAACAATCCTGAAAATTTGACAATCTTTACTTGAGGAAGTTTTCGAGGTTGTTTATTGGTCTACTGTGCTCTGACTAAAACGTGCGAAAAGCTATACTTGTTAATCTAAATCATAGTAAACTTTATGTAAATTTTCATCTGTGTTCAGACATACGGTTAATCAATACCTAAATATCGTTTCTTAGGAACTAAAATTTTGTAAATTTATCAGTTTAGCATGGTGTCGACGATATTATCGAAATTTAGTTATAGATTTATTTTACACGGCTTACATTAAAGGAAAGTGTTCTAAGATTATCAAATAAGGCTAGATTGAGATCATAAGCACAATTCTTCTTTTATTTGGAGGTTTCAGTTACGATGGTACTGATTAAATAGATAGAAATAATGAGACGTTTGAGATAGAATGAGCAACTTAACGGGACATCCCAAATGTTAAAATGAACTAGGATTTCACACAAGAAGAGCTAAGACGAAGTTCTAGATTCAGTCACAGAACTATTTGGGCATCGTCCTTATATTAAGAGTCCTAACGCGCTGTACACTCCTTTTTGTATTATTACAAGTGAAAATTGTTGATAAATAATAAGCTACATTTTTTTAGACTGTTTGCTACACCAACCTTTTCACTTTCCTTGACAATTCCACTTAATTCTAGGAAAATTTTCTCTAAAAAGTTATTTGTTTAAGGAATACTCTTTTTCTCATTAATTTGTATTTTATTTTCTTCTTAACGCAATGTTCTAAAGAATATCTGTACATAGAGTTAAGTTAAAATGTTAGTGGAGGAGGAGGGGGTCCATGTTAACATGGCAAGACAACAAAAAGCAAATAAAAAATGCTGCATATAATAATTGACACAAAAAATATCCTTTTTGGGATTATAACATTTGATTTATTTATGCCATTTCATATATTGTGTCTTATACATATCTCATATATTTTCTAATGCAGATTACTTGTAGATGCTGATTGCCCGCTTCTTGATAAAGTTCTTATCTTTAAAAATGCTACGTAGGCATCGAAATGCAATTTAATGTTATATGTGCTTTTAATTTCCTTTATCCTTTTCTCGTTTTTAATCCGGCAATTAATTTGTATGATTAAATGACTGATAAAAACTATTTAATTTCTACCTCATTGGTATGAAATGTTAAACATAGTCGACAGCTCATTATTTACGATATATTTTACTTCATTTATGATGTAAATGAAAAGAGGATTATAAAAGATTGCTATCAATGAAAAAAAAATTAATTATAGTTTTTGTTCTGGCTAATGTTAGACATATTGCAGTAAAAAAGCAGCACGAAACAATAAGTCATATCAAAGAAGCTCGGCCATTCGTAAGTACAATTAAAAAACTAATTAAAAAATGAAAACTTTTTTACCCAGTGCAAATCAAACGTCGTAATAAATTAATTCGCAAAAAAAGAGTATGCTTTCGATTTTCATTTATTTTAAAATTTCCTGTTTAAATTAATTAAATCGCGTGCCTATTCCCTTTCATAGCAGCATCGCTTTTAAGTTCTTCAATTAAAACTGCTCTTGGCGACGAAGAAGAGTACTAACATACTTAGACGGAAAGCTGTGCTATTAAAGTCAACCAATTCAAGAGAAGGAACTAGAAATTGCTGCTTCCAATTACAGTATTTTCATTAAAGAAATTGTGTCTTATATTATACATATCTCATATATTTTTCTAATACAGATTACTTGTAGATGCTGACTGACCGCTTCTTGATAAAGTTTTTATCTTTAAAAATGCTACGCAGGCATCGAAACGCAATTTAATGTTATATGTGCTTTTAATTTCCTTTATACAAATCATCTGGGAATTTTGTAATTTTAAAATTGCTTATATATGCACAACATAATAATCAGCAAGGAAAGAGACAGCCGAAACACTTTATTATTTTATTAATATTCGTAGATAATAATTTTTTGTGTAATGTTCAAAAATTGCTCCATAAATGATGCCAGGTAAGATTGATGGTTAAACGTGATTTTTAAATTACGATACATTTATAAACATCCAACCTTAAGCAAGTATATATCTAAGCTTTGTAAACCACAAAATATAATTTTTATCACTGTGCTACCAAAGAACCCGATGACAATTAAAATGCACTTTATGTATTTCACTCTCATTTATAGCCTAATATTACCTACACATTGCCTATTATATACTTTCTTGAAAAAATGTCGCATTCTTAAAAAGTTGAGAGTCGCGGAACTCTTTGTGCAGATGCCTTTCCACTAGATATTCAAATAACTACATTTCATGATCAATGAAACCACCGAGCGTTCCAGAGTTTTTGAAAAAGGCACATCCTGTGGACTAATATGGGGAGGGCCGCTCGTACAGACAGACAGACAAATCTGACTGGCTTTGCTACACTAAGTAATTTCTGAAGATGTCATTGCGATACACATGTCAGCAGTATCATCTGCGGAGGAAGTTTGAAAGAGATCGCATTATAAGCTTAAGAGGAGAGGAGTAGCCGTGCAAACTTGTCAGAAGCCATCTTGGTCGGAGAAATGGGAGCTGTAAGACGATATTAGCAGTGGATCCAAGAAAGGGCATGTAATGCCTGAGATATGCGAAGAAAGCAATTGCAGCAATCACGGAATGGGAAAGAATTTGGAGAACAGTTGCATAGTATCTGGCAGGGTCTTCCACAAAACAATATAAGCTATTATTTGACTCCATTTCGTACGGCATACCGGTTGCATCGACGTCAAAGGAAGATTTAATTTAACATGGAGAGTTGTGTCGCAACTGTTCGATAATGAAAAGTCCTTTTTGCAATTAAAATGCAATTATACACATATTCACATATTTCTTTATCTTTATATACTCATTACACAAATTACGTAGTTATAGAATACTTTGTATCTTTTTTATTTTGATGTGTTTTGTTTTGTTTTGTTTTTTTGTTGTTTTTTTTGCCCTTATTTATAGCTTAACCCAATATATTTGATTTTTGGAAATCACGTCTGATTTAAACTGCTGCATTAAAGATTAAAGTTTTAATTAAAACCGTGCATAATTTTCAAAGTGAAGAATATGTGTAGCTTTGCATTCTTTATATATAACACTGTATGCTATTATTTAATTCATTACTATCATCTCTTAAACTTTATTTTTTAACTGAACTCATCAAAATTTCTAATTCGTTCTAATATATTTTAAAGAAGATCATCATACTTCACATAATTCTTTCATCTATTTCCACATATATATTTTTGCCTTTATTGTCGAGAGGCTTTTCCTCCACTGCTTGTTTTTTAATCACTTACAAGAATGCAAATTTTGCTTTATTTTCTTCCGCTTGCTTCCAGCTAAATACTATTATCGTTATCATCTCTGACAATGGATGATAAAATTCTATAGTCAACGATCGACTCCACTTATGCTTAAATCTCTCACTGTAACTAATAAAGACTATAAACTGGTGCGATAAATAATTTTTTCAAACCCTTGGGACTTGTTTTATAGAGTGGAATGATTTTTATTCAAAATTCACACCTCATACTTTTAAAAATTCTACTAGGGTCTGAGTCAAGAAGGTGCTTAACAATTTAATAACTTTATCTTCTCGATTTTATTTATCGAAAAGGCAATTTTGAAGCTATTTCTTAAGTTCATTTTAAATTAACTTTAACTCTTATAGCCAATTTTGTTTCATAGGATTGAATGGTGCTATTTCTTCAAACGATACCAGTTCAAATTTAATATCCAGTTAGAAAGTCACTCCTTTCATTTCGTTTTAATAATAGTAAGCGAGAATATTCTAATCCACAAGAATAACTTTTTGCAAATAGTATTAGAGATACCATAACCCAGATATTTAGGATATCCTAAACACTTGACACCAAGATATAGCAGATTTCTCTTTAAGTTTCTAAATAGTATTATCTTAAACGAAAAACTGTACGATAATTCTTAAAGCTTATTGTTGAAAAGAAAAGCTGGCAAAGCTTTTGTTTTCAAAAAACATTCGACAAATAAGGTTTTAATCCAAAAAATCTCCTTACTGAAAATTTCTTCTTTCAGATTACAAAATAGCTACTGCCACCATCTGAAAAGCATTTGTAAATGCGAATACTTTTCCACTTTGCATAATATCTAATGACTCTCGAATATTTAATATGTAATAATTTAAAATATAGCACCTAAGAATCTTGCTAGATTTTATACTAAACAATACTAGAATGTCAGTAAATGATTTTGTATTCAATATTTTGTGAAGTATTTGCTTTGAGGGGAATAAACCTCTCATCCATGTAACAAAGCGCAGGAGTTTCTCTAAAATAGACGTGTGTAAGAATTCCATAAAGGCCTTAACTTCATTTAAGCAAAACTTTAAATAAACGAGTTTTAAAGCAGTGTGTGATTTTCGATGCAGTCCGCGAGAATTTTTATTTATTTACATCTCTAACAGTAACCATCCTTTTGTCTGGAGAAAGTATTTTCGAATAAAGTATATTTTTTCTCTTTGCATAGCACCTAATACCTTTCAAATATTTAGCAATTAACGGCTTAGAAAACGGTACACAATAAAATTGCTAAACTTTACGCTAAACAATGGCTGAATGTCTGTAGATAATTAATAGTAGTAAATAATTTTACACATTCAGATTGGGCGGTATTTGTTTTGAGAGAAATAAATGACTAGCAAAGGACAAAATTTCTTCTAAGATAGCATTATAGGCTATAGCCGATATAACATAAATTGTCTAATAATTTTTTTAAAATATATCAGTATCATAAAATCGTGCTCATCACGCCTTTTTGTCAATAAATCTAATGGAGTGTATTTGGATAGAAAGATTGATTGATTTTCTTCACAGTCAGAAATGCCCATAGCGTATTCTAAAATATCATTAATGTGTTCTAACATAATCTAGCTGAATACTTGCCAAGAATATTTCGAAATTCATCATCGAATTTGTGGAACTTAGAGGAGTAAAGTATCCTTTCATAATGGATCTGAACTTACTAGGGTGAAATAGTAGTTTACTAGAGTACGAAGTTGAGGGCTCACCAGCAGTGTCTTAGTGGTTTAGTCGGCAGAGCGTTTGAATATCAACTGAAAGGTTGTTAGATCGATGCCAACTTGGAAAGCAGTTGTGCTTTTTCTTTCCCACAATTACTATACCAGTTTGTTTGAGAACAGACATCCTGTGTGTTTATTTTTCTACTTTTTAATATTTGAACTTTTATTGGAAGGTGCATTGTAGAAACATTCTAACAAATTTGATTTCATATATTGTTTAGCTAAACTTTTTAAGTCCCGGGAACTATTTTTCCCTAAAACTGTTTATCTTTCTGCATTTATTCTCAAGAATAAAAAACAGTGACAAGAATTTAACCAAGACTTCATCTAAATGAATTTTATTTATCGTTTAATACACTCAACTCAATTTTAATGACACTTTAGAATCGGTTTTCTTTCAAACACACAATTGCTAAAAACTAAAGTACTCGGGGGTCCATTCTTTACAGAATCGACTAACTACGCCGGAAAAACAAAAAGTAATCAACCATACGTACCTATGTATTTTTTATTCTGTTTGTAACTTATTTCCCTTTCTTTTTATATTATCAAATTAAAATATTTAGTTACCTTGATTTGAATATTCTAACATGTTGTCGAACTTTAGATATTACACTTTTTGAAATTTTCTACAAAAACGTTTGAGTCAAAGAAAAAAGAAAATGCAAACACAATTTTCTAATATTAATTCAGGCGTGGAGCAAGGGCGGGCAAGAGACTGTCCTAAAAAATTTTACAAGAAAAGATTTCAGCAAATTTTATAATAAGTTCTTTCCTACGTTACGATTATAAATATTAACTCTTTCTGACACACATATTTGAATAATTTTTCTCATCTCTCTTGAAAATAAGGCTTTTTACAACTTTTATACTTTATGCACAATGGCTTTAATACGCTTGATAAGAACTACCAAACTTTTTTTGTCAAATATTTGTAAGGCTTCGTGTGGCGCTCGACATCCTTGTCAGCAAATTGGATCTTAGGTCTTTCCGTTTATTTTTTGCAAGTTCCTTTTCCGTAACGTGTAGACGTAATTGCATATTGATCCAGCGAAATTTAATATAACTTAATAGAAACAAAAATAATGTTTATATTGATATGGCATAATCAATAATATGGCGTTTATATACGTAAAGTTAGTCTCATGTGCAAAAAAATGAATTAAGCGAAAAAATTAACATATTTTATAAGCTTTTCTCATTGGCATATACTTCATATATTTAGATCCTACTATAAGTTACAAATGCGTTTCTCAAAAATGGAGCACTAGGCGGAGTGATTGTAACGCTATATCATATCTTTGACAGAATATGTATACAGGGTGACACACAATATAGGTGTTACCGCAAGTATTTTTTTAACTGTTGATCATGGGAAAAAAAACTTCAGAAGAAAAAAAAATTCAAATTATGAAGGATGTCGAGTATGTTACTTATTTTTCAGGGGTGATATGGTTATAAAAATGCGGAATTTAACATTTTATACGGCCCTCTAGCCACAAATTTCCAATATTGCCCTTTATCTAATTTATCAATTAAAGGGAAAATTCATATATCCAAGTAGAATATTTGCGAAATTATTGAAGGTTAAATTCAATCACTTAATTTATTAACTTTTATCACTATTTTGGCGAAGTAATGGCAAAATTATGAGACAATTTTTGAAGGAAAAAAATTAAGCGCGTGCATGAACTCGTTTTGAACGGCACAGAAACTCAGAATTTAATCAAAGTGCTATCTCAGTTTTAGAATTTGTCGACAGTCCTTATTTATTTGGTGGTCAATTCCAAAATTTTAAGACATTCGATATCTCAGCGACTATTTTACGTAGAAACATGAGATTTTTTGTTTTACCAATTAGATATAAGGCAATATTTTTCCAATATGAAAATTTTTTAGTACAGGGCCCGTACAGAAAGTTAAATTCACATTTTTATAAATATACCACCTTCTGAACAAATAAATAATATATTCAACATCCTTACATAAATTGAAAACTTTTCTTCCGGGATCTTTTTTCCTACAGCTAACGATTAAACAGATAATTGTGGTGACATCTACTCTGAATCACACTGTATACAGTATATGAAGCGCTTGCATTAGCTGTTTGGTGCTTATTGCAATGATATCCATTTTTTTGTGGTTTTCAGCATTATTTAGAAACAATTTTTGTGATTTAAAAAAAAAATATTTATTTTGCAAACATTGTTTTAACGAATTAGAGTAATGCGGAGTTCCGTTACAGTGATGCCAGATTGGGCTACAAGTAGGGTATTGGGCGATGTTTTAAGTGCCCTCGCTACAAAAATTTCGAATTGGGCGACACGCTACTTTTTGGGCTACTTTTAATTACCTTCAGGCTATAAATCTGAAAAATATGCTACTTTTTTATTTTCATATATAAAATCACAAAATATTATTAGTATTACATAATACAATAAAAATTTTGTTGAACATTTCTATTCGCAGTGAATGATAGTTTCACTAAAACATAACATGTTGGAAACTGTTGTTCAATTATTGTTTTGGTACTTTTTAATCACGGAGATTTTATATGTACTAGAGTGGACGTCACGTGATTCCGAAACACGTTTAACATTGCAGTTCTGTGCAAACCTTCGAGCATATGTACGCTATATAGGCTCGAAATGCAAACCTTGGAGACACATTAGTGAAATCAGAGTTTCTATTTTCCTTCGTGACAGTATGCAATTTTAATCAAGCGCGGATACAGCGGGTGAGGTCACAGGGGTCATGACCCCCAAAAATATATTTTTTCACTGTAAAAAATTCCAACTTTCATGATAAATGAAGGGTGTTATTCCAAGACCATGGCGAATTTTGTCCTTGACCCCGCTTCCCCCAAAATGAAAGTCTGTATCCGCATTTGATTATAATGGTGCGTGCTTGTTCAAGTTTAGATTGTACACTTCGGGATACTGTGGAAAATCGTTAACTTGGCAGTACTTTCCACAGTTAAACTAATGATTTTAGTTTAACTTGCATTCCATTCAATTTTCGTTCAGCAATGCAAGTATACAAACGATTAGGTTGACCTGCTTATATAAGTTTATCTGTTAGGATCAAACATAGAAAACCCTCATTGTGCGAAAAAAAAGACCACAACGCATTGTGGCCGTTTCAAAAATGCCAAATCCAAGGGTTAAAAAAATTTCCAGATATGCCAGGGGCGTATCGGAGTCGGCCGGAAGCCCCATCCTTTTTCTAGGCTACTATTTGAGCTACTACTACTACTACTAGTTGCAAAATAATTCATTTTTATGTTTGGGCTACAAATAGTTCAAATCCGCTACTTTTGGAGCACAGTTTGCTACTTTTTAATCTTCAGATCTGGCAACGTTATTCCGTTATGTAAGGTCTGCGTGTATTTATATTCCAAGTTTTAAAACAGTCATTGCCTTTGCATATTTAAAACCCTACTAATTTTAATAAGTTTTGATATTTATTAAAATAAATTAAGCGAGTATTTATTTAAAGACTGAAATATTTCAAAAAATAATAAAAGGTAAAATTTTCATAAAATATAATCATATATTCATAAAATATATTAATATATTTTGATATATTATTATATAAAATATATTCATATGTTTATAAAATATATTTATGTATTTATAAAATATATTTATTTAAAATATATTCATGTACTTATAAAATATATTCATATATTTATAAAATATAGACAAAAGGCATCTAATTCATATGTAAAAATCCATAAACTGTCACTGGAATTATTGTAAAAATTTAATGAATAAAATATTGAGAACTGATATCCAGATAGAAATCTAATAGTAAGATTGCCAAGAGCATTTCATTAGTTTTGCATTGCAATAGTATTTTTTTCGAAACTGCAGCAAAAATATCGTGAAATTTTTTTTATTCAAACTCCCGCCCTTTTATACCTACATCTTTGATAAAATATCTGTAGTCAAGAGCTACATTTTCAAAAGTATCTGAATACGACATTCTTATCAGCTTAAATTTTGAATATATAAAAGGCATCGAAGTTTAAATCTTTAACATTATATGCTTCAAAAAAGGTTTATTACTACATTTCAAAGCCAGATAAATTGACATTTTATGATGATTAATAAGTATATAAAACACAAGAATACTGCAAAAAAGATTTATGATTGCATGCTTAAACTATGCCCACTTTTTATCATATTTTACTTTCTGTTTTAATAATATTTGACTCTAGTTGTTGTTTCAGTAAGGAAAAGACAGGCTAAGGTTTGAATAAAAATATTAGGCATTTAAATGCAAAACGCCATTGGAAAGTAGCAAGCCTTTAAAAAATTGCTATGTGTAATTATGAAGAGTAAATTTTTATAAAACAATAGACCTTTCTTCACTTCTTCATACAAAATACACTCTATAACAAAAAAATCGACGCACCAAGAAGGAGTTGTCCGATTGCGATAAAAATTGGTGGATTTGAAGAACATACATAGAAAAAGAAACGATTAAAATTTCAGAACAATTGAATGATTTATTGCAGAGTTTGACCGTTACAAAGGGAGGAAGTCAATAAGGCGTTGGTCCACCTCTGGCCTGGATGCAAGCTGTCACCCGGCGTGGCATAGACTGATAAAGATCCCGGATGGTGTCCTGCGGAATTTCTTGCCAAATTGTCTCCAACTGTCGGGCTAAATCGTCAACATTCCGGGATGGTTGCAATCGCCTTCCCATAGCGTCCCAAATGTGCTCTATGGGAGAGAGATCAGGAGACCTAGCTTGCCAAGGAAGTGTTGGGAAAGCTTGAAGACAATTCATAGCAACACGTGCCGTGTGCGGCCGGGCATTGTCTTGTTGAAACGTAAGTCCAGGGTGTCGCAAAAGGAACGGTAACACAACCGGTCGTAGAATGTCGTCTACGTACCGCTGTGCTGTAAGTGTGCCAGAAATGACCACCAAAGGGGTCCGGCTATCAAAGGAGATGGCACCCCAGACCATAACGCCCTGTTGTGGGCATGTGTGGCGTGCGATAGTAAGGGCAGGATCCCCACGCTGCCCTGGACGTCTCCAGACACGTCTGCGGTTGTCGTCAGGACACAGTTGGAAACTGGACTC
>QLNU02015360.1:126231440-126247524 GCA_006491805.2 Dysdera silvatica
AAGAGAAACCTACATAAAGTCTCCCACCTCATGTACGTAGATGACATCAAGCTATACGCGCCAACAATCACCCAACTCCGACAACTCATCAGTATAACAGAGACATTCTCCAAGGACATAGGAATGGAATTCGGCCTCGATAAGTGCAAAATACAGAAGAATAGCAAAGAAGATTTACCAGGCATCGAACTCGAAGACGGGAGACTACTGAAGACCTTGGACGAGGGCGAAACCTACAAATACCTAGGGATAATGCAAAAACGGCAGCAGGAGCACAAGAAAGTCAAAGTCCAGCTCACGCAAGCATTCCAAGAAAGACTTAGAAGCATTGTGAAGACGAAACTGAGCGGGAAGAACACCACGCAAGCAATTAACGCATATGCGGTACCAGTGCTCACCTACTCCTTCGGGATCATCAAATGGTCCAACACTGAACTAGAACAACTCCAGCGGAAAATGAGAACCATCCAGAGAAGAGCCGGACAACTACACCCTGCAACGGCAATTGAACGGCAAACACTACCCCGGGAAGAAGGAGGACGCGGACAAGCGGACCTCAAAGACTTACATGACAAGCAGATCCAGAGCATGAGGCAATACTTCCAGTTGAAGAGTCCCCGATCGCCACTCATCCAAGCCATAATACAAGCAGATGCAAATTACACGCCACTAAACCTGTGTAGTACCGAAGAGCGTGTCCTCGAAACAGCCAACGAACAGAAACTGAGAACTTGGGCCGGAAAACCATTACATGGCAGGCACTACAATGACCTGCAACAACCACACGTTGACAAAAAGGCATCAAATTCTTGGCTGGCCAAAGGCACTCTCCAGCCAGAGACAGAAGGATTCATGCTAGCCATCCAAGACCAAGTGATCGCAACAAGGAACAATCAGAAATTCATCCAGAGAAAAGACATAGAAAGCGACAAATGCAGACACTGTCATGCGGCATCGGAGACAATCCAACACGTGATGGCAGGATGCAAGATCCTTGCGCAGTCAGACTACAAACATAGACACGATCAAGTAGCGAAAATAGTCCACCAGAAATTGGCAGCGAATGCTGGCTTTCTGACAGAAAAATGCCCGTACTACAAATATGAGCCAGAGACCGTGCATGAGAACGAAACACACAAGCTTTACTGGGATAGAGCAATCATAACAGACAAGACAGTCCCACATAACCGTCCTGACATAACCCTCGTCGATAAATCGAATAAGACCACGTACTTAATCGACATAGCAGTACCCAACACCAATAACATACAGACAACCTACACAACGAAAATCACCAAGTACCAAGATCTCAGACATGAAGTACGAGATATATGGGGTATGGAAAAGATCTTCATCATCCCGTTAGTCATCTCAGCAACAGGGATAGTACCAAAAACGCTTGCGACGAATTTGGAGATACTCAACATTGACCCAAACACCTACATTGAAATACAAAAAGCCACAATCCTAAACACGTGTCACATTGTCAGGAAGTTTCTAGACATGGCACATTAAGAAGTGATGTAAAAAGAGGCTTGGGAACATGGCGCTCTGCCCGTCCCAAAGCCTGTTTCCGCCAAGAATGGGCGAGGAAAACTTTTATATATATATATATATTGTATTCAGTATGAATAATTCATTCCATATTTATTTAGGATAGGGTTTTTATTGATGTAAATAGTGGTGTGTATGTGTATTCAGGTAAAATTTAATTTAAAATTGAATATATATTAGCATTTTCATTTTTATGCTATCATCTACTCCATCTTTATCACATAATGCAGTGAATTTGTCTGTTTGTATATCATTTGATGAACTAAAATTTTAGCTTCTATTTTATATGGATTTCTTACTAATGAAAATATCTAGCCATTTAATATTTAACCGTGTGTTTCTCTTACTTGTCCATCTTCTCGCTATATTTATCTGTAAATAATTGCAATATAGAATATTATAAACCCAAGAAAATATACTATTAAAATAACATATATTTTATATAAATCGAACACTACGCAGATTAAATTAAACAATATTTAAAATAATATAAATTTTTATCAACTTTTTCTTCATTTAACCACACCAAAAAAGTTGATAAAAATTGTTGTTTAACATATAATTTGTTGGAAATATACATAATTTGTAATTATACATATAATTAATAAACGAGCTATAATTATTCAGTCCAATCACATGACGAAGTATCTCACAATTACAATTTATAACAATTAACGGAAAAGAAAACGTAATTTCTTTCAACATGGGTATTGTCATTTCGTTTTGCTAATTTGTTTCCACTTTTTTTCTTTTGAACCTTTCATATTGAGAAATAGATTATTTTTCCATTTCCTGTCAAACTTACAATAATGAGATTTATTTACCGAATTCCTCACAACTGATAAAAACACTATAATGTTTATTGCAATGTCAAATACATTGTCACATGTGATAAAAAAGAGCAAAATTGTACCTTAATGCTTTGAAAGAGGGGGGAAAATTTCCTAAAAATTCAACAGATTCCAAATGAATCAATTTATTGTCCCTCGAAAGAGAAAAGCTAATTTTTGTGCTATTTTCTAATAATTGCGAAATATTTTAAAGTACAGAGAAATGTAAACAGAATTCTTGTTTTTTTTGGCATTGTGATATTAAGTCTTATCTTCGTTAAAAAATTCTTTACCCTCGGTTCTCATGAAAGCTCAAGAAAAACAAGTCATTATTTTATATTGCCCTTAGAGTCCCTATTAAGGTTTTGCTCACAAATATCCGAATTTTATCTCATTTTCACAATTCAGATGAAAGAAATTGTCTATTTTGAAGAAATTCGTTGGATATTACTATTTTACTTGACTTTTCAAATTGCCTTTTCTTTGCAACTGCATTTCTCTTACATAAAGTTTCATTCAATAGTGCGGTAATCATTTATATTGCAAGAAAAATTAGGCTGAAGAAATAATTTTCTAAATTTTTTAAACATCAATTAAAATCAATAATTTAATTGATGCCATTGAGGTAACTGGAAGCGGTAAAAATGTACGGCAAATTAACCACAAAATTTTCTCTCTATACTACGTTAAACCTTGTAGTCTTTTTTCAACTAAAATAATGATATATGCAAACTATTTAAGTATAGGTAGAACTCCAATTTTGTTAAAATATCATTAGCGTTTGCTAATTTTGGAAGCTTTGGTATATAACCGTACATGTAACACTTTATGTTTGCAATTTTACACAGTGTACTTTTTTAATGCTTGTTTACTTGTTCGTACACATAGTAACTAGATCGCGAGGGCATATGTGTCAGCGAATGGGCTTTTAATAATATTAGCAATCGATTTTGAATTGACTTTTTTTCTTTGGGGTGGGGACACAAAAATCTGCAAGCTACGTGGAAAATAATGATATCATTACACGCAACTAGATATCATGAAGACAGTACTTAGGAGTGCAGTCCGTAGAGCCACATTGTGTGGAGTCTACGGATTTATTTTGGCAAAAGGTCACCAACAGATTTCCATTATTTATTTGCCATGGCTGATTTAAGGGCTATTTACAAAATGAATTGATGATTGGTTCAAAAATTTCAGTCGAATACTATAATAAAATAATTCAATTTAACATTTCGTCCATGACTATTGACATTGATTTACTCAAAATTGCAGCAATAAAAAAGGCTATCTTTACAAATATAACGGAAAATGGGAAAAGGTGAAAATCTTGCCCGAGCTTTGATTTTTGCCCCATTCTATGTTGTAGACCAGCACTAGGAGATAGTGGGGTAATCTTAAATGCCAAAGGTGGCTTGCTTTTCCCAGTTTCATCCATAAAACGAGCTGATAGCTCTGAAGTTCTGATGTTGAGCAGGGCCCAAAGTTTTTAAAATTGCTTCCGAAACAGAAGCCCTTGAAATGGAGTAGGCCACAAAAACAAAAACATGCAGATGCTAGGAACAGCGAATTTTATCCACGTTAAAAAGAAAGCCATCACTGTTTGGATGTAAATTTCAACTGAGTTTGCTGATATCGATTTTCACTGGAAGAAATTGTACGTCCACCAATCGGACACGAGAGACTGTCAAAATGGTTTTTCAGTTTTCAAAGGGCTATAAACTGAATTTCTGGGCGCATTAAAGAGAAAAAGAAAGCAACTGATTCTAAAGTGTGTGTGTGTGGGTGGGGTGGGGGGGGAACAAATTTTGCATTCGTTTCATAATTTTGAGTATTTTGTAAAGTGAGATGAGGTTTGATTGTTTTTTCTACCGTCATAACAGGAAGTATCCAACAAAGGCGTTAGAAATATATTAAAGAAAACTTTTTCACTGTAAAAATACATCGTAGCTAAACAATAATAATAATATAAGCAATGATATAGATGACAATGCCCCTTTATCTTTGTTCAACAGCAGCTCGTTATTAATGAAGATGTTCATATTTTTGTGTTGAAATTAAATTGGCATTTTAAGATAAATCAAATCACCTTTTTTCATTTTATTCATAAACTTTTTTTGCGCAACCGGTAAAGAATCTTTTTTCCCAATTTAGTAGAAATGTTCAGCAATTAATTTTCACCATCGCAATTTTTCGTGCTAATATTTGATTATTTCAAATTAATTTATTTTTAAAATGGTAATTTTTTCGTTTAAATTTATTTTTCATATGGTGGTGCTTTTCGTTTCTTACGAATTTTTCGACGATGACTTGTAAAAAAACCCCTCTTTTCATAAATGACTAGGTATCATGCTTTCAAAGTTATTTTTTAACTAGATATCTGCATCAAACGTTGGCCCTCTGTTTTACTTAACTGGTTTCTATTCTTTTTTTTTTTTATTTCTTTGCTAATATTTCTAACCAGTGCTTGAAATCCGCTGAACTATATCTTGTACTAGAATCAATAGTTCTTGTAAGATTTTTAAACAGCGATTCTTGATATTGTCTAATGACTCTGCCAGACGATTTTAAAGAATGAAAGGATGAGGATTTTTGTCTTATTGGTACTTATTACAATCAAGTAACATATGGTACAACTATTTTATATCTGCACCTCTCCCATACACATTTTAAATTTTATTTCATAATTTTTACTTTTGAGATGTGAAATTTATGTATAATTTATTCTTTAAAATACATATGTCGCACAAAAGCCATAGTACAGATGACAGGTACATGAACAGAAATTTTGCATATGATGATTTGGATGCTATTATACAGAAATTGTAAGATGGAATCAAGTATATATACTAATATAAGAATACGGGCAATTTATTAAATTATCAATTGCTCAAGCTTTTGCATTATAAAATTACCAACTGCATGAATTACATTTTTCTTAATGTAAGCACATTTTCTTGATTCTTGGTGTACTCGTAAATTGAAGTTAACTTATGCTTAACATTAAATCAAAAGACGAAAAGATCGTTAAGAGAGGAATTCTGTATTTTACGGATTTCCTTTTCACTTGTAAATAACTTAGGAAAATTTGCATATACATTACCTTTTTATATTTACAAATATAGTATACTTCTAACATATATGGAGTTCATTTCAATATGCCCATGGCTTTATCAGTTGACCAAGCTTTGGCCGTTAATCCTTCAATTTTAGCTCATGTGTATATAGTTACGGATTTCTATGTAGGTAGACAAGGCACGTGTCTTGGGTTGGCACTTGATGAGGGGAGTCAATTGAGAACGCACAAATAAATTATTAGTTATTATATAAAATAAATAATTGAAATGTTAATTTGAATAGCTATGCGAATGACCATCGTCACATATAAAAAGTTAAAAGTGTGAAATGCTTGATTTTTATTCAAAATAATATTCTTTTCTTTGTAAGGAAGGGAGAAAGGGGCGGCTATATAGCCTGTGCCTAGGGGCGGCAATGTCCTAAATCTGCCACTGAGTATATATCTACAATTATTAATTAAAAAAAGTTTTTTAAAAAAAGCTGCCTTTTCGGATTACCTTTTGTCGAGCTCTGATAATAGGTCAGTCAGTTTTGTTTTCAGTTTACGGTCAAATTAATGAAGCTAAATTTTTGTGACACAAAATGAAAAATAGAAAATGTTTTGTTTTTTGCGAAGTGTAGTCAAATTTTTTCATCAAAATTGCATGTGTTCGAATGTTTACAAATGTGGTTTTACATGCACATCTACAAAGCAAATTTCTTCATATTTTTATCACCGGAAGATTTTATTTATTGAAGGAATGTGAGGTTCGTATGGGTGTATCGCTGATTAAAAATTATTAGCATAAAAAATACTTATTTTCATTCAACTTTCCGCAAATACAATAAACAACTGCAACATTTTTACTAATACCTCCGAAAATACAATTATTTTAGCTATTGATTTCATTCACTGGCGTACGCAGGGGGTGTTGATGGGGGTTGTAACCCCCCATTGCAATGAAATTTTGTATATTTAACATAGGAATATGTGAGTTGTAGCTCTGTAACCCCACCTTACGAAAGTTTTGCGTACACCTATGATTTTATTTTACATATTTGACAGCGTAAAGGCTAAACTTTGTGTCTGTCGATTAATAAGTAAACGTGTAGAAAAAATTAAAAATTTTCAAATATCACAAAACAAATATATAGATCTGTTTGATATTTTATAAACGTCAAATTAGTGAATGCTATTACAACGCTATATCAGCAATGTAAACATCATTTTCGTTCTACCATCCTCAAATTTATTTTTGCTTTCTACATAATAAAAATAATTTTTCTTTATGTTGCTGCTTTTAATACTGACTTTGGGACTTCTTCATGCATCTACTACTGAATTTTCGTTTCTGGACTGCACTTGCACCTCAATTAAAAGTCGGTAACTTATTCAATTTGCAAATGAGTTTTTTTATTCTCAAAAAAAAAAAAATAATAATAAAGCATGCTCTGAAAGAAAAGGTCGTCGGATGTTTGTGAATTCCCTGCTTTCGGTGATATTGCCATTTGATCTTTTTCACGCATTTAGTTGTATAGTTCAAGATGCAATACATTTTCAGTTAATACAGGCAAATATAAGTTATTTACATGCGTTTCAAAATTTCTTTAGATATACTGCGTTTGATTTTTTAGAGCACGTATATTACTTAAAAGAAAAGCGAAAATCAACAGCGTTATTTCAAATTACTTTTTATGAGTAACAACAGTATTAATATTGGCATTTTAATTTAGAAACAAAAACATTAAGCAAAATTTGGGGTAGGAAGAACGGGTATATTTTACATCAGGTGTAGTGTAAGGAATTTTATTTGAGGGATGCAGATTGTAACTGCATCGTTGATAGGAAATTAAAATTAAGTAAATTTTTACATATTTACTTAGAATACATTGAGAGATTCTCTGAAATGCATTTATTTCTAGTATTTGATGAGAAACAGGAGTTAAAGAGAAAGAAGATCATGAGGATCTTTTGAACAGATTCGTTTTACTCACCACGCTGTATGTAGCATCAATAAGATGATGGCTGGGACCACGAAATCATCGGACCCAACGGACCACCGGCGCTTGAACACAACGATACCCGGCATGGTTCACAGCAATGGTCAGCCAGGGGGTCTTCTCAGCCCTGAGGGCCCTTTACCTCTGGCTCCGTACCTTCTGACAACCATAGAGAAGGGCAGTTCGTTTTTCTCTGACAACAAAAGGCAAATAACTCAGCGGACTAAAATCCAAGACCAGCCCGAGTCTGGAAGCAGGTTGCTATGCGGGAAAGCCCTCAAAATTCGCCAAATCTCCCGCCGCCGGGAGCCAACTTGCTTTCCCGGCGCCTAAATAAATGCCATTTATTTACCAGGATAATTTTGACTACGTGCAGACGATCTCTAAGCTAACAATAGCGTCTCCGAAAGAAGTTCCTTGTTTATCGACTGTGGGAACGCGAAACAGTTGTTTCAGCGATAAGCTGAAAAATTGTTATCATCCAATACTAACCACAAGTGATGCCGTAATGAAAACATATAGCGTTTATCCAGATTCGCGTGTACGTCGGTGTCCAAAATAAACTACGAGTTGCTTAAGAGTTTAAATATCTATTTCGGTCCCTTGGTCTTGGCTCAGAAACTAAAGCAAAAACGCGATTCAATACTTTTCGACATCCTTCGTTATTTAACAAAATACACTATGAATTACAGCAAGGTCTGGATTTAAGGCAACTGTGTCCACACCTGCTGGTTCAAAAAAAAAAAAGCCATGTTGACTTCCGTGAATGTACAAATATGAATAAGGAAAATCACAGGTCGTTTAAATTTTGATGCGTAGATATAAGTATTTCTACTCACATGCATTGAAAGGCACACTTCAAATTTAAGAATTCTTTTGTTATGCAGTTAAACTTATATCAAACGTAAAAGATAAAAAAAAAAAAGACGACGATAAAAAGAAGTCTGTCCTTCCTCTCGAAATTAATAAAACGCATGATACCAGTCTATTATCTTAACATATTAATCTATGAATCAAATCGGAATGAGAAAAATTTCCACTACATATTAGTGTAAACAATAAAATAGAGATACTTCAAATATTTGCTTACTGAGGAAATACGTTTTATTGAAAATTTTTAACGCTTTCCCCATTTTATTTTTATCCACAAGATATTATCAGAATATTTTTTTTGTTTCAATGGACAATAAAGAAGATGAAAATTGTACAAATACTCATTTTAACAGAGTATTTAATTTCTCATATTCAGCCTGTAAAATTTGCAAAGACGCCGAAATTCGCCAACCCCAATGTGTGGCTCTTTTCACAGTTTTTGGCAAGTTTCAGAATAAGGCTTTCATTCAATGGAACTCTGCTTAGCAAAGAGGATTCAGTGGCGTGATGCGAAGCCAAGCCAGCCAATCGATGAAAATTCTTATCGACCCCTATATCCCTCGCGGGGGTGTCCTGTAGAAAAAAAATGAAAAAAAAAAAGAAAGAAAGAAAGTAGCCCGCTTCTCCACCCCTAATTATTATACATCAGAGGCACGTATTGAGATATACTCGAACGATTGCTTAGTGACGGCTTTGACATCGCCGGTCATGTTGTGCGAGGGAGCGACTGACTTTTCCGATCAAATGGCAAGTAACGAACGGAAAGATCACCGAATATCAAACAGCAAAGGAAACATCTCGGTAACATTGAAATTATAAAATCACTGTTTGCATACAATTTTTTCCACTTTAAAAGTGGAAATGGGATGAGGGCTTTATACGATTTGTGTGAGACTAGTTTTGAAACCCTTCTTTCATTATATATATATTGTTTCACCAATCTTTTGACGTGTTAGTAGTTTATGAACGAAATATTTTATTCGTAAGCAGTAATTTATTGATTAGTTATATGGTCTTCCTAGTACTTTTAATACTTTTGGGTGTACTCAAAACGTTTAGGTACTTACACTTTAATCAAAACTGAAACAAAATAAACAATAATTAAAAAAAGAGAAATGAAAGTGTAAAAACTCCATTTTCTCGTTAAGCATAAGAAAACAGTATTCACTTCGAAAGATTAACATATTTTTCTTTTACCCATGATGTAGTTTCGTCCTATATTGATGAAGCAAACCCTTAATGAATAAATAGAGATGGGAATTTCGCTTTGTTTGGAAAATTTAATTCATCAGCCACAAGTAAAGAGTTGTTAAACTTAAATCTGAGCATTTTATGGATGCAAAAAGTGAACGGTATTCAAAATGCTAATGTGTTAAAATTTTTCATTCTTATTATTAAAGCTCATTATTTTGCACTTTTTCAAACCTTTTGTTTAATTGGAAATATAATACAACATGGAGTTAAAAATTTATTAACTAAAAATACGCTGTCAATGTATGAAAGTTCATGTCGTTAAGTTAAAAAATTTATAGCAATAATTGTGTTGAGTTTCGCTCTTTAAAATTGCCCTACGAAGTATTTAAATGTTGCCAACGATATTGCTTCTTTGCTGAATTACAACGAGTATGCTTTCCATAAAATGAATTTCTGCACAAAACTAACGACAACACTAAAACTTCGTTAGGAACCAGCTCAACTATCACAAAATAAATTTATTAAAATATATGCCTACGAATATGTCTTACTAGTATAAAACTAGTATTGAAACAAAAACATCCAAGAAAATCACAATGGTTTTAAATTTATTTGTATAAAAGCATTAAACATGGATTACGATTAAATGATAGATGATAATTTATATATACAGGGTGTTCGGTAACTATCGCATAAACTCTGCACAGCCCGATTCCTTGCAAAATTTTAAGCAAAAAATGTTGATGCGAAAATGTCGAGAAATCTATATTTTTCGAGTTATTAATGTTTAAAATTTAACCAATCTCATGCCGTTTTTATTTTTTAGCGCCTTTTAGGCTAAGGTTGAAACGAATTGAAGAAATCTGTTTTTGAAAAGGCGTGGAATAAATGTTTTTGAGCGTTTATTCGGTAATTTTACTTTGAAAGCCAACGCACATGCGAATTTTTCTTCCCCAGCCAATACTAAAGAAGTTTCGTCATACAATCAGTGATCTTAGTATGGTACGATTTGGAACTTCATTCTTCGCAAAGTATCAGCAAGTAATGCAAAAAATGGATGAATAAAAATAACTAGCCAAAAAAAAAGTTTTTACTTCTCATAGCAAACGCACAAAAGCATGTAACATCAATATTTTAAAGAAATTAAAAAATCAACAAATTCAAAAAAAAGGGGCGAGTTTAAAATTTACATTAATATTTTACATTAACGTTTAAATTCATATTGATTGTAAAAGAATAATTATTGTTTGCAAAACTATATGCATAATAGATAACTTTTAATGAATAAGGCAATGAAGGGTAAGCTTTTGAGAGTAAAGAGCAATTTTTTTATCTAATGTACGAACTCCACGCCTGACGCGCCAGGGGCTAACTGGCATTCCGCCATGGCGGCAGATTTTTAGGGGCAAAAATGGGATTATTATAAAAAATGAAGTCATTTAGTTGCGGCAAAACATTTGTTCGCCCCGAACGACATAATGCCGGCCTTATGTAATTCAGTAATCAAGTAGTGATCATCCCAGTCTTCTTGTTCCCTGGACTGGGTTCGACTTCTAAAATGTTTGATTGAATGGAAGTGTATTGTGGTTCCAAAGTCACGTTAAGCTATCGGTTCCATCGCAGAAAACCCTTAGCACAGTTTGGAGACGTAAAATATGCAAACTTAATCAAATGCTTTAAAATTATGTAAATTCCTTTTACAGCTTGTTTTTTGTATCGTAGCATCTAATCACGTGATACTATTATGGCATACCTATTGAAATAATATAGTGTTAATTATTAAGCTATTTGTTAAATCACAATATTGTGATAACCAACAATTGTCATTCCTATTTATATATTATATAAAATAGAGAATAATGTACATGAAGTATTCTATGATACTGTGACTAATTATAGCAAAAATTGTATTTTAAATGATGTTGCATATAGTGCAAAAGGTATACGAAGTATTCATGTGCAAAAAAACAAAACGTTTTTCAAAACAAGCTACTTGTTACAGTCGGAAAAATTGCCAACTGTGGTAACTTTACTTAAATCTACGTAATAGATCTCACGTCACAATCCAGTTTTCTCATAAAAAGTCGGTTGTGCTTTCGAAAAGGGAAGTCATTTCGAAGCTCAGTGAAGTTTTCAGGCAGGGCTTAGTGATTTGTTTCGTAAGTGGTTCTTGCTAAAAAAAGGGGTGCTCAAAATTTGTTCTCATTGGCTATTCTTCCAACATTAATAACACACTAAATATGGATCGCTCAGCATTTTCGCATTAACATTTTTTCATTAGAATTTTGCAAAGAATAGCACTGTGCAGCGTTTATGCGATAGTTATCAAACACCCTATATAAGGAAGATACCTTCTTCTACCAAACTGCTATCTTAATAAAAATAATAAACATAAATACACTGCGTGTCCAATTATCATGACCACCTGCCTCCAGCTCACCGAACTCTGTTGAACTACCCTTTTCCCTCAAAACAAGAGCCATTCCTCGTGGCACGAAGTTGACTAAGTCATTGTAACGTTGTAGTGGGAACACTGACCCAAGCATATGGAATTGCATCTTCCAATTCCCGAAGTCTTTGGCAACCATATGCAAATTGTAATTTTCCCACGACCGTCACTAGTGCTGTATAAAGTCAAGGAAAATCTCACCACAGGGGAAGTTCACCTCAGTTCATTTGAACTGAGTAGTCATAACTATCTAGCTTACTCAAAAGTGGAAGACAGTGCCTATAGCAAATTTTGTGTGTTCTCTTTTCACCCCATGTAGTCGGTTTAACATCGACACAAGCCACAGGTCAACTTGTTTCAAAAGAATTTAATAATTGGAAGAAAATGCCATTGAAGAAGTTCAGCCAACATAGAACTTTTCTCTATCATAAGGATTCAGTTCACAAAGCCGATGAGTTTTTAAAGGTCACAAAAGGTAAAAAGGCTTCTGTAGATTAAGTAGTGGACAGAAACGTAGACGTAGAGTTATATGGGCTCGTGGGGCCCAAGCCCCTCCCCCCAATAATTTGAAATAAATTGCAATTTTACATATACTGTAATGTATAAATGTACATAATATGTGCTTGCACCCCCCCCCCCACAATTATTTTAAAAACTCTACGTTGATAAACAGGGGCAAGCAAAAGCGAGTTTTGCACAATAGGGCTATTTTTCAACCTATTACTAAAACAGTAATTTTTTTTTGTGGAAGACAAAAGCTGGCCATTGTAAAATTGTATAAACAAAATCTACTGCTATTTTTAATTATTTAAGTATCTTGCACTGTAGAATTACTAGTAATTTAATAATGATAAATTAATAAAAAAAAATTGTAATTGATATGGAACCTGGCCACTTTATCCACCAAAAATTCCTTGCACCACTGGGCCCCCCATGGGATTATTCTGGGTGCGCCACTGAGTAGGAGTCTTACAAAGAAAGGTCCGGGGGTGGGCGACGCAGATTTTAACACGAGTGGTGTCATTAGGAAGCTTGTAAAAAATTATTAAACACGTATTCGAGCTTTCTTCATAGTGGCCATTAATATCGGTGTGAGGGGTCCCGAAATGTCAAAATTGCAATGAAGCTATTGTATAACAAAATTGTATGAAGCTATAGCCAGAGAGGTATAGGAAAATTTTCTGGAATTTAGGCGTCATAAACTCCGTATTTTTCATGGTATCGACATTCGGAAATGGGCCATTCAAGCTTTATTGCGTTTTTTCAAATTCAAATTTTTTGCCTCGAGCAAAAAGTTAAAAAAATTTTGTAAACTCCAAGGCATAGTATCCAGAAAGGTGATTAAACTAGTAACCAAAAAAACAATGACGTCTCCGGATAAAATCCAAAAAGTCGCATCGACGTTTCAAACAAAAAGTTTTTTTAGCTACTTTTGAAATATCTCAAATATTGCGTATTTAATACCGATAAGTGTGGTTTTAATTATGAACTATCAGATAGCCGATTACTCCCTTTCGGTAAAGAAAAAGTAACTTTAGACTACACGTCACCTCCAACAAATAAATGTACGCATTTATATACCGTTCAGTATTTAATAAATGCTGACGGAAAAGTGATTGGCGACTTTTTTTTTTTCTTTTTTTATGCCTACAAGAAAGTTTTGGGTCAATTTGGCAATAGAGCAAAATTATCCCTGTTTAAAACGCCAAATGTGATTTTAACTCGTAGAGCATCGGGGGAAAAAATAAGAGAGACTGCAATTCTATTCGAAACATTTTTAGATGGGCATTATTCTTTTAAAAATGTTACAGAAAATGGCCTTCTTTTGCTTGATTCCTGTGGGGTTTATAAAAATTCCTGGATTTTCGAAGAAATTTGTGGCATTGATGGCAAACCGGATGGCTTAATAAAAATCATTACTGAACATATAACCCCACCGTGTCAGCCGTTGGATCGTTTTTTCTTTAGAAAAATAAAGTACCTGACACGTAAAATCTATTATTACGGAAAAATATCTAGAGATGGAAATGAGTTTACAATCAGAAATAATATTCTACAATTGCAATCCTTGGTGCGTTTTCAAATAAGCGCTGACATTTTTCGTACTATGATTAAATATGCTTGGTTTGCATCGGGATTATCGGAAGGTAATAAGCCCTAAAATTTTTTTAACGTACGTCAAATTTATTTTTCGCTAAAGCAAAAATCATGCGACAAAATACTTCTCTGAAAAAGTTACCAATTTATTTAATGTAGTCACTGACGAAAGCATTTATGTTTTCCATGCTTTTGGGATTTTCACACTATTGACTGTGAACGTTAATAAATTTCACTTAAATATGTAAGAACTAATAATAATACAGACATAACATTTTCTATATAAAAACGATGAAAATGAACATTTATAATTTTTTATCCAATACGTCCACATTTCATTCATTATAATAACGCAATTCCAATTTCCCCGTAATAATAGCAGCAAAAGCTATTTATCAATACCCGCCAAATATTCACCAAATCTACCATCTATGTTATGTTATTTTACAATTTGGAGCCAGTTTTTAAATTCTCAAAACTGATTATTAACAATTTACGTTGAAAAAATTACGAAACAGTATCTAATGAATTTAAGTGGAGTACATAATGCAACAAAAAGTTTTTGAAAATAATTATTCGGTACGAAGATATAGCGATTTAAAATGTCAAGAAAAGTTACAATTTTTGACCTTCCGGAACCCCTTACACCGATATTAATGGCCAATATGAGGAAAGCTCGAATACGTGTCTAATATTTTTTACAAGCTTCCTAATGATAATATTCGTGCTAAAATCCGAGTTGTCCATACCGGGATTTTCCCTTGTTAGTTTTTTTTATTTAGCAACTTTATTTAGGCAGCAACATGAACAACAAAAAATATACATTGGGATTACAAATTAATGTTAGTTTAAGTTAATTACAGTAACGAAAACATATTCACATAACATTATAATAATATAAATGCATTAAAAATAACTATAAAAATATAAATGCATTAAAAATAACTATAAAAATATAAATGCATTAAAAATAACTATAAAAATATAAATACATCAAAATTAATTAGAAAAATATAAATACATTAATTTATATATTATGAAATAAAATTTTGTTCATGTCTGCCTGGGTAGCGCAGGTAAAGACGTAGTCTGACAAAGCCTGCACCACCCAGGAGATACCAGATAGCCAAAGCAGCCCCATGGGATATCACTGCGCAAACATCAGCGAAAATTAAATTAAGTATGCGATTGATTAAATAGAATTAGTAAGGAGGATCCGGATTAAAGACTTAAACTTAGAATAGGAATTTATCTCTTTTATATTAGAAGGCAGCTGATTCCACAATTTAGGACCTGAAGAACCCACTCTGTGGCAACCCAGCTCCAGACGAGAAAATTGAGGTCTGTAGTTATGTCTACTTGTTGTTGGATAGTTATGTGTAGGTTGCTGTAAATCAACTGGAATAGATTAGTATTTTTAATTTTTTTAAACATTAATAACAAAATTTTATAATTTAAAAGTTGATTAAAAGTTAATAAATTGAATCTTTGCGGAACCTCACGGATCGACATTGGTTGTGGTAATTTATGGTTAATAATATTGAAGAATTTATTTTGTAATGACTAAATTCTACTTTGGTTAGCCTGTGAAGTGTATCCCCAGACCGATAAACAATAAAAAAGATGAGAAAAAATAAAAGAATAATATAGATTGATCAAAAATTTTATAGGTATATAAATACTAATGTTGCGCAATATTCCCAAAAATCTACCAATTTTTAAGCACAATAGGTTAATGTGTGTATCCCATTTTAAATTGGCTTGAATAGTAACTCCAAGGAATTTCGTCTCCTGCGATAACGGAACTATATCGTTATCTATTTTTATGGTATTACATAAGTAGTTGCTTTTGTTATGTTTATTTGAAAACAGAATACATTTGGTTTTTTTTGTATTAAGTGAGAGATAATTATCTCTAAAGTATTTTATATATATATCAATATCATTATTTACAAGTGAAAACAGCACATCAAGATTCCTTTCCCTATAAAAGATGCTTGTGTCGTCGGCAAAGCAGCGGACTCTTGAT
>QLNU02015360.1:126247622-126290388 GCA_006491805.2 Dysdera silvatica
CCCCTTTGCCAAGTTTGATAGTTTTGGTATCTTTATGTAACCGAAATTTTGCACTTGCATTTTTATACACACGTTTCACCATGTCAATGTACACATCCTCAATGTCTGTTGATCTTAAAGAGTTGATGACTGCTGATGTTTTAATAGAGTCAAAGGCCTTCTCATAGTCAATAAATGCAACACACAATGGAAGTTCATATTCATGTGTTCTTTCAATTAATTCTCTTAATACTTGAATATGGTCCACTGTACTGAATCCACTTCGAAATCCAGCTTGTTCTCTTGGTTGAGCTGCATCTAATTTTTTCTGCAGGCGATGTGTTAGCACTTTTGTGAAGATTTTATAAATAGCAGGTAACAAGCTAATTGGTCGGTAATTTTTCAAATCCTCTTTATCACCTTTTTTATGCAAAAGAATTACTGTTGCAGAATCCCATTGGTTTGGTATGTTACCGCTGTTAAGACATTTGGTAAAGAATTTTGCAAGTATGTCTTCTACATATTCTCCAGCTTCTTTTAGGATATCTAATGTAATACCATCATCGCCAGGGGCTCTTCCTTTCTTCATACTTTTTATTGCAAATGAAACTTCTTCTTTTAAGATTTTAGGAGCTGTTCCTTCGACTATTTCAGTGTCTTCGTTTAATCCACTGTTACTTTCATATAGTTTTTTGTAGAATTCTTCAACTCTTCTAAGTATTTCTTCCCTATTTCTTGTTACGGTGCCATCCTCTCCTTTTAATGCAATGATGTGTTTCTTCCCAACAGATAAACTTCCTTTAACAACCCTAAGGCTCTTGTTATTTTCAATGGCCTTCCTTACTAACTCACAGTTGAATTTTCTTATGTCTTCTTTCATGCTTTTGCGCAGAGTTTTACAAAGTTCTATGTACTCAATCCTGGAACTGGTATTTCGATTGTCCACCTTCATATCTCTTCGCCTTTTCATGAGCTGTTTCGTCTTCTCAGATAATTTGCTATTGTGCTTTTTACAGGTTACACCACCAATTTCCCCAGCAGTTTCAACTATTGTCTTAACAATGTTTTCATTTGCTTCTGAGATATCACTTTCATCAATAAGTCCTTCCAGTGCAGAAAAGCGATTTTTTAATTCCAACTTGAATGCCTCGGTATTTTCTTTTAATTTCTTTAAATCCACCCTCTTACTTACTTGTTTCCTAATGAGCTTCTGTCGTTCTAATTTAGTATTTAAGTGCACTTTACATCTCACCATTCGATGATCACTTCCAGTATTAAATCTGTTCAGTACACTGCAATCTTCAATAATTGATTTCTTGTTTGCCAGGATATAGTCAATTTCACTAGTTCCCCCATTTGGGTGTTTCCATGTCCATTTTCTTTGCGGTTTCTTCTTAAAAAATGAATTCATGATGCTAAGGTTTTCAGCTTCTGCAAATTCGATGAGTTGATCGCCACGTTCATTCCTTTCCCCATATCCGTATTTACCAACCGATGTCTCTCCTTGTTCCTGTTGTCCAATTCTTGCATTGAAATCCCCCATGATGAGCTTGATATGTTGTTTCCCTTTGGTGTGTAACTCTTTGATTTCTTCATAAAATTCTTCAACCTCTTCGTCGGTATGGCTTGATGTTGGTGCATATACCTGTACTATTTGAAGTTGGTATCGCTGGGTTAGTTGAACAACGAGCCTCGCTGCTCGATCTGATGTACTTTCAACTTCCAGAAGACAGTCTTTAATTCTTTTGTTGATTAAGAAGCCAACACCACTTGTTCTTCCAGTTTCCGTTCCTCTATAATAAAACAAATGTCCACTTTTAAGTTCCACCAACTCTTCACCTTTTCTTCTAACTTCACTGAGTCCTACAATGTCCCATTTGATCTTGTCAAGTTCTTCTTCCAATTCCTGAAGTTTTAGCTGGAAGCAATCTCATATATATATATATATATATACACATACACACATACATATATAGAAACAATTTAAATAAATGAGTTAGATTACTATTAACAATTGAATGGACCACATATAGCTAGCGAGTGCTTCTTGCAAAGCGTTTTTTCTTCACATTATTGAGACATGGTATTAGTTTAGTTGAAATCAAGTTGTCTATTTAAAGCTTTGTCCGCTGACCTTCTCCCCCTCCCTTCCTTTATGGCGTAAGGACAGAGGAAAAATATTGGAACTGCTTAGAAAATTCGATCGGAATGGAGTCTCATAGTGTGTTATTCATCATCTATATTTATCAGTTTTACAGAACCTTTGATTAAATAGAAAAATTTAAGCGATTTTTATATAATTTTATACAAACTGAACGTCATTCACTTGAAGGATAAAATAAAAATTGTAAACAGTGTATCTTTGTAATATCTTGTGACATATACAGAAACATCTGATATGATATATAAACACTGTATTGATAGACAAAGTTATCAACAGCAAATGCAATATGAGAAAACTGACTGAAATCTCTATAATTATTCGATTGACCAGTTTAGGCGTAGAAATAAAAAATATAAGTTATGCAAAACGCTTTATGATGAGTAGGCTAGTTTGACGACAAGAACATGTTTAAAGCTCGGATGAAATCATTATCCTTTTGGTGTAAGGACAAAAAGAAAAAAGTATTATTTACAGTTTAGAAATTTAGATCTGAATCAAGTCTCCAAGTATTATTCATCAACTATATCAGTTTTACAGACTATTTAATTAGATAAACCAAGCAATTTTCATCTAATTTTATACAAATTGAGTGTCATTCACTTGAAAGATAAAATAAAACTTGTAATCAGTGTATCTCTCTAGTGTCTTGTGAAATATACAAACGCATCTGATATGAAATATAGACATTGCATTGATAAATATAAAGTAAGTTAACATCGAATATAATATGAAAAAATTGACTGAAAACACTAGATTCATTCGATTGACCAGTTTAGGCGTAGAAATGATAAATTACAAATTATGCCATACGCTTTATGATGAATAGGCTAGTTTGACGTGAAGAGCGTGTTTAAAGCTCAGAAGAAATCATGATCATATAAAAGGTTAGCCTGTTAATTTCATTTACCTTTTTATGTCGCAAGAGCAATATCGGTGAAGCAACAGCAACAATAATAGTAAAGCATGCACATCCAATTCAATGATGCTAAGTTCTTTCTCTGTAAATTACATATGTCCGTCAGCGATTTGGGTATGACCCTCTCACCACGCTCAATTAGCGGAAAGTTCATTTACTTTTATGGTGCAAGGACAGTATTGGCACAGCAGCAAAAGAAACGGTAAACCATGTATATCCAATTCAATAATACCAAGTTCTTTCTCTGAAATTGTGTATGTCCGTCAGCGATTTGAGTATGACCGTCTTACCACGTTCACTTAGTATAGGAAATGTTCCCTGCTGTGTCCAGCATTGTATGCCCTTGGCACGAATTTTGTTGTAGGCCTGTTTTCTGATGTGAATAAGGCTTTCGGCTATGACCAGGCCAGTATCCTTCAGAAGTCTTTTGTTCTTGAAGACATAGTCTCTTTGAGCCATTCTTATAAATTTAATGACCATTGGTCTCGGTGATTGTCCGTGAGTGGTATTGCGACTTACGCTTCCTAGACGATGCGCGTTTTCCAAATCCTTTGATAACATGGTAGTTTTTATCTTTTCATTTAAAGTATCCACTGCAACGGTAATCGGGTTTTCGTTCTCAGTTTTCGATAAACCATATATCATGATACATGGCTGGCGAATGTATTGCTGGTGTTGTTCTAGGGCGCATTCAAGATCAATGATAGACCTTTCTAGATGTTGAACTCTATTCTCCAATGCGATACACCGTGATACCCATTCATTACTTAATTCAGTGACTTTAATATCAAAATCCTTCAGTAATCCATTTTTGACAGAGGCCAATTTCACAGCATCGATTTTCACGGAATCTGCGTCAGTCTCAGAATACAAATTCAAATCAATTTTTTCATTAATAGAGTTTTTCAACTTTTCTAAGTCCTTCGACCACAGTTTACGAAACTTTGATATTTCATTAGATATATTACGCACCTGTTTCATGTTTCAGCTCTTATAGTCAGGTTTTGTTCCATGGACAACGTTTTCAATATTGTAACGTTTTTAGTTCTTTCACATTCAATAAATTCATGATTTTGCGTATATATGTAGTTTATCCAATGACGATGTATTTCTATACCAGATTAATTGATCAGATAGTAATTAATTCATATCATTTTGTTCTGCATACTAATCTCTAATATTTATATGCATTGTTCGCCCTGAAATTTATTAACGTATCACCTTTTCCATTTAACGTAAAAGTCACGTTCGGTTCCCGTTTAACTCCACAACTGCTCTATGGCTTCTAGATATGAGTTTAGGCTCAATTTTCGAAGCACGAGCCCGAGCCCGTCTCATTTCTAACGGTTTCCCACTGCACTTCCCCTTTCCAGGGTACTTAATTTACTTTTACAGAAAAGTTTTGAAAATCTATAACTGCACCCAATTTATACAGTCTGTCCGTACATAAAACAATTGGTACACAAAGATCACCAACTACAAACAACTCAACGTGAACTGTATACAACCCTCAAACTCCAACTCGGCTAATACTTTTCCAACTGAACAGTGGCGGAAGAGAGCCAGGGGCCCCAAGCTCGAGAGATTCCTAGTTAAAAACTGCCACAACACAAAAAGCGAAAGATGCAATATTTAATATTATTCACGCATTCTACGTATATAAGTAGGCCCACAGAATGTTCGTTCATCAAAAATCATATTAAATAAAAAATCATATTAGCTCAACAATGAGTGCAAAACGATTAAATGCTTCTTTCAGAACTATAGTTTTGCCATGTATAATTAAATAAGCGAAATGAGAATTAAATGAAATTAAATTATAATGCCAGGTACCATGTTCTCAATAGCGCCATTTTTCTTATAAAAAGCTGAGGAGAGGAACGACTATGATTTGACCCCTAGGCACGCGACTTAATGCTTAACCAGCATATATATATATGCATCATCATCATCATTTCAGCCGTTGTCAATCCACTGCAGGATAAAGGCCTCCTCTGCATCTTTCCAACGAAGTCGATCTTGTGCATTTTGCTGCCACTTGTGCCCAATATATTTAATTATTTCATCCACCCATCTCGTCTTTGGCCTTTTCCTTGGGCGTGTGGTGTCCAGTGGGATCCATTCTAGGATGTTTTTGGTCCATCTGTTGTCAGTTCTTCTAGCAATATGGGCTGCCCACTTCCATTTCAAACTTTTTACCTTCGCAATGATATCACAAACTTTTGTTTGATCTCTTATCCAACTGAAGGTCTTTCGATCTCGTCGCGTGATACCAAGCATCTGCCGTTCCATGTTCCTTTGTACCACTCGTAACTTTTGGATACCTTTGGCAGTCAATGTCCATGTCTCACTACCATAAGTCAGAACAGGTAGGATGCATTGATCGAAAACTTTCCTCTGTAAAGAAATAGGGAGCTTTTTTTTAAAAATTATTTGTAGCCGGTAGAATGCTTGCCAGCTAAGCTTGATACGACGTTCGATCTCTTGATTTATGTCGCCTTTCATCGTAATTCGTTGACCAAGGTAAATGTAATTTTCAGCTTGCTCTATTTCTTCTCCCAAAACAAAGATTTTCTTAGTTTGTATAAACTTATTAAACATGATCATGCTTTTCTTCAAGTTGATTTTTAAGCCAGATGTTTCTCCTTTCATTCTGAGATCTTCAATGAGTCTTTGGAGCTCTTCTGGATCTTTTGCGAAAACACGATGTCGTCGGAGAATCTTAGATGGTTTAAATACGCTCGCCCATACTCTTTTCAGCTTGCCTTGAGGAAGTTTTTCGTAAATTACACTGGGATCAAAAGGTGTTAAAAATCAGCGGAGCGTATGTATATATATATATATATATATATCATAATAATAAACCATTATCTCTTTATCTATCCACTGCTGGATGAAGGTCTCTCCAAATGCTTTCCACACAAGTCTATCCTGAGCAATTCGCTTCCATGTCACCCCAACCTGTTTTCTTATTTCATCCGCCCATCTAGTTTGAGGACATTTTCAGGGTTTTCGGTAGTCTCTTGGAATCCAGTTTACCCAAAGGTTCGAATCACATGGAAAACTGTAGCATTAGCGTATCCAAGGGGGGGGGCAATCACTCCCCCCACCTTGAGCCGGGATTATATGATGGAAAAAGAAATGAAAAGTACCGGACACTTGGCTAAAAATAGGAATCGGAAACAAATTGCGTCCTCCGCCTTGAAAGATTGCTGGATCCGCATTTGAACTGCAGCTACTACCTATAGATGTAAAAAAAAACGGGAATTTTGGACACAATGAAAACTTTGATGGGAAGAAACCAAGATAGGTAGAATAAAGGAGATAGTCCCGTCCGCGCCTTACTTCCTATTGGTCGATTGTGTCGAATCGACCAATAAAAAGAAAGGCGCGGACGGGACTACCTCCTTTATTCTAGCTATCTTGGTTTCTATATTCAAAGTTTCCAATGTGTCCAAAATTCGATTTTTTGCATCTCTACTACTACTACCACAGTATAATCTAATCTGTCCGTGCACTATAAAATATAAACAAGCAAATAATAATTAAAACGTTAAAATAGATATCTACCAGTCTAAAGCAACGCCATCTTATGGTCATATTGGTCGTAATTAAGAACTACATTTTCTATTAACCTAAAGTTGCTGAACGCTCGTTTACGATAACGGTAAATAGAGATAAAATAAAAATGCTGTGTGTTTGTTAGGAATAGGCAAAGTAATTCATTTTTGTGAACCGGTCTTTTAAGAACAGTTCATATTCGCGACCCATTCTTTGAGACTCGTGCTTTTGACCTGGTTACTCATAATAAATACATGTAAAGGGTGGTTATAATTAAACTTGACCTATTTAGAGCACCTTGAAGCTTGAACCGTTTAGTAGATTTGCACCAAAATTGGTATATAGACTATTCAAAGGATGCGAAAAGGGAATTTGCAAAAAAAACCTTCAAAAACGTCAGCTAGGAGACGCTATATACTGCAAAAGCAACCCATGAAATGACTAACACGCAACACAAATGACATTTTTAATATTTAGTAACACTTATTGCATCGAAACATTTCAAATGAACGTTATGCGAGCAATAATTGCAGGCGTACTATGGAAAAAAAATATTTTTCACATGCAGATAGAGAGTAAAGAAATGCAGCAAGTAAGCACCTTTTAATCGTGTACAGAATGATGCAATAAAGGTTGCTCGATGTGGTCACTATCATTCACTTGTAAAAGTTTATGGCCCTGTCAAATGTTCTGTGACGGCCCTTCGGTGTTGTTAGTTGCTCCAGACATTTGTTTTGCTGCAACTACAGAAACGACAGTGCGTTACATCTACCATTTTCGTGCAAGATGGTGCGCACCCACATGTCGCACGATCCGTCAAAACTTTTTGCTCCAGCATCTCACCGATGAGCTTGTTATCAGTCGTTCGTTTAATAATCACTGGCACACGTTCGTCGGATCTCACTCCGTGCAACTTCTAGTTGTGGGATCATTTAAAGAATTTGGTTTATTGTGGAAGTGTTGCTATGTTAGCAGAATCCAAGAATTCCATGACACTGCATATGTAAAGCCTCACGGAGGATTAGTTGCGATGCGCTGTTGAACACATTCTGCATTGGCTTGAATTGTTACACGTAAATGACGGCGTCCACATTGAGGAACATCCATTACATCGTCCTGTACACGATTAACAGCTGCTTAAATGTCATATTTCTTTACGCACTATCTGCATGTTCAAATTCATTTTTTTTTCCATTGTACGCCTGTAGCGCCCGCGTACTGTTATTGCTCGCACAACGTTCATTTAAAATATTTCGATGCACTAAGTGTTACTAAATGTTAAAAATGTCATTCCTGTTGCGTGTTGGTCATTTTAAAGGTTGCTTTTGCAGTATTGCGCTAAAAAGCGCCCCATAGCGAACGTTTTTAAAGTAAATATTTTTGCAGATTCCTTTTCCGCATCCTTTGAATAGTCTATATACTAATTTTGGTGTCAATCCGTTGAACGGTTCAAGCTCCAGGGTGCTCTAAATAGGCCAAGTTTAATTATAACCTCCCTGTGTAATGGAGTATTTAATTTAATTTAATGGAGTATGTAATGGAGTTTTAATTCGTGATATCTCTATAACATTGGGTTGGCCAAAAATTTCGTTTGAGTTCATGATTTTTCCTGTAAGATGGCATACTTATTTTGTTATATTTTATAGCTCTCTGAAACTGTTAGCAACCTCATAATAGGGAGGAAAATATATTAAAACAAAAACAGTGAATACTAACCTTCGAATTACAATTTATTCTCTTTTGGGAAATAGCTTGTTCTGGGAAAAAAATTCGTTCGATTTTTGTCAATTTTCTCCGTAAGGTGGTATTTAAAAACCGAACCTTCTAGCGGGCCAATGTAATTATTATATATAGTAGCACAATTGCCCGTGCAATGAGTTTTTCAAATCCTTTTTAAACAAACAAATAAACTCTAACGAATTGTATTAAACAAAAGTAAGTTTTATGTAAAACTTAAAGCTTAATTCTTACTTCCAATAATATAGAAGTTTTGCTGATTTTTTTGAGACTACGACTGCTATACTTCGTATTCAGAGAGTGTATGCGAAGGCATTTGAAATCGCGCATGTCAGGGTCGTATCGGGGTCCCGGATTCTCCATCGTTTTTCTAGGCTGCTATTGGACTACAAGTATGATATTCCGTGATCGGAGTGCACACGCGAGGACACTTGAAATTTCGCATGTCAGAGCCATATTGGGGCGTGGCCGGAGGGTGTGTAATCTAAAATTTGAAGCTTGTGTAATAGTAACTTCACCTTAAGTAACCGTAATCATATAAAATTATTACAATTGTTCGAAGTATGTCCTTGACCTCCTCTCTCGATACGCCTCTGACATTAGATATTTCATGTGTCCTCGCGTACATTCTCTGAATATCGAATATCGTAGTCGTAGCTCAAATAGCAGCCTAGAAAAAGGATGGGGGCTCCAGACGCGAGATTTGAATTTCCATAACACTTTTAGCATTAGGACCGATTTAAACAATCTGATTGGCTAACGATGCCATCACTTATAGGTTTGCTACGCAATTTTGGCCGCCAATGTAACAGGCACCAAAAGATCAACCACTTCAGAGTTCGTAATCGTCCTTTACGTAAATCAGATTTTAATCGTGGGAAAATTTTACGACGACAATCTTTAATAGCACGCCCAATTTATTTTTAATATTACCATGAGTTGATTTTTTTTCTTTGATTTAAATTTAAAATGTAATAAATGGTTAGAAATCGTTAAAACAAAACAAAATTTTTGAAATATTGTGCTGCTAGCTTATATTTTTATAGAAAAATCATCTTTTGCCTCAATTTTTAAGTAGAAGGTCTCGAAATTTTTAAAAAAAAAAAAAGATCATATCGAGTGCGTCGAGCAGTAACGCCGTATTTAAAAAATAAAAAAGTATCTCCCTTGATTCCTGGAATTGCTTTCCTTGATTGAAATTGAAAATTACTATTTTTGAAATACAGTAAAACCTCCCTAAGGCGACCATCGTCGGTTCCGTGAAAAAGAGGTCGCTCAGAGAAGTGGTCTCCGAATGGAGCTAAATTTAGAATTGGGTCTATGGAGGGGGGAAGGAAATCCATTTCCAGAATTGATGGTCGTTAAGAGAGATGGTCGCAGAATAGAGGTGGTCGTTACGAAAGATTTTTCTGTATGTAATTGAAAATTATTTCCGAGTTGTTTTGTATTTATGGAAAATGCATATTCGGCAATTTTCACGATGACCGCAATTGCCCAATAACCATGAAAACACACACACACACACACACACAACTGGGTTGCGTTTTTCATGTAAAAACCCGGGTATTTGCCAACCCTGTTTGCCCTGCATCCAAGTTAAGTCTATATGAATCCATTATTTAATAACTCATTAAATGATTTGAATAGTTAGAAAATACATTACTTTTAAAAACGTTTGCTCAATTACATTTCTTATATTGGAGCACCTGCAGGAAGCACCAGGTTTTAACTACGAAATCACGTTCTTTTGTATTATTAACCATTCTAACATTTTGACCAAAATTTGGTCAAAACAAGAAAGAAAAAAACCCGCCAATTTGACGAGAATTATTTCGATCTTGGACCCGGCAGCAGTCACTTGTTCAGCTAATCAGATTGCTTAAATCAGGTCTTAATCAGTGGCGTAACTACAAATTTTGGGCCCTTACGCAAAACCATAGCAGCCCCCAGTTTCAAATTTGGGGGCTGGAAGAAAGTTACCAGCGTTCAGCTGTCTTTGATTTTGGGTGTGTTTCTGTTTCCTTTCTGCTAACGACAGGGTAAGTTGGGGCCACTACACATCCTTGAAAATGGTTTAATGTTTAGCCGCGATAAAGGCTTCACCACCATCTAGACTCTTGGGAAATAGATCTTGATGGGCCATAAGGCTCACTGTATCTACGGCGGATAGCTTAGAACTTATGGATGGTCTACTATAGGGCCCATCGCGCAGAAAAATTAATGAATAAATTAATAATAATAATTAAAATATCCGTTTCTCAGAGAAAGTAAAAAGAAAGAAAAAGCAAATAAAAAATTCTATGTTTATTTTATTTAGAGTTCTTTCTGGCAAAATTTGGGTTCCCCTTTTGAAGTGGGCTCTTGGGCGTTGCTTTAGTTTGTTCTATAGTAGCTATGCCAATGGTCATAATGATAAAAGTGTTTTGGAAATTCAAATCTCGCTCTCCGGGCCCCTTCTCCAATAGATCATTGGCTACTTATATTTATTTAAATAAATCGAACACTACGCAGATTAAATTAAACAACAATATAAATCAACGTTTATTGGCGTAGTGATACCAGCGCCGATGTTATGGCGTGATTAGATGGTGAAACGTTCGAAAGAAAATAAATATTTCTGCGTTCGGTGGGACCTGAACCCACGACCTTCCACTTGCCTGGTGGAGGCTCTACCATCTGAGCTACGAACGACAATATCCAATCCCTTACGAACGTATATAAAGACTTTACTGAAGCCGGTCATTTCACAGAATGGTGTAGTATATGGACTATTTTTTAAACCAAATCACAAAAAGATTGGTATTAAATTGATCGAAATGCCCGTTGCAGCATATGTATTTAAATAAATCGAACACTACGCAGATTAAATTAAACAACAATATAAATCAACGTTTATTGGCGTAGTGATACCAGCGCCGATGTTATGGTCGTGGGTTCAAGTCCCACTGAACGCAGAAATATTTATTTTCCTTCGAACGTTCCACTATCTAAGCACGCCATCATTGATTGTTTGGTGGTGACCACGATCCGTGAACGATGATCGCGAACTACAAATGAGGACAATGAACTGCAAACGAAGAACGGTGACCGCGAACTAAGATCGTGAACTGCAAACGATGATCACGCACTGTGACGAAGAACGATAGTTCATAAAAAAAGAAATCTATACAAACGGGTTATTTTTGTGAATAGTTAAAAAAGACCCGTTCGTTCATGAACGACCCATCTCTAGTGTTTGGTATATAAAAAAAAAGTCAGTACGCGACGTGTATGTTTGCTTTATACTTGAATACTAACTGGAAAATAATACCTTTTTTATATTTCCAAAATGTGTAATCGACAATGGGTGTTACGTTGTCGCAAATTCATTCCAATCCTGTTTGATAGCCGAACTCACTTTATAACGACTTCACGGAGTAAAATAAGGTATTCTAAACTTTCTCAGATTAATTTTTCTTCTGCCCCTGGAAAAGCATCCTCTCAAAACTATAATAAATATATCATTTCTGGATTAGCTGCTGCATCTGCTGCCGTTGGTTATATTTATTTTACCTCAAAGAGTAAAGAAACGCCCAGCGTTATCGACCAGGATTATGCAACTCCTGTAAAATACGTGGATCCGCATTTAGATGACAATTTAACTCTGTTAGAGGAATATGGGCCGATTCCTTATTTATTAATTGGTGCAGGCTCTACATCATTAGCTGCTTTTAGAGCTATCCGAATCAATGATCCAACTGCTAAGATACTTGTTCTTGGTGAAGAACCATTCTATCCTTACATGAGACCACCTCTATCTAAAGAAATGTGGTTTTCTGAAAATCCCAAGATCGGACAAGAACTTGTTTTTAAGCAGTGGAATGGGCAGGAAAGGTCTGTCTTTTTCGAGCATGACAATTTTTATTGTTCAGTTAAACAATTGCTTGAAAACCAAAATGGGGGTGTGTCAGTTATGCGTGGAGTAAAAGTGGTTCGTGTTGACCCAGCTGAGAGAGCAGTTCATTTAAGCAATGGCAAAATATTGCATTATGAAAAATGTCTTTTAGCTACTGGTGGGACTCCTAAAAACTTACCGATTTTTGAGAATGCTAGTAATGATATAAAACGGCATGTTACCTTATTCAGAACCATAGAAGACTTTCGAAAACTGGATCAAGTGACCAGAAAAGCAAGATCTGTAACTATCATCGGTGGTGGATTTCTAGGTAGTGAATTGGCATGTGCTCTTGGCAAAAGGCATAAGCAGTTGGGGCTGGAAGTCATTCAATTGTTTCCTGAGAGTGGAAATATGGGCAAAGTTTTGCCAGAATATTTAAGCAACTGGAGTACTGAAAAAGTAAAAGCTGAAGGAGTTACGGTCATTCCTAATACTACAGTCAAGAGCGTTTCTAAAGATGGGCAAAGAATTTGTTTGCATTTGAGTAAAGGAAATGACATAGTAACCGATCATGTTGTTGTTGCTGTTGGCTTAAGTCCGAACACAGATTTAGCTGAAGCTTCTGGACTAGAAATTGATGAAAAACGTGGTGGTTTTTTAGTTAATGCCGAACTGGAAGCACGCAAGAATTTATGGATTGCAGGAGATGCTGCATGCTTTTATGATATAAAGTTAGGACGTCGACGTGTTGAACATCATGATCATGCTGTCGTTAGTGGTCGTTTAGCTGGAGAAAACATGACTGGAAGTGGAAAGCCTTATTGGCATCAGTCAATGTTTTGGTCTGATTTGGGTCCAAAAATAGGCTATGAAGCAATTGGGATTGTCGATTCATCATTGCCTACTGTTGGTATATTTGCAAAAGCATCAGAGAGTGATACACCACAAGCACTTGTAGAAGCCACTGGTGAAGGCATTCGCTCAGAAATAGAGAAGGTGGATGAATCCACAGAAATGGTATTTGAAACGACAGTTCCACGTCCTCCTAAATCTGATGATGATTTTGGAAAAGGCATAGTGTTTTATCTTAGGGATAAAATAATTGTTGGTATTGTTTTGTGGAATGTTTTCACAAAAATGCCAATTGCTAGAAAAATAATCAACGAGTCAACACCAAGAGATGATTTAACAGAAGTTGCAAAACTTTTTAATTTGAAGGCAAAACCAGTAGCAGAAGAAAATAATACAGAATGATTATATTTGGTGCATGTTGTTGAAACAAATAGGTTACATGTTGTAGAAACATAAGCTGCAGTTAGTGTGATTGTATTATTTTAGAATTCCATATTTGTGATATTATACTTAATTTTATAATTGCCAGGAGGGATTTGATTACAATATATATATATATATAGTAGCCAGCTTTAATGAACATGTTCAAATTGTGTGTATTGAAGCCTATACGAGGCATCCATGTGTTTTGTATTTCTTCTATGCACAATAATAAAATGTAGCACAAAATTGTTATATTCCAACTCAAATGATACAAGATTCCCTTACAGGTAACATATAATATTTTTAATGCATATTTTTTACATCAGTATTTATGAGCGTTAACCTATATATAAATTTAATTATCGCTCTTTTGTTTTAATTTCTCCTATGTGACTGCATATTAATCTTCCCGACCATAGTACAGAACATGTACCCTAGTGCTTTTTAGCGGGAAGTGTTTCCAACATGCATGGCAACAGTGACACTGACTTGCCACCATGTTGTTTACGTCATCTTAACAACATGGATGTCTCGATTCAGCGTAGTTTAGAAAAAAAAAAGTCATACTGACCTTTATTGTGCTTCTTTGTCAGATGTGTATGGTTTTTATAGCGTTTAAAAACGTGAGAAACAAATCTTTGGTATATTTTTGTGCCGGCGTCCCCACACAAATTTCCGGAAGTAGGAGTTGAACAGTTCCTCATTCACAACTATGGTTTTTCCATACTTCCTTCTTTCCCCCTCCACCACTCCCTTCTATCTCCCCTTTCTCGCCTCCTCATCCTTCCTTCACTACTACATCCCTACCTGTATCCCCTTCCGGGCCTCCTAGTCCTCTCCCTATAACTCTACCTACACCTACTTCCTGGCCTCCATGCCTCTTTCCTCCTCCTCCCCACTACCTTGCCCCTTCCCCCTCCTCACCTATTATGCTATCTGGAAGAGGCACTTGAAAGTGTCATTCAAAAGAGGCCTAGCCCACAATCTCTTTTCACACATCCAGACGAAAATAATCCTTCTTTCATAACCCACTCCAGCACATTTTCTCCTTCAACCATAATTCCACAAAAACAGACATTAACTGTTCATACTTAATACCATTCCCTGCAACGAACACAGCCAAAACAACGACGGAACATGTGAAAATGCCCTTGCAGGTCCATATGCCTGTACGTGTGACTTCACACAGTCTATGACATTATAAGCCGATTTCCAAATACTTTTGACTCTTTTCAAGAGGAAAAAGCACTGGGGTACATGTTGTGTACTATTACCTCTTCCCCTTTGGTCACCAGTGGTTCCAACTTTCTTCTTGCATGTCGCAACTTCCTTTCACGGTGTGGCCATCATGGATTAGTCTGGAATTTTTAGAAATGTATTAAAAAAACTCACTTATGTTTTTGGAAGCTGTGAAAGTGATCTTTCTCTGCAAACAGCCAATAATGATTTGAAAATCATCTTATTTTTTTATTTTGACTAATGCAAGCTTAACCAATTCAACATGTTGCAGAGCCTACATTATCTGATTTTTTTTTTATGACAAGGGGGTGAGGGGGCATCCCCCTCCACTAGGTTTTCACTGATTCATGAAAAGTATGCCGACACAAAAATCTCTTCAAAACATCATTCGGTAAAACTACAGATGAATCCCCTGTTTTGTCGCCAAAACTGATGCTATACTCTTAAAACGGAAGGGAAGTTTTGTGGAGCATAAAAAATGTGTGCATACGCGGGGTAGTTTTATTGTAGTGTCCGTCATGGCTGTGGTGTTTTGTGAGTTATAGCGATAGGATGAGCGAACATTTAATTTTTTTTTTGTTTTTGTAACAGATTGAAATTGAAAGTATATTTGGGACGGAGAGGGGGTATAGGAAGAAGAGGTATGGGAGGAAAAGGTTAGAGGAGGTATGGGGGGGGAGGGGTTAGAGGAGGTATGGGGAAGAGGTTAGAGGAGGTATGGGGAAGAGGTGGAGGAGGTATGGAGGGAACGAGGGGAGAGGAGGTATGGAGGAGATGAGGAGAATGTGATGAAAAGCTGTTTGACTCATACTACGCAGAGTATATGTGGAGGCGGCGTCACAAAGACGAAGTGGAGGAAATGACTCCAAAGGCAATAAAAAATCAGACGCTTAAAGACAGAAGTTTTTTTTTTTTGTTAAAAAAATCTGAAAAGAGTATAATAGGTAGTAAACTCAGTATAACAGGTAATTACTCCTTAAAAAAACATGGCGGCCGGGAAGCGAACGTGTGATGGTGTAATCCAAGAAGGAGGTTGCCGTGCCTTGACCATAAAGCTCACAGGGGATACACGTGTAGTTTGGACAATCATTCCAACATTGCAGACATTCATTTCCGAAATATTACAAGGTGACGTTTAACAACTGAGGCCTTTTCAATTCCAGCCTGTTGAAGGAAAAAATTAAAAAAATACATTCAATGTCTGCTCTTATATCTACGTTGCAGCATGGCTGGAGCTGACACTATGAAGTACATGCACACATGGACCATGCCCAAAAAAATCTCTGACCAACTTTAAGGGTATGGCATGAGTTTTGGCGATGTTGTGGAAGGAGCTTGGCAAGTGGTGGGGGTGGAAATTAATATTCAGTTTACCAATTTCTCAAAATTTTATAGTTTTAAGAATCATTTCAGAAGTTACTGCGCATTGGTTTTAATCTTTAGATTTTTTTTTAAAATCCTGGGATTCATAAAGCTCATCATTTTAAAATCAATGCTTTAACTTTTTTAATTTATTTTTAAAATAAATCACTGGCTTAAATCTGATTTAATGAAAATAAAATGAAAATGATTTTTCTTTTATCATTTTGTAAACACACAGTGTTGGCTCGCCAGAAGAAATTAGTGGGGCTGTCCAATAATTTTTTAATATAATATATTATTAAAATACACAAAATCAAACATTTTCTACACTTTAACCAAATTGTTACAGTTCAAGCTTGATCTATTCATTTAAAAATGAAATCCATTCTTCTTGTTTTAATTTGTGCGAAAAGATCAATAATTTTCTCCTTGATCTCTGGATGACAACTGAGAAAATTTTTCTCCATTGAAAGCACTGCAAGCGCATTTAGTCGTTCCGAATTCATAGTGCTTCTTAGAAAAGTTTTTATTCTTTTCAGTGTTGAAAAGTAGTGTTCTGCCTCTGATGTAATCATGGGAACTGTCAAGAGGATTTTTATCAGTTTCATAATTTCACTAAAAACATCATCTAGATTATTTCCATGATACAATTCAGCAGCTCAGTTAATTTGCAATATTCATGAATATCAGACCTACAATGGAATGCTTTTAGTTCAGTTTCAAGCTTTTCTTTGTCAGTTTTCTATTAAATAAAAGAACTGAAAAAAAAAGAAATAGAATAGCTGGAAGCAGGATAATAATCTAATTCTATACTTTATCACATTCAAGAATATGGTACACGGTTTTTAAGTACAACACACGTGGAGTAAAACAAACTGCCTTCCATCAGTACGCCAGGGTCAGCACTGCGGGAGCGACAGTGCTCACTCCCCCTCACATCCAGCTTCCTATGTGCGCATGCACACAATAGTCAAACACTACGTCGCTGTAACTGTGAAGCGCACAGTTCCATACAAAGATTTTTTTATCTTTTTCATAAACTGGGGGATGGCTACTGACATTAAGCTTAAGGATTATATATTGTACAAGTATAAAGAAAGAATTAAAGAAAAAAGGACTCATCATATTAAATGTTATCGATAATATCAAGTGGAAATAGGGGGTGCTGCAGTTCCACAGTGCCTATATGTGAGCTGCCACTGAAAACACAGTATCCAAGGCAAAAATAACTTTTCAAATGATTTCATCACATTTCTTTACAGTTCATGGTCAACTATTCCTAAAGGCAGAGTTATTTCTATGTGTTTTGCCACCTTAGGCAAGAATTGAAAATTGCCGCCCCCCTCACCCCTTTACTATTATCACTGTTTCGCCTATATTCCCCCTCTCTACGACCACCGACATACATAACAATGTAAATTTTCTATTATACTTTGAATCATTAAACCCGTTAATTATATTTATATTTTAAACTTATATTAGTTATTTTGTAATATTAGAATATTGTGAATAGTAAAACAATTGCTACATGTTATAATTGTTTAATTTCAACATTTTATATTTTTGAAAATTGTAATATTGACGGAGTAATATTTCAAAACACAACGTTGTATTATCAGAGCTAGAAGGCTTAAATGTATTAGATATAAAAGAACTTACGTGCTAAATTAAACAATGAGACATATCAAACATTTTTACATTCGTCAAAGTAAAGACTTATTAAGTAATTGTCCCGTATGCTTTTGAAAACAATTATATGTTTTAATTTTTCTTCTTTTTCATTTTTTCTCCTCATTTGCTCAATTTTTTCTTTGTTTGATTTAAAATTAAAATTTTTACGCCATTTTGCCGCCCTAGGCTGTCGCCTACTCTGGCCTAATGGTAGAAACAACCCTGCCTAAAGGACAAAGTAGTGTGTTTCCTCAATCTAAAAAAGTATTTCCTTAAATACATTACTAAAAAGGGATGTCACTGCATGACATGTTACCCAACTGAATTCTAGCCAGTTTTGCCAAAACTGGCAATCGGCAAAGTGACCAGATGCCATGTTGTTTACAGCGTTTTTCGTAATTTTCGTGAATCGGTAAAGGGGTTGTGGAGGGGAGGGGGGGAGACCCCATGTCTCCCACTTCAGGCTGCACCCTTGCTGTCCATTTAGATAGGATTCAAGTACCCATGAATCAGTATGTGGAATCATAAAAATCCTGCAAAGTCCGGAAAACAAAAGCATACAGACATATATAACGTCAGAGTGTATGACGTCACAAACTGATCTAGTGTAATTTAGTATAATTTCAAGAGGACAGAAAGAGAAGTGGGTAACGTGTCATGCAGTAGCACCCTAAAAAAGGTATTTCCTCAATCTAGCATAATTTATTCAAATCATCAAATATTTTCGGAAATATCATTTTGCTTGGGCCAGATACAATGAATTAAGTGATACAGTGACAGTGCCACACAGTGGAGTGAATTTACCAACATAGTGTGTTGGAACTCTATATGTAACTGTTTAGAGAGTTACATTAAAAACTAGCCAATTTTCATGCAGATAGTTGAAGAAAATAGAGATATAATAGATGCAAAAATGAAGTTGAAAGTCATGAACATGGGTATAAAGGGAAATGTTGAAAATCTTCTTTAATTAAAACTGATTTCTGTTGCATATAAAGTTAAAAAAAATAATAGTTGCAGTATTTCTAAATCAGAAGTTTGGAAAGATTTCAAGAACAGTATAAAATACCCTGCTTGTGATACATCTTCGTATGTTATAAGATGTTTAAAATACTCCATGCATCTCTAGCTTACTATTTGGCATGTTTATTATCTCCAAATTTTGAAGCAGAATGCTCATCAAGGAGTGAGAAGGAGCAAGCAATAGATTTTGTGAAAAAGAAATTCAAGGATACCTCATTATTACAGGATGTTTACGGATCTGAAAAGCCTGGAAAAATCAGGGAAATTTGAAATACAAAGGCCAAAGTCAGGGAAATTTGAAATTCATTGTTATAATAAATAGCTTATTAAAATAATTTTCCTGAACTGTGCTTTTCATACCACATTGCATACTGAAAATTTTGAAAAACTTATACTTTTGACTAAACTTCTTCCAAAAGTTACCATTTTGCACCAAAACTAATATAATTTATATAAAATTATTAAGCCTAGATATTTCTCAGGAGAAAATGTTTGCCAAATATGTAACTAAAACTTGAAAAACAAAAAGTGTTTTTAGCTAAATTATCTAATCTGTAAGGAATTTTGATCATACCACTTTTCCTTTATACAGGCCTGCACAAAAGTTTAGACACAACACAAATTTGAGTATAACAAAATACTATTAAAACTGAAGAAGTAGGAACTTTAATATTACGAAGTATGAACACATGTAATATGCAAATTAAAAATTTGAGAACAGAAATCACATCAGTAGCGAACTTGCTGCAATATATAACTTAAAATAAGTAAAATATGTGGCACAAAAGTTTAGGCACAAACATAAATTTTAGCACTTGCATAAGGAAATGAACAATTTTAATAATCAATGTAGCCACCATTACTTCGTATTAGATTAAATACGCGGTCGTTCATTGAAAGCACAAGATTTTGAAAGGTTTCTGGTTCAAAATTAAACCACGCTTCTTCTATAGCCTTTTTAAGTTCTAAAACGGACGGATATTGCTTTCCATTGGCATACACAACATTCGTTAGTATGCCCCATACATTTTCGATGGGATTACAGTCAGGACTAAGAGCAGGCCAATCGAGAACTGTAATATTTTTAGCGCTCATCCATTCTTTTGTTGACCTGGATGTGTGGATGGACGCATTATCTTGTTGGAAAACCCAGTTTCGTCCACATAAAAGTTCGCCAAAAGGTAATAGGTGACTTTCAAGAGTTGCCTGGTATGCCTTGGAATCTTGTTTTCCATTCAAAAACGCCAAAGAAGTCTGTCCATTGAAGCTAAAGGCTCCCCAAACCATGACTGAACCTCCTCCTTGACGTCTGCTGAACCGACTTAAGGGGCGTTTTCGAAGATCGTGCCAGTAGTGCGAAAGGCCATCGGGACCATCTAAGTTCCACTTTTTTTCATCACTAAATAACACCTGCAGCCATTCGTCACTGTATGATATGTGCTGCCTTGCCCATTGTAGTCGTGCTTGTTTATGATGTAATTGCAAGCAGGGCTTGCGGCGCATTTTTGCATATCTCAAATGCCTGCATTCTACAATCCTTCTACGTATGGTTTCTCTTGACACTCGCATTGCTAACGTGTTTTTTATTTGATTTGCAGACAGGCTTTCATTTGAAGCCAATCTTCGTATTTGTCTATCATCCCGAATGCTGGTCACTCGAGGCCTCCCAGATCGTGATTTTGGTTGATACTGATCACCCCGGGATAACACTCGATAAATGCCTCGCTTTGAACGGTTCAATGCAACAGAAATTTGAGTAACAGATTTACCTTTAGTTTTCAGCCTCCAAATCTTCAAAATCTCGTCATTCGTAAATTGCTTTGACTTCGGCATCGTTCTAAGCATTCTAAATTATTTCAGGCCTTATATAACAACTCTGGGAAACGCCCCTTCGATCACTTGGGAACTTCGCGCCGTTAATTTGCATAAATCTGACATATGTGCCTAAACATTTGTGGCATGCAGATTCCAATATTACGGTGTTGGGATATTTTGTTTCAGTACTTTTGGTAATCTTTTAAGTTGCACAATTTATTATTGGTTCTAGGATTATTTAGATACAATATCGGCGAAGTTCAATGCAAATTCTCGCTTTTATTTATAATTTGCCTCTGTGTCTAAACTTTTGTGCAGGCATAGCCGTTGAAGTCATACACATTTTAAATGAAATAGATGAAACATCAGCTTTGCGATTATATAGTTAAACTTTTATAATGAACTCAAAAAAGGCTGAATGAAAATATTGGTTATAAATATTTAATAATTGCAAGTTTTTTGTGTAAGAAAAGTGAATTTTTAATAGTTTTTTATTCATAAATTTACAGGTTTGTGTTATTGGATTTTATGGACTTGAAACTCGTTTTGATTACGCAAATTTTAATCCATTGTGTGTTGTTTATTGTAATTAGGGACTGGAAATCAATTAAGATTTGGTCTAGAAACCTGGAAAAGTCAGGGAAGTTTGAAATAGAATTTGGGTAGACACCCTGTTATCAGATATCATTCTTACATTTATTGTTGGTGTACCACCTTTCAATCCTGCTGGAGTTGAAAGGAGGGTTTTCACATTTGGACTTGTGCATAGCAAGTTCTGAAATCAATTAGAGGTGTTGAGAAGGCAGCAAAATTGGCACTTTTATTTAAATCCTTAAATGTTGGTTTTTAATAATATCATAATTGAAATAAATGCATGCCTTCAGCCTCAAGAAGAAATCAGAATATTGAATTTTTGTTTTTTATGTTATTAAATATGTTATTTAGATATTCCCGTAAAGCTTAAGAAGAGTAAATTGCATGTTTACATAAATATTCTAAATAAGCTTTATATGATTTAACATATCATGGTTTAGAGACTGTATCATAAAATAAATTTAGCTTTAAATATGGTCTCCTTATTCAGGAAAAAGTTACACTACAGATCTAGACAGTGATTTGTTTTCCTTAACATTTTTTTTTTTTTTTTATAATTCAATGAGGTCTAAAGCTTTGCTTATGGTACCTTATATGAAATTTAATATAGGTGGAAAACTGATTAGAGATTTTATGTTTAATTATCTCACAACTTGTAACTAAATTTTATTCTTTGAATAAATTGTTCAGTGGAGAATATTAAATATTTAAAAAAATTTCAGTTAACTTGGATATTAATATCAAGCAACAGTGACGTTTATTATGCATACTGATATGTAGATGTACATAGGCACAATGCAAAGCCAGTCATGGTTTTAGAATTCATGTTAAGTCGTTGCTCTCACATCTCAGCTAAAGTGTTTATGGGATATAAAATTGCATCAAATTATATAATGTGTATATGCGTGTGTGTGTGAATGAATTCTTTTATCTCTTCTGTTTAAAAAAAAAGACAGCAGTAATGTTTCTCAAATATATTATTTTCAAGTTTATCTGGGTAAGATTTTACGCATTTCACACATACTTCGTGGTTGGTGTTCTATATACACAAGTTCAATGGATGTGTATCATATGTAGGACTCAGATGTTGATGATCTAAAATTTCCTACAAAATGGCCATAAAATCATACAGAAAAATTACCCCAAAACAGTTTATATTAAAAATTTTCAAATTATAAAAACAATTTTAACTATTTAGACAATTCATAGACTACAATTTTTGTATTTTCTTCATAAAATGCTCCACAAAACCACAGAAGAAGAAAAGGCAAGTAAATACTTGTTATAAATGAATTTTTATATAATCTATAATCTAATTACTTGCAAATATGTCAAAATTACATTGAATATTTAAATATGTGTTTTAACACTACCAAAAGTGATAGATTATCCATTATCTGAAAACAAATTCTTATACCGTGAAAAGCTTCCCTCAACATCTCTTATGGTTGGGATATATGTGAAGGGAATGAATTCACTTATAGATGATATACTTTTTCAATGTTTCAGCCTCTCTGGTTAAGATATCAAATTTTGTTCTGGAATCCAGAGGGTTTTTTTTCTAAAACAGTCTAATTTTGAAATAAAATAGTGTACAATCTTCCCATTAGTCAAGGGGTTCTCAAACCTTTTCTCCTGTGTACCTTTTCGTCCTGCCCGAGTGTGTTGGCATACTCCCTGAGAAGAATACGATATAAAATTCGTGGATGCTATAGTATAGATAACAGGCAAGTAGTATTTCTTTATAATTTTAGTCAATGCATAGTTACGCATTTAATGAGATGGATGAGCTTGGCTCTTTTCAATAAGTAAATCAATTCTGGGAACCTTTTCAGAGAGACACACAACAATGCATATTATTTTTGACAGTTTTGCACAGTACTTAGTTTTGATTGTATACATTGTTGATAAACCTTGTTCACAACAATAAGTCGATAGTTATACACATAGGCGTAGAGTTATACTGGCCTGTGGGGCCCTCCCCCCAATAATTTGAAATAAATTACAATTTTACATATATTGCAATGTATAAATGCCCATAAAATATGCTTGGAGCCCCCCAATAATTTTGAGAACTCTACATTGATAATTATACAATAATTTGGACATCCACATATAGATTAGCTCAAACTAGAGCTTGTGTAATTTTGGAGAAAAAGAGACGCTTTCCCCATCCTGGATTCGAACCAGGGTCCCTCCGTTTAGCCCGGAGTGTCTTGGACCGCTAGACGAATGAGGACAGGAAACAACGCTCTCTTTCTCCGTATGTAAAGGTGTTAAGGTATTATTACCCTCCGCAGGGATAACACAATTGCCAAATAATGGTCAACACACAAAGCCTCTGGCGAAAGTTTTTTTTTTTAAAAAAAACCTCTCAAACTCTTCCTGGATGCTTTGTGTTGACCATTATTTGGCAATTGTGTTATCCCTGAGAAGGGTAATAATATCTTACATTAGTAAGTTCATAGGAACAGCAAAAGACAGGATGGGTGGAGTGAGGCGAGAAGAACGAATTTAGAAAGCAAATTGCCTCTTTCTATTTTGGAAAAAGGACAGAAAGGAACTTCAAATCATAAAAAGGGGCGAAGTGTTAACTCGTTCACATACCCAGGGGTATGCATATTCCAGATTGAGAACCCCTGACTAAGTCTTTTATTTAGTACTTCGTTTGTTTTATTGATGCACAAAATCACATCAACAAGTTTCATACCTTGTGTTTCTAAGCCTTTTATAGTGGAAGATAAAATGCTGAAGTTTGATTTTACATATGCCAAATTTCCTGATCTTATGTAATTTGAATAAATGGTGCATCTTTTGGTTCAAAGTTTATTTACTATAAATTTTATAATCTCAAAATTATCACTGCCATAATGGCAAGTACCTAGCCATGTTCCTCAATCTATTATCCAAGGCTTTGGTGGAAGAAAATGCAAGCTAGAAACTTGTATTTTGAAAACTTCTATACAATAAGATTTAAAAAAAAAAGTTTTTTTTTGACAATAGAAGATAGTTTATACAGGGCCGCAGTTAAGGGGGGGGATGCGGGTACCGGGGCCTGGAGCTTTAAGGGGTCCGGAAAGGGTTTTTTTTTTAACCCTGACTGAACTTGTAGGTGACCAAAGTTCCTGATTTATTTTAAAAAGAAAAATTAGAACGATTAGACAGAACTAGGGTCTGATGAATTCTGGCCATCTTTATCTCAGTGTATCCCCTTTTGCAGGGCTATGTTGCAGGGGAGGTAATTGATTTTCGTGACAGACAAGACACAAATGCTGAGGGTCAGCTTTTTTTTTTTTTTTTTGAAGGGCCCGGTGAGATCAAAACCAAACGCTGTTTTAAAATTTTTGCTTTCATTGCCGTCCGGCTTGTGTTCATTTCCACTTTTGCTGAATTACTTATCTTTTAGCTTAAATATCACTTTACCTCTTGAAAACTGACATGTGTTCAGTGCCGAATTTACATATAGGCCAACTTGGCCCAGATCCTGCAGAGACCTACTATTAGTTGTTTAAGCGTTATTTTAACTCTAATGTTGATTTCGAAATTGTAGCATACTGTCAAACTCGATTATAACAAGAAAATAACAATATTTGTTTGTTTACATTCATGATATACAGGATAAACTCCTTCATTGCAAGAGAAACCTGTTGTAGCAAGCAACAATGTAGTAAATTTCCTCCCTTGATTTGTGTAGGTTAAGTCAAAAAAAAATATATTTTCTCCTTTTGTATAAAGATTCTGTCTTAGTAGGTCTAGAGTAATAAGGAATTTTCTTACATAATGTGATGCGAAAATATGTAAAAATCTGATACTCAAATGTATGATATATAAATAAATGATGCTGATTTTCGCTGTTCTATTATGGTTTTTTTTTTTTTTATATCAACTGATTTTAATGGTAACTTGGCTTTAACAAGAACTCAGATATAATGATCAAAAGTGTTGATCCCTTAATGTTCGTTACAAACATCTGCACAACTGTATTTTTATACAGTGGGATCTCGATAACTCGAATGTTAACAGATTTCTCGTTAAATTGAAGTGATACCCATTCCTTTTGAAGCGCAATAACTCGAGTTTACAAACTCGAGTTACAAATCGAGTGTAAACTCGAGTTTACATCGAGGTTCCACCATATTTATATACCCATGGTTGGATTATCATCCAGTATACCATCTGAAGGTCTGCTTTGTAGAAGTTATGATTTCACCATTTAGGTCCTATTTCAGAGATTGATTTAGGGCGGTGCAAGCAGTTCTGTTGCACAGGGCACCAAATAGCCTAATAACCCCAACATACGAACAAGTCCACATCCAATCTGATCATTTAATCACTCATTATTAAATACATTTTAATGAATCAAATTAATATTTTGTAAGTTTTAACAATACTTCTTCCTCAACTACTTCTATTTAATTAAATTATAGTGAAAGAAAAGTCTCTCCATCAAACTTCAATATGAAACTACAATTAGAAAGCTAGAAAGTGAAAATTACATTAAAATGGATGAATTTGATTAATTACATAACTAACACTGAATTATAGATTATTAAAACGCGTTAAGACTTTAATTTTCATGTCCAAAATTTTTATTTTTGGCTGTTTAACTTATGCTACAACAAGTACTTACACTCATCAAAGTATTTGTGGTTTGGTTGCACGTTTTTTGTCGTAATGAAATTTTGATTGTCATCATGCTTTTCCCCCAATACCACGAGGAGTAAAAAATTATCTACGAAATTCCTTAAGCCAGTTAAAATTAAATTGTTTATATGTATAATGCATTGAAAAAAGGCTGTCGATAACATTATGAAGAATTGATAATTTTGCTGAAGAAAGAATAAGGAATATTATTTTTAATAAAAATTTTATAACCTATGTAATATAAATGAAAATTTCGAATTATCATTTTTTTAAGTCATGTGGGATGTTTTTTTAACTGAGGCGAACAAGATGAAACATACTTTTAAGCAAATAAAGCCAACTAAAACCCGTTAGCACTCCCTTCCCTTTTGCACCTGGGGCAACCCCCACCCTACTATCCCCCCATGTCCCGATTTTTGACTGCAAGATTTTTTTGAAGGTGGCTAGCTTAAAAAACCCTGATAAGATGCCTTACCTTCTAAATGACTTTTCTGCATGTGTATGTGTACACAGAGTAAATCTGTTTTAACAAACTTCTAATAACGAAAAATATATATAGTGGAACTTCTCTACATGGCCACTTTCTTGCGCCTTATAACTAAACAGGCAAAGGGATTGACTCATTACTAGAAACACCATTGTGCGTATCACTAAAGAAAGTTTTGCTATCTCATGCAACATTTCCTCTTCATTTTATGTAAATCGAACACTACGCAGATTAAATCAAACAACAAAGTCAATTAATCAACGTTTATTGGCGTAGTGATACCGACGCCGATGGTATGGCGTGATTAGATGGTGCTCAACACATTTCTTCAGTACCTGAACTCCACACCTTATCTGAGCCGAGTTCTACCCACTGAGCTATGAACTACAATATCTAATCCCTTTACGAACGTATATATATATACTGCTGCCAGTTATTTTCGCAGAATGGTGTAGTACATAGACTACTATTTAAATCAAATTGCAAAGAGACTGGTATTAAATTGATCGCTATGCATGTTGCAGCATATACGTTCGTAAAGAGATTATATATTGTCCTTCGTAGCTCAGTGGGTAGAGCCTCCGCCCGGCAAGTGGAAGGTCGTGGGTTCAGGTCCCACCGAAGGCAGAAATATTTATTTTCTTTCGAACGTTTCACCATCTAATCACGCCATACCATCGGCGTTGGTATCACTACGCCAATAAACGTTGATTGATTGACATTGTTGTTTGATTTAATCTGCGTAGTGTTCGATTTATATAAAATAAATACATATGCTGCAACGGGCATTTCGATCAATTTAATACCAGTCTCTTTGCAATTTGGTTTAAATAGTAGTCTATGTACTACACCATTCTGCGAAATAACTGGCAACAATATATATACGTTCGTAAAGAGATTATATATTGTCCTTCGTAGCTCAGTGGGTAGAGCCTCCGCCCGGCAAGTGGAAGGTTGTGAGGCCCTGCGGTGGCGCAGTGTGGTAACGCGTTCTCCTATTGCGCGGCTAATCCGGGTTCGACTCCCAGCAGTGCAAAAAGAACGCTTACTCAGAGATCTCATAAAGATCGCACTGCTCACTGTAGTCCGGGGTTTGGTTCCCCAGGCCTTAAGAGGTTCGGATTCCTCGGAAAACAGTAGGTCCCGGCGCAGCATGACCACTGTAGTCTTTGAGCCGTAAAACCAAAAAGAAAGCGAAATGGAAGGTTGTGGGTTCAGGCCCCACCGAAGGCAGAAATATTTATTTTCTTTCGAACGTTTCACCATCTAATCACGCCATAACATAGGCGTCGGTATCACTACGCCAATAAACGTTGATTGACTGATATTGTTGTTTGATTTCCTCTTCAATTAACAATGACGAGAGGGTGCTTTTAGGGGACTTGTTTGTGATCCTAACAAAAAACCATGTTCCCTCTTATTGCTATGAATGTCTGTAATCCAGTACACTGCTCCACATGATTATAAGTCCACTTTGTTTTTTCTTAATAACTAAGTTTTGGGGACGTTGTTTATAAAAATTGATATTGTATGTCCTTAGATAAACAAGAGAACGCGTAAATCTAGGGAAATATACTTTATAAGTAAAATTGGAAAATGAAATGAAAAATAAACATGCGGTCTTACACATAAATATAGGTTCATTTCGGAATAAAAAATTCGGACAGGAAATGGTTAATGGAAAAATTAAATTTATACTTAATTGGTCTTTCATTTTTCTGAATAAGGTCAAAAATTTTATTTTTCATGCTTGTTGCAAGGTTTTTGAGGATGGTAGGCTTCAAGTTCTTATAATCGACAAGCATCGCCAATTGTAATTTCTCAGTCGGTTCTTAATTTAAATTGTCTGCATAAACTTGCCGAACAAGGAGCCCCCCAAATGTTTTCCATGGGAATACAGTACGGAGAGTACGCCGACCAATCAATTACTTCCACGTTATGGCTATGTAACCACTGCTTTGTGCTGATGCTGACATGAATAGACGAGTTGTCTTTTGATGGTGAGTGAGAGGAATACGGCACAACTTTTTCAAATAAGGCGAAAGATTTCTATTAAGGATATTTTGATATTCATTGCTGTCCATTCTTGATGATGGGAAAGCTAAAGAAACCTTTCCATGGGCATTGAAAACACCACAAACCATTCAACTGCCGCCTCCTAAATTCCTCATTGAAAAGTATTTCAGCTCTTTTCTTAGATCGTGCCAATAAGAGTTAAAGCTGTCTGGACTATCTAGTGAGAATTTTTTTCATCACTTAACACAACCTAAGACAAAAAGGTTTAAGGGCAAGGACAAGAAAAACCAAAGTTAAATAATTCTTTGTAAAACATCCAGAAAACTCACTTTGCTCTAATCTGTGTCCATGTTTTTTCGTGCGAACTCCAACCTCCTAGTTTTATGTATGGGTTTCAGAAGAGGTGCAGTCTTCAGCTTTCCACGTACAATGTGCACAGTTGACTTCAGACCATGCCTGATCATCCCTGAAGAGACATTGAGGGTGCATCTTCTCCGTATGTCACTGGTCGAAACCATTGAATTTGACGCCTCTCTTATAATTTTCCATTTATCCTTCGAAGAAAGTTTCGATGGACGTCCTGAACAATTTATTTTCCGGTAGGTATCTATATTTTGTAAAAATTTCCAACTACATTATGAGATCTACCAATATCCCTTGAAATTCCACGGACACTTTTTCCGCACTTATAATATGCCACAATCATGTCGTTCTCATGTTCGGACCTAAATGCTTACCATTTAGCATGACCAAAAATTGACAATTAACTGAAGTTCAACTAAACCAAATGCTATTATAGCGACAGAATCAAAGTGGACCTATATATATATATATATGAGGAGCCCTGGATGAGTAGTATTCAACTTAACGTCATGAGCATGACGTTAAACAGACTTATTTGCATCATTACAGGGTTCTTTAGATGAGCCGTTTCGGATATGCAAATAAGTATACTGAACTACTTTTTAAAGTCAAGAAATAACATCTATTTAAGGTGGTTTGTTTGTTTTTTGGTTTTACGGCTCAAAGACTACAATGGTCATGCTGCGCCGGGACCTACTGTTTTCCGAGGAATCCGAACCTCTTATGGCCTAGGGAACCAAACCCCGGACTACAGTGAGCAGTGCGATCTTTTATGAGATCTCTGAGTAAGCGTTCTTTGTACACTGTTGGGAGTCGAACCCGGATTAACGGCGTACTAGGCGAACGCGTTACCACACTGCGCCACCGCAGGGCTATTTATTTAAAGTGGACCTATAGTTATGTGGAGAAGTGTAACACAATAGCAATCTGGACGTACATTTGTTTTTAATGCATTGGGAAATCTAACAGTTTTTAAATTTTTTTTTTATCAGTATCCCTGTTCCGCCGCCAGCCCTAGGAACGGCCAGTTTTCTAGAAGAATCGATGGTGGAGAGGAGTTTTACTGTATATACTATGATGGAGAGGGGCAAACACTGCTGTATTTAACGTATTTCGCACCCCAAATCTGGGTTTGGGAGTAAAGTATTGTATCGATCAGTTCTGCTTCAAAGGAATACTCTAACAATTATTTCGTACACAGTTCCCCTCTATGGCCAATGCACTTTTTGAAGTTTCCGTTGTTTGCAAAAGTCTCATTACGAGCCACATAGTCTGAATCTAAATGTGTTTGCTATGCTGATGTTGTGAGAAGAATGGTAGTAATAAAAAATGAAACAACAACATGCTATAAATGTCAAGGAAAAATATGTTCATTATACCATTCTTAAGCTTTCTTTTTATTTCTGAATGTGTGTACTGTGCATATGTCGGATGGAGAAAAAGTTCTCTAGAGATGTTACTCACACAGATTCCTGCGTTTTCTTTGCTTTTCCATTGTCTAAGCATGCCATTCGACAAACGGAATATTTGATGATCATTTTCGTCAAATGATTAAATTTCATCAAAACCAGTGAATGTTTACAAATCTTGTTGGAAAAAATGAGAATAAACGAAAAATGAAGAAATAGTCGCCAGCACATGAAAAAAGTTCCCACTTTAACAAAAATAATAGCTTTTGGGCTGTTTTCAATGAAAACAGTCGTCTAAAGTCAAAAATAATAGCAAATAGTCGCATTTTAGTCTCCTATGGCAACCCTGATCACATGATCTAGTAAATTATTCAACAATACAGCAATAAGAAACAAGTTTTATGCACCGTTGTTCAAAATTTATGGAATATTTTTTGTAATTTAATTTTACATAAAATTAAATTATAAATGAATGATGTATATTTTTTGGTGACTTGATTGTGCTTTTATGCAAGTTTAACCCTTCCCTCCAATAAATTTAATATGTAGAACTTACCCTGATGCCAACTAATATCCCCCCACAAAAAAATGCACTAATGACAGGGGCATAGCAAGGAATTTTTAGAGAAGGGGTTAAGAAAAATTATTGCCTCATTCAAGGCTGTCAGATATTGTAGTAAATGTGCACGATACTAAAATTTATAAAAAAAATTAGCTATACTAATGGCTGGGGGACGTTCAAGCCCCCTCCCTCAATAGGGGTGTCCATGCAGGGTGTTTGCTAGAATATTTAGTCAGGGAGGGTGTCAAATTTACCTTCAAAATTTAAATTTTTTTTATAAAATGTACTTACCAGAAATAAAATGTTCAGTAACGTTGAAATAATTCGTCTATATTTTTACACACAAAAAAAAATTATTTTTTTATTCGGAAGAAAACAAAATTCAAGCATTTCGTCTGATAATTTTTGAGATGGTAGGATTCTACTTCATATGGAAATTTTCTCCCTTTTTGTATTCTTATCTGTATTTTTCTTCGAAAAATTGTTGCATATAAAAGATTATTACAATTTATACTGTATATGCAGAAAAATATTTTTTTGCAATTTTTTTTCCTTTCTCGTAATTTGGATATTTAGAGAGTGTATGATCTTTTAAGTTTTAGGGTGTATCAAGGAATTTGGGGATATTTTTTGAGTAAATTCCCTACGTCCATGTACACAACTAATGAAATTTTTTAAGTTTTTCGCATGGAACGCTCTGTCCATGCCATATTCAATGCTGCTAGTTAAAGTTACACAATCTTGTAAAATGTACATCGTTTCCTCTTGTTGCTTGGGGGGGAGGGGGCTCAAGCCCCCTCTGCCTCCCCATATGGGCATCCATGTACAATGGGGAAAATGTTTAAGATGATTTGCTATCAACAGAATTAAAAGTTATTTTAATGTAAAACTGGACACTCAAAGAGGAATACATCTATAAACAGGATTCAAAAGAGACTGATAATGGCTAAGATATCATCTACTCTCTATAAAGTAATGCAATCTTAAGAAATAAATAGATACCAACATTTACAAGCTTTAATTTCTAAAGGGTCTAGTGCAAAACAAGTTAAGAACCCCAGTCTTAGAAGTTTATGATATCATAGAAAAATTTCTTGGCTCCTTTTCATTTATGGTGTTCGTCCTTTTTGCAATAAATAATTAAAAATATTATACCATTTTTACAAGATAAAGCTTCTAGACCCATGAAAAGAAATTAGACTTCCTTTTCGAAAAGTTTTGGAACAGTTGAACGCAACACATCTCACATTTGAAGATCACTAATAGAAACCTATGCTGAAGCTTCTGCTTCATGGATGAAACACTATTACATCATGTGACTGGAAGGGGAGAGATGTTTAATGCTTGTTTTCTGACGTCATCCGGCCTCTACTAGTATATATGCTCAAAGGTACCACCCTCACCTAAACTGATATAACGCCTGAAACGCAAGCCATTGTTGAGCGCCTAGGGAACTTCCCACCCAGGCCCTGCCCTCTTTTCACCCAGTAGGATCAGGTGAGTAGTTAGTTCCTGTTCCGGAAGGAAAATATATTTGAAATTTGCTTCATTTCCCTCTCATTTTCTGTAACGAATTTTTCTACAACTTGCCTTTCTTCACTTTTTTCATTTTTCAATATTTCGAAAATCTTTGACCACTGACTGGTAGTTTTATTGGGATTATTGCTTCTCAAGAAAGATCTTACCAACGGTACTACTTCTATCAAAATCCAGAACTGGCACATGGGGTACCTCCCTAGTGAGTAACTCAGCAGATTTTCAATGTTAACAATAACTATCATTATTGTATTTATGAAAAACTTTTACCTTACCCCTTTGTATTGTCAACAGATGAAGTGAAAACAATAGCAAGTTCAATGCATATTCAACATACACACACACGTGTGTATATATATAGTGGGTTCAATATATATATTAAAATCTGCTAATAATCCTGTTTCTAAATTTTTGCAAAACCAGTGCATATCACAAAATAATCACTGTCATTACGGTCTTAACATTTTACACTAAAATTTCAAATTACTTCAGGAGAAAGCAACCAATATAAACAACTGCTATTGAAATATAAAATAAAATTTATTAAGTTTAAATTGAAAATATTAAACACTGCCGAAAAAAAAACAACCTTACGAATGAAAACTTGAATAATAGATCTGTAATTTAGGTAACTGCTAAAGTTCCTGCTTTATCATACTTATGCAAATTTTAATTCAATCATTGTGGGAGTGGAAATTTTACAGTGCAAGGATAGCAAAGGTCATGCTGTGATAGGACTTGCAGTTTTCTGAGGAATCCAAACTTCTTAAGGCCTAGGGAACCAACCCCTGGACTATGGTGAGCAGTTAGTAGGTAAGCGTTCTTGTTTTTTTGGCACAGTTGAGAGTCGAACCTGGGAAAACCATATGCTAGGCGATTATGTTACCACTGCACCACTACAGTGCCTAACTCAATCATTATGCATATAAGTTCTTTTAGTGTACAATATAAATACATATACAGAGAATCTTAATTATTTTTATTTCAAACATTTTATCCAGCATTAATTAAAAAATGATAATGGTATCTGGGAATATTTATGTAACTGAAGAAATAACTACCATATATATGTATGTATAAGCTCACCCTCAACTTTCCCACAAAAAATCTTTCAAAAATGACTGGCCCGTGTATACGCTCACCCTCTACTTTTGTGCGGAAAAGTTGCATAGTTTCCTAACATGGAGGAGAAGCTATTTGATTGGATTCAAGAGAATCGGTGCAAGCTTCTGATCATCACAAGGACATCGATACATATGAGAGCACTGTACTTAGTTAAAAACGAGTTCAGAGAGATTTGTAGTGTGCGTTTTTGTGCTTTTGCTGGCTGGTGCTTGTACTTTATGGAAAGGCATAGTCTCATATTGAGACAAAGGACAAAGATTGCTCAGAAGTTGGAAGAAAAGCTAATTCAGTGGCAGAAATACATTATTTGCCTATGGAAAAAGAAAGGATTTGACCTTCCGCAGATAATAAGTATGGACAAAACCCCAGTGACCTTTGACAGCATATAATGACGAAGTCAAGACTAAGTGAATTTGAAGAACTTTTCGGATGCTCTGATGATGAATTGAATCTCGATTCTTTGAAATCAAGTGTCTTTTTTGTAATATTTTGCCTTTTAAATATAAATGGTATGTTAGATTTTTATGTATTTTGTTATCATAAAGTCTAATTAGAGATACCTCGAACATCGAATTTTTAGCGGATCAAATTTCGATATTTTTTTACCCATGTATAAGCCCCCCACCCCCCCTGGAAAAATTTTCATCCAAAAAAAAGTGGGCTTATACACAAGTATATACGCTAATAAACTTTTAAATAAATGAAGTCCCAAAGTAAAGATACTTTTATAGTCTAAATATCGAGAAAAAAATTATGAATTCCAGCTACTACAAGTAACAGAATATCAGACAAATGCATTTTAATATACTTCATTTTTAATCAAATACATATATTTTATACATGTCTTGAGTATTCCACTGTCCATGAATAAAAGAATTTATATATAACTTCTTTCATTATTCCTACTGAAGAATTAAAAAAAATTACAGTTTTCAACTACTTGTATAATAAATTATATGAATAGATTTTTTTAATATTTATATAATATTACACACTGCTTTCAGAGATCTGGAAAACATAAGACTAGATGGCTGAATGAAATAAAAAAACAACAAAACACATTGAGATAATATGAAAATAGATTGCTCAAAACAGACATGTGTGGAGGACACCTTCATTCATCAGTGGATAAATAATGGTTGAATATAATGATGACATACACTATATAACATGCATTTTAATATTTTTGAAAATTTTCGATATTATTAACGAGGAGGGAATTCATTGTTTGGAAATTGGAGTATACCCAACCAGTTGATGGACAGAATATTATAAAATAATTGTCTATATATCCCCAGCTTGGGGATATGTATAAAATTTTTTATGGGAAATACTTGATAACTATAGAAAATTTGTTTGTGTTTTTATGGCAAAAGGACAACAAAAAGCTGATGTTGTACCGAGCCCTACAGTTTTCCAAGGAAACCAAACCTCTGCTGCCAAAGGAATCAAACCATAGATTATGGTGGACAGAGAAATAGCATGTATTTTACACCACCATTGGGAGTCAAACTTGAATAAATGACATGATAAGTGCATCACCACTACATCTACATTTTGCCAAGGAATCCAAACCCGCACAGTCAGCGGTTATTGGGTGGGTTTTTTTTAATTAGATTTTTTTTTAACAGAAGCATAACCTGATGATCATATAAATCATAAGTAAAAATACCCAACATCTAAAATCTAGCCTGTAACCTAAAAGTCGGCCCACAGACAGAGCCTGACATAACCTATGGACCAGGCTCTAGATTGAACTAAAAACAATGAACAGTATTTACAAAATTATACACAATTTCTGTTAAAATCAACAATTTTGACAAGCAGTTTCTCATTTTTTCTACTTTAATTCTCAGAAGACTGGATTTGATTGTTTTATGGCACAAGGACAGCAAAGGTCATCCTACGCTGGGACATACAGTTTTCTGAGGAATCTGAACATCTTAAGGCCTAGGGAACTAACACCTTGGACTATAGTGAGCAGTTTGTTGGTAAGCATTCTATTTTAGCACCGTGCAAACATGTTATCACTGCAAGGCCTCAGGTGATTGGAAACTGCATTTGATTACAATTTTAACCATCTTCTAATATAAATGTTCACATTTATAAAGTTTAGTTTTCTTAAATCCCAAAATGACAATTTTATCCTTATTTTTTAGATATATCTAGATTTGCAAAACATTTTTTTCTGAAAAACACTGAAATATGTGAATAATTAACTTATGCTGAGAGAAGTATTTAATGTTCAAAGTATACCTAAAGTAATAAATATTTCATTTATTTAAATTAACTTAAATAAAAATTAAATAGTACATAAACAAAATTTATATACATTTATTTTTTAAATATACAGTAAAACCTCTTTTAACAACCACCTCCATTCAGCGACCACCTCCTTTAATGACCACTTTTTATGGAAACGGATTTCCACTCCAATAGACTCAATGCTAAATTTACCTCTATTCAGAGACAATTGAAAACCATTCTCCCCCTATAGCAACCACATCCTTGGGTATTGATAACGGACCGTTCAAGTATTACGTAAGCACATTTCTGGCTATTTTATACTCCCCCTCCACCTTGTAAGAAAAAATAAGCAAATGCCTGACATCCCCTTTATGCTTACACAAGATTTTGGTTTTCTAATTTCTTGGTATAAATTTTTGAAATAAGAATGCAATGTGTGATGCAAATTATAATACTTATTTACATTTTTATTGTAATATTGAGCACTTATTAGTAAGTTTGTTATAATATTAAACACCTATTTATACATAGTGATCACAACAATTTATCGCGTTTAAAAAACTTTTAATACGCTGTTAGTTATTTTGGTGGCCATATAATAATAATATGCCACCATCATTAGAACCGTACATCAGTTATTAACAACATATTAAAACTTTTAATTGTTATAATTTGCTGTGGTTACTCTCTATATACAGGGTGTCTCAAAAGGTTGTAGACAAATTTTAAGGATTAATCTGCCAGGCAAATACAAGCAAATTTCACACAGGAAGTGAGTATCACAAATGTGACCACACGGTGCGACATCGACATAAAAAATAACATTCGAAGATGTATTTTCGCTGTCTTATTTTATGATTGGTAATTTTATTTATCTTATTTCTGTTGCTAAATGGCAACAGTATAGAAGTTCATTTTATTAACGAATAATTTTAATTTAATACTGTCTCCATTGTAACTAGGTAGGAATTTTAAACAGCTGTTGTAATTCATTTTGTATAATTCATAATAAAACAAATTTATACACTGTTCCCACTCATAAATAGAAATTAGATAATGAAAACTACCAATCATAAAATAAAATACTCAAAATACCACAGCGTCCAACGTCGATTTTCATCTCTCTGTTACACCGTACGGTCATGTTTGTGACTCTCACTACCAATGTAAAATTTGTTCGTATTTGTCTGGAGGACTTACTCTATAAATTTATCTCAAACCTTTTGGGACATCCTGTGTATATATATTTCTATGCAGTGTTGCACAAACTTAAGCTTATTTATACAAGTTTGTTGCATAATTATTAATTATTGTTATAAAATAGTTACATGTATTATTGAACTGTAAGGGACAATATATTTTTTTATAAAAGTATTTTGCTACATTTTTATTAATATACATCTGTATTAATATTTCTTACGTTGTAGGCAAATAGTGTGTAATAAATAATTGGATTTGATAAAATACATTTATTAAAAATGATACATTCATTATATATAATTTAATAATGTCAGCATGGGACCTCCAAGCTAAAAAAGTATGAAAGCCACTGATTTAAATAATTAAACATTTAACTGTGACTATGTATATTTACTTATATTTTCTACTCACAGTGTCGTAAATCGAAGTATTGCGATTCTGTCAGGGAGGTTGTTATTTTATGACTATATGCTAGTTTTATTATTTTCTGTGTCTTACTTAAGTATAGTTCAGACCGCCTCCTCTCTGTTGTCAGCAAAAATAAGCAAATCTCAATCCCCTATCCCCAAAGATGCTTAAATAATACTTGAATGGCATTTACAAGAGGAATTTCATTTCATGTGTATATTCTCATCTTGTTCAGAAGAAAAATAGTTACAAGCTCATAGCGTCGTTTCGAAAAAGCAGGCAGTCTTATTTGCATTTTGAAAATGGAAGCTAAAAGAATGATTTTAACCTCAGAGCAGCGAAATAATGTTAGAAATGAACATGAAAGAGAAAAGTCTGAAAGAAAATTGGTCCAAATGCATAAATGTGGAAAAATGCAGATAAATAACCCCTAAAAAAATAAACGTTTTTGATGAAATGTAATGACTATATATTGTGGGGAACAAAATGCAAAAAGAAAAATTCATTGGCATCAACGAAGCTTTGAAGGAATGGTTTAGATTTGCAAGAGCATAGAAAATTAAACTTAGTGGAACTATGATGAAAGACAAAGCTATTCAAATAGCTAAAGCCACTGGAATTCAAAATTTTACGATGGTAATGGATGGCTTGAAAACTTTTGCATCCAAAACAACACTGCTTTCAAGTTTAACATGTGGGGAAGATGTAGACAATGAAGTGTGCAATGATTGGAAAACTCGCCTTTCTTTGATTCTTGCAGGATATGAAGATTGCAACAGCTTTAACATGGACAAGAGTGGACTTTTTTTTTTTTTAGGTTTACCTTCCAAAGGCATGATGGAGAAATCAGAGGAAACTAAAGGAAGTAAGCATCCCAAAGAACGATTAAACAATAGCCTTGTATGTTAATGCTGTTAGAGAAAGGGAAAAAAAACATTGGTCATATGGAGATCTCAGCGACCTTAATGTTTAAAAAATGAGAACATTATGAAGCTTGTACATTGGAAAACTAATGTAAAGGCATGGATGACATCCCTCAACATCCAAAGAATGGCTTAGATTTTGACAAAAAAGGTGAGTCTCCAGCAAAGAAGTGTCATCTTGATTTTAGATAATGTTCCATGCCACATGCATCAAGCCTCGCTGAAGAGTGTGTAACTGCAGTTATTGCACCCACATTCTATAGCTAAACTTCAACCTTTGGATCACGGAATCATCCAGTGTTTTAAGTTGAAGTACTGTGGATTTTTTCTACGGAGAATTATATCCCTCATCATCAGCTTGTAAAATGCTTCGAAACTGGCTAAAACAATTACAGTACACAACACAGTTTGATGAATAAAATCGACCTGGAATAATGGAAGAATTTAACCAATTGTGGAGCATTTTCATATGTGCTGACTAATGAATGCTTCAATACGAAATATTTTAGATTTTATTAACATAAATTTATTAGAAAAAGATACAGCAGTACCAGGGTGACTACCAAAATCTAGGAAAACAAGTTAGGGACTTTTTGGGGACCCATGATCAAATTTTGGGGATCTCACAAATTTGTATTATTCACTTTATTTTTATGCATTATTATTGGTTATATATGTAATGCTTACATATGCTTAACTATTTAAAACATTCAACTTCCAAAAACGATTTTATATAAGATTTTTGTTTTCTATAACTTACAGAATTCCCTTACTAAGGGGGAAAAGGGATATTCGGTCGAAAATAACATTTATGATATAGACTTATTATTGTGTAATAAACCATATTGTGAGCATTTGTTTTACTGACTGGCAATCATGTCACAGATAAAATATTATACTGCATAAAAATAAGAAACTTACTTATTTTTTATTTACTTACTAATACATGTGAAAAATTATGAAAAATATGCTTTGATTATTTCAAATTATTTAAGATCTAAGTACTTAGAAAAAGAATAAATATACCAGAAGAAAAACCTTATTGTTTGAACTTATCTTGTGCGCATTTTTTCAAGATCGTGAAATTTTTAAAAAAAATTTTTGCAGATTTTTTTTTATTTCCGGGTGGAAATAAAAGCAAAATTTAGTGACGAAAAATTTAATTTTGTCAATTTTTGGGGACCTCCTTTTTAATTCAGGGACTTTTTGGAGACTTTGGGGACCTCTTTCCTCATTTGGGGACTGGTAGACATCCTGAGTACTAATTGAACTTGGAAAGGTGGCCAAGATAGACTATTCCTAGAGCGTCTGAATATATGGAAACACTTGAATGTTACAATGAGTTATAAGAAAACTGGGAGGACCACATTCTTCAAAGTCTTAAATCAGGTAAGAGTTCGTTTTTATAAAAATTTGATCACTTAAAATTGAAATTAAATTTTAGAACCCTTCTTTTTTGGCCTTAAAATAGAGGTTGGTTATAAAAATGACATACTTTATATACATCTGAACATCAGCTATATTTGTTCTATACATTACCTTGATAACTATGATGTATCCTATGTCATGATTGCTTTGAATTTCAGATGGTGCAGGCCAATTTAGTAATGCAAACTGATGTTTTATTCGTCACAGCAGCATTTTACACATTTTTTGGAATAATTGAGGTAATTTTTTAGCTAGGATTATAATTTTGGTGTCTTTACATATGCTTTCCAGGTCAGTGAGTGAATAGGAACTGCTTACTCATACATAAAATGCCTTATCACATACACTAAATGAAAGGAAACATTTTATGTGTATATTCTTACAAAGTTGGATTTTAGGATGTTATTTTTGTTGATGTTATGAAATTATTGTAACACTCCATACTTTATCCTATTCCAGAAGGTGAGCAATTCTACTAGTTGAAACATTTTTATTAACCGTGAGTAGAAATCAGTTGAGATTCGTTTTTATGAACAAACTTTCCCTTATTAGTGAATGCGTATTGGCTATTAATAGTTATGCTCCTTCTCATGAAAGTTCCAAGCAAAATACAGCAGTTCATGTTTTTGCTGTTGAACTAGAACTAATATGGTAATAATATTTCATAAGAGAACACGTTACCTGTTGAACTGCCATAAAAAAGAAAATCAACATTCAAAGTTATTTCAAACTCACGTGCAAAAAGACCCGTTAATAACAGAGTTAATGTAAGAAATTGGCATGTTGGAGGAGCAACTAAATTATTGAACCTCCTAAAATCAGCATCAGGTAATTAACTATATATAATTACATAAAATTAATTAGGATAGCAAATAGATATATTTAACTATTCTTATTTGTTTTCCTGATTTAGCTGTCCAATGAGGAAGGGAGTATGGGCTTTCTGTAGCCCCAGACGATAATCTAGGAGAAACTAGACTCCACATGTTGGATGAAGGATTACTTATTGAATTACCAACAAATAATTTGGAAGGTGAAAGAGATTTAAAGAAATTTGATAAACTGGCAGCTCGTTCAGCTGCGTGTTCCAACTATAAATTTATGGGAAAATCCAAGATGATATGACTCTGTTTAAATCCACTACACAATCCATATCCAAAATAACAAAAAACATTGCTTGAATATTGGATGAACACGAAAAGAAATGGATTATAGAACAAAACAAGCTGAGTGATGAGAAACTTAAAAAATATAGAGAGACTGCCCAAAAGACTGTTGAAATAGAGAATATGCTTCTATAAAATTGTACATCTTGGAATGGTCAATTTACAACAATAAAAGATCTTGAGCAATGTTTCGAAGCTAACGCTGGAAACAAGAACAAGGTAGAGCACATATTTAGGACAGAATTGTGCTTTCGCCACCATACATCGCATGATGATCCGCATGTCTGTCCTTCCTCGTACAGAGTAAATAAAATAGAAGCGGCTGACCTAAACATGGATCTAACAATATTAATGACAAATAACGAAGCAAACTACATTTTCAAAATTTCTGACATGCCTTCTGAAGAAGATACATTGAGAATTTTGATGCAACACTAATGCAGGAAATGATCCCGTTACTGATGGTGATGGAACCGCAGCTAGTGTTCCTGATGCTTCTGCAAATTCTGCAAATATCAATGAGTCTTGCATTGTAATATGGAACAATAAGAATAGTGACAGGCAGTGGTATGTGGGAATCTGTTTAGAACATATTGTTGTTGAAGAACACTTCCGGTACAAGATTGAACACTTGGAACATTGGCCAAAACAAGGAGAGAGCTGGCGTTTGAGATAGCGTTGTTCAGAAGGCAGAGATCCTAAATGTAGTGGCTGAGCAAATTATCCCTTGTAATGTAATAGGCTTATAAAAGACATGTAGTCATATTCTTCATTGGTTTTAGACAGGGTTGGGGTTTTGGATGTCCAAAACTGGTTTTGGACAGGACATGTGTCCGAAACTGATTTTTACCAACCAAAATTGTTCAAAAGTGTACTAAAGTGTGTAAAACTAAAAACTGTGAAAATATGAAAAATATATGAAAACCGGTAGATTTTCCTAAAATTATATAGACTAAAATAAAATAATAATAATAGACTAATACAAAAACTTTTGTTTTACATATATATTACAGAAAGAGAGAATGTGTTAGTTTGTTTTCAATTTTAAATATTGCTATTAGGTGGCTGTCGCAAGAAGCTAAATATTTTGTGTTTGAAACCAATAAATATACACCATAAAAATTTCAAAATCAAATTAGAAAGTTGTGTTTTCAATAAGAAAAAAAAGGTAATTTAAAACTATAATGGAAAAAATATTCAGTTTAGAAAATAAAGTTTCATTTACACATGATACAAGAATGATACTGTTACTAATGAATAACATTTAAAAGAATATAACATTGATGGTTTTGTTTTAAACAGAAATTCTTCTTTATAGTTGTTTATATAATAATTTCTATGTCTTTAATTGTTGTTTATACAATCATTTCTATGTCTTTAATTTTTGTTTATGTTATCATTTCTATGTCTTTAATTGTTGTTTATATAATCATTTCTACTCAAATGATATTTCATTCATTAAAAGAGATTACCTCACATGGCTTACAGGTTAATAAATAAAGTAAGTAGGCAATAAACAAAAATACACCTGTTCTTAAAGATCATAGAAATTAATCTGAAAATTATTCTTTAATTAAAAAAATTTATGTAAAAATAGGTAGCTGGAAACAGGCAGGGTCTTGCAACTACTGTTTAGGCAAAAGCTACGGGTGTAGCTTTAAGGGGGAACTGGTTTACATGCTTATCAGTTGTTTTCTTACTCTTACCAGCTCATATTGTATCTTGTTCTGTTGCAGTCATTTGATATTTACAGTGCCTGAAACTCAAGAAGAAAATATTATTTTAGTGCGAAAACTGAATTAAAGTTTGAACTGAAAATGAATAAGGGAGGTAGACCACCAGATAGCGCATGGCAGCATTTTCTCCAAGTACAAAAAGTGGGAAACTTAGGAAGTAATAGTTAGTACGCTAAATGCAAATATCGTGGAAATGTTCAACTTGGAAAAGTAGACAGATTGAAAAGACATATTTTATCCTGCAAAGCCAAAAAGACAAAGGTGGAACTGTAAGTAATACCAATTCTCCAGAAACTGTAGATC
>QLNU02015360.1:126299486-126344526 GCA_006491805.2 Dysdera silvatica
GTTTTAGACAATTGTAATGTGATTGACAGTTTATTTAAAGTTTTTTTTAAGGAGGGGTGAATATATCAGTGGCTGCTCGTGGCAAGATTTTAGGGTGTGTGCATGAAGGCTAATTCACCAAAACGCATCAATTTATGGCCTCTATTCGTCAAGAAACTGGTTTTTAGCTCATTAGGTAAGTAAGAAAGAAATTTATGGTAACTTTGGGTTTTGGTGAATTGGCTTCATGCACATACCCTAAAATCTCGCCAAGAGCCGCTACTGGAATATATATATATATGAAAATTGGTAGTTTTCAGAATTAAAATAGTAATAATTGCAAATTACAATATTAAGATGTATTTATACTTTAGTGTGATAGTTCTATTGGATTCACTGAGCTGAAAAACATGTAAAGACACCAAAACTATAATTCTAGCTCAAAAATTAACTCAGTTACGCCCAAAAATATGTAAACTGCTATTGCGATGCATAGAAGTCAGACTGAGTTACTAAATTGGCATGCACCATCCGAAATTCAAACCAATCATGACATGTGATACAACAAAAGGATCAGGGTGTTGTATAGAACAAATACAACTGGTGTTCAGTTGTTTTAGAAAACATGACCCTTTTTGGACCCTGTATAACCTACTTCTACTTTAACGCTCTCATTCCCATGAAGAATCATCATCGGAATTCCCACAGAAAAAACTTCCTGCCCTCTTGTCTTAGAAAACACTCAAGGAAATAAATAAGTTAATCAAAACTTCAGTATCTGTTGAAGACGATAAAATACTTAACTTGCTTAGTGAACTTCAAATGTGATTAGAAAAAAAATTGTAACAGAAAATATTTTAATATCAAAACAAATTACAACTATTCGTTCCTTTTTCAAAAAGTTGTAAATTTCATGGCTTATCATAAACCATTGAAATTATTAAATTATATTTTTTTAAGTTCATATTTTCCTAATTTGTGTATGTAATTTCAATTTTTTTCTATTTAATTTAATATTTATTGCTTCCTCACCCTATACCTCCATTAAGAGTTCACCTCTCTGAGTAATCAATTTTTCATAGAACCGACAGCAATCGCTTTAGGAAGGGGTTTTACTATACATAATTAATCATTTGAAGATATACATAAAGACTCATAAAAGGACATTTCAATAAGGGCGGTGATTTTTATTCCCTTTTCTCAGGAATTTCATCATCATGTTCTGATGAAAACCTCTTTACAATGTTTAATAAACTGCTTCGTTGCATCACAGTTATTAAATCATAAACTGAATGTCCATACAAGTCTTGACACAACAGATTAGCTTTGTGGCTCACCAAATATTCAAAGCTTTCTTCAAAATTCATTTCAGTTGCCTAATAAAAGTTAAAAAATATATATATATATTATAATCTGCTTGAAAATTAAAAAACAATCAAGTACAGTGAAGTATCATTTAAATGTTTAGCTAAGGTCATAATTCACTTTCATTTACATTGGTAAAATATTTCTTTCATACAAATGCAAACTATTTCTCAGCTTTGTTTATGTTTTTTCCTTTCTGGCTTACAGGTGTCAGACCTCTTTTAGTAAAACACTTCCAGCACAAAATTCATAAAGGAACATTAAAACTGCACAACATTTTGTTAATTACAAATAAAAAATGCATTGCTTGCTCTCAAGAAGCAGGCTTCTTAGAAAATGTCGAAGCCATTTTCTTTCCTGCAAAATATACTATTAAAATACAGCTCTTAGGTTTTGGAATTATTTAGAAATTAAAGGTGTGTTAGGAGAAAAAATTAGCTTAACTTGTCAAAAATGTAACAGTCTGAATTTTAACAAATAAAATATTAAATGTTCTAGAAGTAATGAACATAATCTCCCAAGCACGGCATCACATAAAGGTTGAAGCAATATGAAACTATTTTGTTACAGAGTGATTTGAAATGTTGAAACAAACATTAACAACAAAGACGAAAATGAAGAAGAAACTACAATTTTTTATGAAGCCGACTGGAATCTTCTGTTTGGGATTAATATTACATCTGAGGGGTATTTGAATTATGACCAGATTAATTATGATGAAGTTCTTCACAGCTGTTTAATTAATTAAAGCAAAATTGCTAAAGAGTTAAACAGTAGTGACGATGAAAGCTGAAAAATATCTCCATCTTTAACCCTCAGCCTGCTCAATTATTTTTTATAACAATCTCTTCAAAAACTGCATATTTCTTTTTATTCAATATTTCAAATCTACATGTAATTGAGAGTTAAAATATGTAGCACATTTTTGTAACCAAAGATGATGAGAGATGAAAGATGGAAAAATTTCATACCCGCGAAAATCGCGGGATGAGAAAATTTTGTTACTTTCATGTTGCCCGTGGAAATCACGGGATAAGCAGTTAGAGGGTTAAATCATTAAGTATAAAGCACTAACTACGGAAGTGCATGAGATGTAATTTGTCGATTTTGATAAGTGTTATCATTCGAAAGGTGTTGTTACAGGTAGTAAAAAAGCCAATGGAATTACCCATCTCAATCCAACAATTAAGAAGGTATCGCGAAAAGAAAACAATGGTGTCAGCACTGCTGCAAAAGCAAAGTGCAGGGGCATATCGTGAATACAAAGTGTTGGGTTGAAACATCAATAAAACATTTCTTTTAATTAATTATTCAAAATTAAACCTTTGTAAAACAAACAAAAGTCTGGGACTCACCTTCAAACTAATTTTATCATTTTAAATTATTATGATTCAAAATACATGTAGGCACTTTCTGTTGGTATTTTAATTTACATTTCAGGTCAGGCGGGGTGAACATTATGGACTATAATATACTGTTTCCTGCACTAATATGTGAACTTCACTACAAATGTGATAATTACACCATACAGACTATCAACAATATAATTAGACTTTAGCAATTCTAACATCAGAAGAAATTTATTACTTATGGATGAACTTTATACATCGAGACTATTGTTTAATTCAGCAAGAACATGGACAATTTATCAAAAATTATCTACCAAGTAATATTTATCATTTATGTATATGTTCTTTAATATTTTTTTGTATTTGATAAAAGTCTAACAATATTTTTGCACTAATATATTTTATATGAAAGATATTTAAAATCATTGAGTGAAGTTTTACACTTCGAAAGTAAATTAAATTTATGTCTATTATTCCTTTTCTAATGTGAAAGTTAACATTAAAAATAGCACATTCCTATATTGCCCATAAAACTACTCTAATAAAACAAACTTTGTACTAATTCTTAATCTGGCATTTTTTAACTATTCTTCCTATATTTCATATAATTAAACTTCTGCGATTCACCATTTTCCTTTCTCACTAGAACTGCACTCTATGTAGATGTGTGATGACTCATATAGTATCGTCGTTATTTCCATCAACAGTAACTGTAAAAGGTCAAGAATTCGCCTATCTAAGCTTCAAGATATATAGAAATGTGCCGCTCGACATGTCAATACAGGAAGCTGTAAATCTGCATCAGTTACAAAGCAGAGTCTGTTCCCCTTCTTCAAAATAGCCAACAATTCCAAGAAAATGTGGGGTCTCACATCCACTTTTCCCACGATGTGAAAGAGGCTGCAAGATCTCATCATTAATTGCCATATTTCAAGAATCAGTTGGAGACTCCAATGTTATTTTGATGAATTCTCAAGATGATGATCAAACATCGTCATTTCACAACTTTTTACGGTAACCCATTTTTTCGAGCAAGTGCAGATTTTATGTCAAATAGGCAATCCCAGATTAGCCTTCAAAAATGTAACAAGTATAACCTTCTCCGTCTTTTGAAGGGGCCCAAGCTATGAAAATGGTAATATAACTTATTTCTTTTCTCTAAATTTTCTTCCCTGCATCTTAACATAACAAGCCCTCTTATTTTTATTTACTTTGTTTAACGTCTAATTAAAAAAAAAATAGCTATAGACTAAACGTATTATAAAACCTTGTTTAATAAATTGTTTCAGCATGTTATAATCTTCGCTAGTTGAAAATTGTGATACATACTGCCACTTTACAAAACAAATTATTGGTTTAAATAGTCACCAAATTCATTATTCAAAATGCATGTCGACAGAATGTTATCTTAAATACTTACTTACTTAGTGTTAATAAGTGATGCTGGAGCATTATGCTCCTCCTTTTATATGTTCTCCTCACCTGAAATCCTGACGTATAGTTGTCTACAAGAAGGTCAAAACTAGGTCATTAATTTGTCAAAATTTATTGGATAATTCTTTAATCTTTTTTTCCTTTTCTAGCTAAATATGCACTGACTTTTAATACTGTCATGTCCCCATTCTTCCAGTTCTCAGAACTGGGTTAATATTAATACACAGCAGGTAAGACACAACACGAATTAAACTTGAATAATATTCTAAACTAATTTTAAGTTATTATTTAGTAATCCTGGGTTTAAATTAATGTTTCCCAAAAATGGGCAACTATTGCTATTATCACCATGTACAATTTTCCACTAAGCTTAACAGCCATAAAACAACAATAAATGTGTGTGTGTGTGTCCAATTAATAAATTATCAAATATTCATAAAATAATTAAGTATAAAACCAAAATTCATAAAAAATAAGTATAATCATAATAAAATCACACACATGTTAATACAATATTTTAAATGCTTAATATTCATGTCAATGATACTCCATGACATCACCCGTTTCCCTCATGATAGTGCTGTACAGTACAGAAATGTGAAAAGAACAAATGTTGTGTACACGAAGAACATTTTAAGAACGGCAAACTCACACATTCATTGCATGTTTTCTCCATTAGCCTAAAGCACACCTGCTTTACAGACTGAAAGCTTGAGATTTGTGATTGCAATAGTAATTTTTCAAAGGTATATCGTCAAATGTCTAGCCTGACATTCGATTGTGAAGTAAGTGATGCATATTGATAATGAGTCCTCTTGTTGTTAAATCAATTTCTTTGAAGATTGCCTGATGAGTACAAGAATATTCCATCATTCTCTTTACTATATATCTATAATCATGAAAGGTTTGAACATCTTGTGGCTGCAAGTATTTTGTTGTATTAGGAGGCAGGAATATGACTTCTACATTATCTCCTAATTTTTAAATATTCCACTACCTTTTTGGCCACTTCATTGATCCAGAATGAAAAGGGCATGCTGTTTGGTGATGTTTTCCTTTAATAATTCAAAGTATTTTGCATTTAATTGCTTGCTGCTCTTACCAAATTTGGAACATGTGACAAGAACACTGGAGTATTTCATGCTTTCTAACCTGTTAGCCACAACAGGTCCAAATTTGCCTTGAAGATCCAGGGTGATTACTGACACCAGGCTAACTAACTAGTCAGCGGCACTGATGGTCAACTGAATTGTATACAAGTAGGTTACATTTTGTCGACTTTTGGTGATAGTTGCTACATCCTTCGACTCTCTGATGTTGAGAGCTCTTTTTGATACAGACTCGTAGACATAACTACCCTGGTCAGTATTAAAGATGGAGTGTAGATTGTACTTTTTTTCCTCTTATTTTGTTTTGTAACTAAAATTTTTTATGGTTGTGAGCACCTAAGGAAACCTTCTCAGGTCTTGCCTATGCCCTCTTTTTGTTCCATAGGACCAGGCAAAGAGTTAATCCCTGACATTAAATTATGGCCTACTACATTCTAGTCCTGTACTGAAGTCATTCAGTTATTAGATGTGCATAACACTATCATGGGGAAAATGGTTGATGTCACGGAGCATCCTTGACATGAATATTAACATTCAAAATATCATATTAACATGTGTATGCTTTGTATTCACGATAAGCCCCTGTACTTTGCTTTCCCAGTAGTGTTGACTCCATTGTTTTCTTTCAGCAATATTTTCTCAACCATTGGATTAAGATAGATGGGTAGTGCTTTTAGACTTTTTTACTACCTGTAACGAGATCTTTGCAACAATATCACTTTTGTCAAAATCGACGACTTACACCTCATGCACTTCCCTATCCCTAATAAGACACAAGGGAACCTTTTATCACGTTCATCGCATCTGGAGTCAACACTGGGATTATTTTGTATAATTTTTAACACGGATTCAGAGTATGTCCTTAGTTTTTTGCAAAACTCATTTTTCGAGCAAGTATGACCTCTTAAAGGTGACGAGTTAACCTTTTCGCGAGAAATTTTGATCTGAATTTTGTTAAGTAAAATATTATAATCTTTTAATGGTAGTGAAACCGTACGCAAAAATGGGGAAACACAAAATTTTGACAATGCGTACATTTTAAAAATGAATAGCAAAATGTTAATGCAAAATGTCACAGTTTTCGCGATCCAATTTAAATTAAAAGACAGTTCTTGGACATTGGCAAACTTTCCTGGATTGAAATTGCTAATATTGCATTTGAGCCAAGCATCCATGGATCATTGGTCTATATTTGGGCGATTATATTTGGTTATAAACCAAACTATGAATTTTAATAATTGTATTTCTGCATTTTACATCTACATCCAATAAACCTACAGCAATTCAATTTGCGATTTTCTTTACAAATATCTTATATTGACGAAAGAAGTATACATCTAATGGTTGAATGAGAGCAGTTTTTAGGAGGAATTCTCAACCATTTGAAATTTTCAGGCAGTTCTTTATTAGTAGTAGGATCCGTAAAACCTGTCCAGGAATCTAAAATGATACAGGAGTGGGGGAAGGGCTAACATGAGATTTAAGCAATTAATTACCTATTTTCTCATTTTCAGTTTACACATTTTTCCAGATTTGGAACAAGTAATGTATAGCTACATTTGAAGGCTGAAAAACATCTTTTACCACAAGAGATCCAAATTTTCCATCATTTTCTCATAAACAAACAATTTTCCCTTCAATTCCCCCATCCATGGATATTGTTGACATAATGGTATAGGAACGGATTGTTGAAAATTTTGATCTTATTAATGCAGTAATATGTTTTTCTCCTTTGTATAATAATGTTCTTTCATTTGCAAGGAAATAATTTAGTCCTCTTTGATCAGCATTTAGAATTTGGTCGGGATTGATATCTTTAATTGAATGACGACTTTCTAAAAGAAGTTCTACTGCACTGTTTTCTATTAATTCTTTATTTTATATATCTAATACTGTTGTGTATTTCGCAATTTTTCTGGAAACAATTCCTTTTTTTTTTTTTTTAAATATAAAAATCAAGGGCTTTGAATTCTATCCAGCCTAAAATTATGCTTTCTTGAATTTATGAATTTTGACATTACATCACTCTTTTAATGATTTTCAATTTTTCTAACTGAACACCATTTTCAGAAATATAATTTCGAAATCGTCTAATGTAATTGCTGTGTTTGACATGTGGGCATCTACATTGCATTTGTTGCAGTTTATTACTTTTATATGAATCATAGAATTGAACAATTTCCTTCATTTTATGCAAAGGAAAATTTGCTTGCTTTTTGGTTTTACGGCTCAAAGACTACAGTGGTCATGCTGCGCCGGGACCTACTGTTTTCCGAGGAATCCGAACCTCTTAAGGCCTAGGGAACCAAACCCCGGACTACAGTGAGCAGTGCGATCTTTATGAGATCTCTGAGTAAGCGTTCTTTGCACTGCTGGGAGTCGAACCCGGATTAGCGGCGCACTAGGAGAACGCGTTACAACACTGCGCCACCGCAGGGCCACAAGGAAAATTTTTTCTAGCATTTAAATATTCGTCGTCACTTTCCAAATCCGAATCTGACTGTGAATCGTAATCATCACCAGTCTCCGTAATGTTTAATTTTACATTTTCAAACGGATCTCCTGCAAAATCAAGGGTTATATCCTCAATTTCATGTCTATTGAATATAAATTGTTCAATATTACATAAAAGAACTTCACTTTAAGCTATTTCTTCAACAGTAATTTCTGCTGGATACATATACCTGCGGATTGCTAAATCCAATGTTGCTTTTAATATATTAACTAAATTTTTCATTCTGTTTATTACATTTCAATCTCATGCAAATTGATTCAACCAAAATGAAACAATCAGATTTTAAGAAATTATAATTGCAAATCTTGTAAGCACATGGGATTAGTGAAATGCCTGAAATGAACTCCACTCATTGGGTGATCACCTGGTTTAGACTACGTTGGCTACAAAACAACTTTGAGACAAATCTTAAGCATGCCGAAATATAAATTTCTCACCAAAAAGTCACTAACTTTATCATCTTTAAGTGGTAATAATTGGTCGAATAATGAGTTTTGCAAAAAACTAATGACATATTCTGAATCAGTATTAAAAACAATATTAAATAGTCCTAGTCTCGAATCCTGGTGCGATGAACATAATAAAAGGTTCCCTTGTTAAATTTGGTGTTGTCACTCTATAGTAGAAAAAATTTTTAACAATTGGAAGCTAGACAGAGTAGTTTTCCTGAAGATTCAAAATTTATAAATACAGTAAACCACAATAAACAACTTTTTCATACAGCAATAGAAATGAATATTCTTAATTTCCTCTTTATGTTGTTAATATGTCAAAAAAAATTTTCACTGAAATTACTCAAAGAAATAAATACAAAAACCTATTTCAAAATTATTTTGCAAAATAATGTACACTGCTGACCATTAAAAGTGCAACACAAGAAAGAACCCATCAGATTGGATCGAAATTTACAAGTTAAGTAGACCAGAGCAGATTTTGTAAATGATTAAAAGTATACGAACATATGTAAGTCATGTGTGACAGTAGTAGTCTTTTGAAACAGGGTAAGAGGAAATTAGAAAGTGCTGGTGTAAAGAACAGTAAATGTGTTTGCTTGGAGTATTTGTTCATGGAAGGGTCAAGTGTGACACACTGAAGCACATAGTAATCACACAATCAGGGTGCAAATTTTGATTGAGGGCAAATTGTGGGATTCTCAATCTGAGATATTGTGATAGCGTTAGACAGAATGTGGCCTCAGTGACGAGAATATAAAGTCAGCGGATAGAGGAGAAATGAACACACCCCACCAATATGAGGGAGCCTGCGATATAAGCCCTGTGCTACAAATGAACAAGAGAACAGACATCTTGTGTACATGGTTCTGAGTGAAGAGTTACCCCAAACACCATAATTTAAAATTTAGAATGCTTTGCATATCAAGCAATATTCAAAAGTGTGGTTCAATGTTGTCTGCAGCATTAAGACATCCTTACTAGGCTTCCACTGATTCAACTGATTCAACTACCCATAATGGACTATATGATACAGGCATATAGGACTGCAATGGTGCCACGAACATTGCACATAGATTAGTGAACGATATATCATTTTTGACAAATCCTACTTCAGTGTGTAGTACTATGATGGATGAATCCACATCTGGAAGTTTTGAACAATAGGCTCAGTGAGTCATGCATGATGCAGTGTTATTACTAACATCGGAGAAAGAAATTTCCTAACTTTTTAGATAAAATTTCCTGACTAATTGCAAACAAATCTTTGAATTGAACTTTAGTTTTGGGGAAAATAACTTCATGTTCGCGTGAAATTTAGCTTTCAGAACTTAAGTTAGGGAGATTTTCCCTGACTGTTTCTGGTTTGACCAAAATACCTTGTTTTTCCCTTAACTTTTAGAGAAAATTTCAAATTTCTTGAAAATTCCAGGTTCTCTAGGTGTGTGGGAACTTCGATGAAGCAGTGCCATACAGGTCCAGTACCTGGTATAGTATGGGGGTGCCATTGGACAACTGCTAGTATCCTGTACATAAAGGTACCTTAAACAGCCAGTGATACACCACTGATGTGTTACAGCCTGTGGTTATACCATATCTACAGGGCCTTTTTGATGCAATTTATCAACAGGACAATGTATGGCCCCATATGGTATGTGCATAACAATTTTTCAAATTTACTTTTTCAAGTTTTCCAGACCAAACCTCAGTTAATTTTCAGTCTTTCATTATAGTAAACACATTAAAATTTTTATAACCAAAACAAGTTTAATATAAAATCCACTAACAGAAACCAAAATTATTTATAACTTGATTGGTGGAATTTAAGAATACCATGATTTAAAAAAAAAAAAATTTCTTTATACTAAAAAACTTGCATTAATTAAATATTTACAATGAAGTCTTTATTTAATCTTTTTAAATTTATTACAAATAGGTTCAACTATGTAATCACTAAGCTAGAGCCTTGTCTTTATTCTATTTAATACGCATAACCATATACAGTGAAAATTGTTTATAGTAACGCCGGTTATAACGACCAACCGCATATAACGATGGAATTTTTACAAGAAGTTTGGTTTGCTATTCTACTCCATACTAAATATATCGGTTATAACGACATCGTATATAACGACGAAACCTGCTATAATGACGGCGATTTTGTAGTCTACGTAGATTCTAAGTAGGGAAATTCGTATCGGATATAACGACGTGACTTGACAGTCATAAATCGGAACCAAGCAGGTTAATTATCGAAATTGAAGGTTAGTTATCAAAATTTAAGCGTTATTCTAATTTTGTTTATTTACAAATGTCCGAGAAATTTTTATTACTGCTAAACCTGAATATTGAAGATAACGAACCGTTAAAAAAAGCCACGTGATTTATTAATTGAATATCACGAGGGTCATATTCTTTAGGGGCCTATTTTATTTTTTCAGCATAAGACCCATAAAGCTCTTAAACCGGCACTGTTCGGAAGTCATTAGTATAATATAATAAATATTATTCATTACATTTGTTTTCTACATTATATACTTTAGTAGTATTTTCTACAATTTTTTCAATTTAAAAAACTAAGAAAGTACTATGTACTTAGTTTGGCTATAAATATTATTTAACGTTAAGGGAAATGAAATTCATTATAATTAAGTATATTTTTATTTAATTTTGAAACCAAAAAGTTTAATACTTTTTACTATCAAAATAATTTATAAAACTCTAGAGTGTATTATACTATAGGCCAGTGTTTCTCAAATTTTGGTCATTCACGGTTCACTTTAAGCATTCTTTTGTTTATCGTGGACCACCGGAGCGGGATTCTTCTCCCACGCCATTAAAAAAAAATATTGCCTGAAATTAAGGTTGCCAACTATGGTTAATAATATTAAGCCCTACTTAGCCACCGTCATACTGATTCCCCCCTCTACCTCTCCCACAGATAAATATAACCGAAGTGACCTTCTCAATTTATGTGATTTATTGGAAGACTTATATATGCATATAAGAGCTTTGGAAGGAAAGATTTATCATCCCTTGAAATATAATCTGTAGTTTATTTTATCTCCTTTTGTGGTTAATTTTAAGCTTTTTACTTTTTATTTTAAAACACCAGCTTTTTGTCAGAAATTTTTAGATCTCCAACGATGTTCCTAAATATACATGTTAAACCCACCTGAAGTGGAATAATTTTAGAATAATATTATTTGAAAAGAGAGTGTGTCCTTCAAAAAGTAATTTTAAAAGTATAAGTTTTCAAAATTTTCATAATGCAATGCAGTATGAAAAGTACAATTTAGGCAAATTATTTTAATAAATCTATTTAGTATAATATTGAATTTTAAATTTTCTGACTTAGGCATTTACATTTCAAACTTCCTTGACATTTCCAGATGGCCAGACATGGTGTTCCATCTAGAAAAAAAAATTAGGGCAGGGTGCATGGCTTGACACAAGGCCTTTTTTTTTGGTGCTCTACATGGATACTCATGCTGAACATGTGGTTACGTCAGCTTTACTGCTACCAATTCCTTTAAACAACGTCTTAATTTGTTTAGTTCCTATAGTTGCTTTCTTTAAATTGCTTAGTTTTTGTTTGCAGGTAACCATTTTTTGGAGGTTTTTTTTAGTTTAGTTCCGAGTTAAGTATATGCGAAAGGCGAGCGGAAGGTGTGCGTGATTATTGCAATCTAACTGCAGTGTTGCCAGATGGCAAGATTAAAAAATCCCAACTTCATACAAAATAATAATTAAATTAATATAACTATAATTTAGTTAAACATTATCCTATACTATATGACAAGTAAGAGTAATAAAATAGGGATGTAAAACATGCTTAATTTAGTGCTTAAAGACAAACAAATTGATTTTAACAAAAATTTGACCTCAAAAATAGGTGGAACCGCTAACGTTTATCGCAGTAGTCCGTGGTTGAAAGTCTGCAAACCTGGCAACAGTGCTTTGTTTACAAATATTCGTCAGCAATCTTATTTTACCAAAACCACCAGTGTTATTACAGAAATGAAATGCTGGAGTACAAAATTTTTATAAACCAATAAATTTCGTCACGCGTTTTGGATTCTAACGTGAGAATTTAAATTATGATCGGGGAAGGATGGTGCATTATTTTCCAAGGGCTGGGAGGGATATTTGGGCAAAAGGGCTGAAAAATTGAAGGGCATGGCACTTAATAGGTTCAGCAGGGCATTGCGCCCTTCTATTTCATTTTATTAGATGAAACACTACCAGACACACTGTTAAAATCAAGTATTTGTATTCTGTTCATTCTTGTAACATAAACTATGTATTTAATAATATGGCTTCAATATCCCCCATATCTCTTGGTGCTACACTTTTAATGGCTAGCAGTTTAGTTGCATAAGTTTTTTCTTTTGTGTTTTTACAGTGCAAGGATAGCAAAAGTCATGCTTTATTGGGATCTATAGTTATCAGAGGAATCCAAATCTCCGCTGCCAAGGGAACTAAATCCTGGACTATGGATGGGTACTATGGTGGGCAGAAAAATGACATATCCCACGATACCATTGGGAGTCAAACTGGGTTAATGACATGATAGATTAATGCATTACCACTATACACCACTGTAGGATAGTGAACCAACATTTTCCCAAGAAATCCATCCGAACCTTTTAAGGCCTAGGAAATCAACCCTCCCCCGGTTTACAATGAAAAGCTAGTCAGCAAGTGGTCTATTTTTAATAACATTGGGAGTTAGACCTGGATTGATAACACACTGGGAACACACGTTACCATTGTGCTACCATAGGGCCAAAGATGCCTAAGTATATATTCCATTTGGTTTTTTTACTTTTTGAAATAGTTTTATTTTGGCTAAATTTGCAAATTGTTCATTGTTATTTTTTTAAAGAATGTTATGTCCCTATTATTAGAACTTGTGCTTCACTTTTTCCCCAGTTTTATATAATTTTGGATTGCAACTTACAATAACTTTTGTTGGCAGTATAGCCCAGATGCTCTTAGCCATAAAAAAAAAAAAAACAAACAAACAAAAACAATAACTTTTGCATAAAATTTAGAATTATATAATATTATTTCATTCCATCAACATTTATTGAGAGTAACTGAACAAACTACCATGCTTTTACTTCAGTGTAAAAAAGTCTTTGTTACATAACATCCTTTATGATTAATATAAGAATATGCAAGTTCAAAAAATATATATATGTATATATTTACATAATGTAATGCTGTTCTTTGAGTACTATCAGCTTCATTAAGGTCTGCACCAGCTAAAAGCAAGGACTCTAGCCGTCTAATGTTATTTTGCCGGGCTGCACTATAAATAAATTTGTACAATTTTAAAACCAAACTACATATAGATTGATAAAAAAGATTAAAGCAAAAAAAACAAAAACAAACATATTTTATGTTTGTTGCTTTAACTTTGAGAACCAGTGTATGAATATGAATCTGCTGAATAATTTAACATGTATAAATAGAATAAATATTAATATAAAATATACAGTGTAACTTCGGTAAGTTGAGCTGCAACGAGTCTGTAGAAATTGCTATTATTGTCACTACCGTTGCTATGCCTGTTACCAACTGGGTCATTGTTTACATGCCATTGCGCTGTTTAGGGTGAAGCCAATTGAAAAAAATTGCAAATTTTTCTGCTATCAGCAATAGAAACATATTTGCGAAACTTAACTTTTATTGCAACATAAATTGAATTTTAATTCTAACGTTGAACAAAACAGAACTAATAATTAATGCAACATAAAACGTTAGTTTGGTTATTTAAATTTTATGCCGCAAAAGTCATACTACGCAGGGATCTACAGTTTTATGAGGAATCCAAACCTTTTAAGATCTTGGGAACCAATCCTGGATTGTGGTGAGCAGTTAGTCGGTAAGCGTTGTTTTTTTTGCACAATTGAAAGTTACACCGAGATAACTCATGCTAGGAAAACTGTTACCACCTAACATAAAATGATTTGGAGAAAACGAGCGACTTGCTCATGGTTACTTAATGCATCAAATAAAGTAGAGCAAAATGCAACAAACACCATCACTGTTCATTCGATTTCTCAGAGCTGAAGATGGTACAAAAGTATTTTTGACACATTTATGCAGTGTAGAAGCTAGTTTATATCAGACTGAATATAGTTTATATAGACAGTTAGGCAACAATTTAAGACTTTTTAAACATATTAAGAAAAAATAATATTGCAAATAAGTGCAAACATATTTAGTATTTATGCACCATAACAGGTAATAATTCACTATGTAATTTAATAATATACAGAAAGTGTTTACACATATTTATAAAGATTTTGATGGTGTAAATAAAATACATACAATAAAAAAATTATTTTTTACCGTATTCTATGTGATAGCCCTGTTTTTGAATTATCATATTACATCTAGATTTCCACGATAATAGGGCTTTTTGTAAAGTCATATGTGGAATTTTGTCCCATTCCTATCCTACAGCTTTCCACAGTCCATTCATGGTAGTGAGTCAGCATTTTGAAAGAGCTTATTTTTTTGAAGTCCAAATGCACAGTAATCCATCAGTGCTACATCTGGAGACTTGGTAGGAATCTGGCTAACTGGTATTGCTTGATTCCAGTTTATTCTAGAAATGCGGTTGTACTTTTGGAGGTGTGGCTACTCGCTTTGTCCTGATGGAGTTCCACATTTTAAAAATCAGTAGAATACAATTTTGGAATATCTTCTTTAAAAATAGGAGTCAGAACATTATTTTGATAATATGTAGAGTTGATTTTTGGATTTTTTCAACTTTTCTTATTTTTAATTTTCCGTTATAAGAGATGCCAGCGATAACCATAAATCCTTTACTGAAAATTTCTTTGCTCTCTTTGAACCAAGATTTTGAGTCTCTCTGGCCTCTTTTTTGATAATAAATCATCTTTTTTTATTACAACCATTAAAATAAATCCATGCTTTGTCAATTGCAATAATTTTTTCCCATCTATTTCCTTCGAAATGACTTTCATATAGCAATCTGCATCTGACCTTCCACTCAGCAACATGCCGAGGTAGCAGACGATAAACTGCACTTTTTTTTGTTTTAATTAAATTCAAATCTTTATTAATTATTTTATTTATAGTTGAAGCTGATGCAGAACTTTTGCAATAGTTCTTTGAGGTTTTGGATTTTCTTGTAAAACCATAGACTGCACTTTAGAAATGTTAGAAGTACACCCCTTTTTGGGATATTTCTTAATTTTTTTTTTTCCTCTTCACATTAAAGCCTGATGATTTTTTCCTTTTATATTTTGAAACTGGAAAACCATGCTTCTTGCATTGTTTTTTAATTATTGAATATGAATATTTCTCTTCGGAAAGCATAGGTGCCAACTTCTAGAAGTGAAAAATCTGTAGTCAATCACGCACGCGTGGGCAGGCCACCATTTTTTAATTAAACAAAATCATACATAATTTATGAAAAACAGGCACAATGAGGAAATTAAGTATTTATTAAATTAATAATAATAGAGGATTAAACGCAATATTAATTCTTAGAATTTACAAATGCTGTAGTGCAAGATTTTGCATTTTAAAGAAATTTTTTGTCAAATACATTCTCGTAACATTTCACATGTTGTCTGCATTTAACTATTAGTAAATTTTCTAATGTGTCATCAGACATGGTTGACCTGAAGTCAGTTCTAATTTTCTTCACTTGACTGAAGAGTCTTTCGCATGCTGCATTACTGTGGATGTTGTGGAACTTTAAAAGCCTGGAACTCGCTGAATTCTGTTTGTAAAGCATCAACAGCTTTATCTTCTGTATTATTGAACAAAAGAACAGGAAATTTTTCTGTAAAATATTTTAAGCTGGAAAATGATGCATTTTCAAAATTCGATATTCGTGTAATCTCTGCATGATGTAACACTTCTAACTCAAAAGGAAATTTATTGTGCATGTAGTCACATGCTGCTATGAAATAGCTTCTGACGTTTTCATAAAATTCATTTTTATCATGGATGTTAAAATCTTGGATTACTTTCAGTGTTCCATTTCCAATTAAGATATCAACATCATCTTTTTGATTACTCCTCTCATGATAGTGGACTTTCAAAATATTATTACATAATTTTGTGACGCTTGGTTTTATAAATTTCACTAGCATTTCTCTGTACAATTTTAAGAGAACAGATTTTAGCATATGAATATACGGTTCCGCAGACTGAAGTTGAGCATTTGCTTTTTAAAATATAGGCACAGTATAAGATAAAAATAAACAGAAAGCCTTATTGATATCTTCCGACAGAAAATAAAACAACCTTTCTTCACGAGACATGGAGTTTTCAGTTTTTTGTTTCTTAGAAATATCCACATAATTTTGAGCTTTCCTTTTTAATTTCTGCGATGCTTTTTTGCTGTTACGTTCTTTCACTTTATCTGCATTTTCAACCGAAACTTTGATAGAGGGAATAGTAAAGAAAGAAAGTGGGGTGATTTGATTCCTTTTCATGGCCTCTTCCTTAAAAAAACTGATCAAAGGTTGCCACTGCTGGATTATACGCTCTAAGCACTTTCCAACAGACAACCAACGAGTGCTAACGTGTTTTAATACCTTTTTTATATCAGTCTCATGAAATTCTTGAAGAATTTTCAACCTATCTTTTCTTTTCGAACTCTTTTGTAAGTAATAGTAAATGTCTACCAAAATTTCATCGATTTTAAATGGCAAACATGCAGCACTCTTTTCAGCTGCTAAGTTAATAAGGTGGCAGGAACAGCCCATAATTTCAATATTTTGGTGATGATTCTTTAACACTGCTGCTACACCTGCTTTTTTTCCTATCATAACAGGTGCATTATCACAGCTAAAGGCAACACAATTAGAAATCGCAAGGTTTTTAGATTGTAAAGCACTTACCAGAAGATTTCCAATATTTAACCCAGTTTCGTCTTCTTTCAAAGATGGCATAGATAAAAGACAATTCACAATTTTTTCACATAAAAAATCGAAGAAAGTTACCACTATTGGATACAGCTTTGAATCAACATCGTTGCTTCCATCAGTTGCAATTGAAAATGGATAGCACCTTAAATTTTCAACAAGTGATGAGGATTCCTTTGCGGACATTTCTTTCATAATTGCAGAAGTTTTGGTCTTTGCAGATCCATATTGTTTTGCAATACTGCTGTCAGGAAACGTTTTCCGAAAGAGCATCCACGCATGATCGCTGCAATTCATTGGCAAATTATGTTCGATCAAAAACGATGTAAATAAACATTCAGCGTTAATAAAGGAGGTATCGTTAAATGCAAAAAATGAAGGCTTGATACTATGATTAGACCAGGGGAGAAATTTCAGGTCCTAATGCACTAGCCAAACACAAAATCCACTAGCCACTTTTTAGTGTGTAAAATTTTTTAATTTGATATTAATTATATAGTATGTATCTGTCATGCATTAAGGAATATTAGTATCTCTGCTTATCTTATCGAAATACCACACAACAATGGCATCCACTGTATTGAAATTCTGTAGTGGTGGTCTATTATTCACAGCAACAGCAAGATAAACATTCACTTTATCTGTTTTTAAAAAGTTCTGATACAAAGTTTTAATCCTATTAAAATAACAGTACAAAGTAATAGTCAAAGTCTCATTTGGCTTTTAATTAAATTAAAATTAAAAATGAAATCTTTTTCCAAATCTTTATTTTGTAGGGGAGGGAGGGCTGTTCCACGAAAATTTTCAGAAGTTCAAGTTGAGACAAAAACAGGAGATATGCTTTCAAGGGGAAGTCGGATCAACGGAATTTTGCAGACTAAGATTACACAAAAAAAACTGCCGCCTTTTAAAATTCTGTGCCGTGGACATTTGTCCATATACGTATAAATCCGAGAATCCCCCCCCCAAATATGACGAAACATTGTGGAAAATGTAAGAGTGGGTGCTTATTAGGAATTTTCTGCTAGAAGAAATAAGAATTCGTCGATCTGCCTTCAAATGCGACTACAACAGAAAATCGCAGAATATCAGGGAGGAGGTCTGAGATTACCTTATTTGCATTATTATAATATATATAACGATATTTTTTTAAATAAATTTATTTTATATGACAACGAAATTTTTTCCCGGTGTTTGTGGACGGGGGAAATGGACGCTTTTCCAGCGATTTTTTTTTTTTTTTTTTAAAGAAAAAAAAATCTCTTCCGTCTTTTGAAATTTTGCCCCCCTAAAATTTAATGACTTGGGCGTTTTCCCACCATGCCTATTTATAAATTCAGTTTCGAGCACCCATGATCACAATTTAAAATATTATGCATATGTGGACACTTCACTAAAGAAACTTTATTATAAATTTCGTCTTGCGTAGCTTTCATGATCTGATTCTACTCACGTCTTTTTGAGCTAAGAAAAGGTGTCGGAGCTACTGGCAAATTGGTGAAATATTGGCGGAAGGAAGGAATGAAGGAAGGAGAGAGGAAGGGAGGAAGTAAGAAAGTGAGGAACGACGAATGAACGAATGGATGAGGGTAACCTCATTTGAATGCAAATTTACTAGTATACAACCCCCAGAAAACCGCAAACCCTGCCTGTAAATTTCAAAGCAATATTTGGTTCTCAATTCAAATGTGAATTTTGAAATCACACCCTTTTGGTTCTCAATTCAAAAACTTCCGGTGAGATCGGTAGAAGGAAAAATAAAGGATTGAGCAATCGAAATTTGCATTATATAAACAATAAAAATTAAAGTTAGGTGCCAAAAATAACGACTGGGTCTAAAATCTTGGTCATCAAAACAAAATTTATAGGTGCAAAATTTTCACTAATGATCGCTAATTTCAAACCCTGGCCACAGGTTGGTTACTGGTTCTTCTCCCTGCTGTTTTTCTCCATGTCCCATGATCGCGGAAAGCGCAGACAAGAACCAGTATTCAAATTAATCACAACCTACGTCATGTATTTGTTCTTAGGTGACATACACTGAGAAGGGGGGCTGATGTTTAATGTTCTGATTACTTGATTATTCTGTGCCCTTGTATATATTTATGTTGTGAAATGCAAAAAAAAAAAAAAAAAAAAAAAAAAAATTTTTACGGTAATTCAATGAAAAAAGTTTTACTTGCCAACAACAAGTTTTCAGTTGCTAATGGCAAGCTGGCGACTGGAAATTTTGCACCCTGGATCAGACTCTACAGCCTTGAACGTCTCCTTATGTTTAACAGTCTCAGAATGCAAAGTAATATCGCGTTTACCACCATGAGTAATGCTTATGTCTTTACGGCAATACGTGCAGAAAGCATATTTTGGCCCCAGTCTTGATTTTTGAATAAAATTAAACATCTTCATATATTCGGCTTTAAACGTTTGGTAGTACCTTTTATTAACGGTCGACATCGTTAACGTTGTTTTCAAAAACACCTAAAAACAAAACTTTCTTTCCAGAGCAAAGAAATACCAGATACGTCTAACACATGGCACTTTTTCTTTCCTCTCCCAACAACTACAAATCCCGATGCGCGATTTCGTTGTGCAGGGGCATCACTCTACGTCATAGCTGGAGCTAAAATTCCACGTCACGCCACGCATGCGCCGTCAACGGCAGACGAATTTTTTCGACTTTTTTACCGATATTTGAGTTTATTTATGCATATTTATTATTAAATATTTACAATCGTAAATAAAATATATACAAATATATACAATCGTTTCCGACCGGAAGACCAATAAAAAATCGGGAAGCTTTCTGGATAAATCGGAAGGATTGGCACCTACGGGAAAGGGTAAATGTAAAGCCTTCAATCCACAACTTCCTTTTGTACGCCATTTCACAGCACAAACTAAATTTTTAGTCGCAAACGATTTTTCAGTCTTCAGGTAATAGCCTCTTGCCGGATTTTTTCCGGTTCGCTGTTAGTTTTTTTTTTAAAATCAAATTCAAAGTTGTTATAAACATGTGTAAACACCCACTGTATATACATACACTCATGTCCAAAAGTTAAGCATAATTGCTGTTTATGTGAACATTTAAGGAATTACAAATCAGAATGGAAGAAAATGTGGTATGCAGGTGATAAGGTTACAGAAGAGTAATACAATGAAAAATAAGGATAATATTGACTTTTATTACCCAAATAAAAAGTTTGAAAGAAAAATTGGCATATTACAAGTTTCAAGTTTAGTAAAAAATAATTATTAAAAAAGGTAATGCTTAAGTTTAATAAATGTGCAGTTACTTCTGGTAGCCACACATGCTATATAATGATTTCCCATACTTCCGATGAGGGTACTGGTGAATTGTATGTTCAAAGAGTTCCAAACCTCACGGAGAGCTGTTTTTAATTCTGGAACAGAGCTTGGTGGGTGCTGAAGGGTGTCTATCAAGCATACCCCACACATGCTCTACAGCAGCGGTTCTTACACTTTCCCAGACTCCTTTCAGAGATCATTCTCCCTCATGGACCCCCAAGAATTAACTCAAAGTTTAAAGCCCGGAATTTGCATCATACATATTTATTTCTAGTGTTTCATCACTAATTTTCACTATTTAAGGAAGGAATTTTTCGTCCCCTCATAATTTATTCTTAGCATTAAAGAGCAAATGCTCTTTTCTTAGTATTTTTCGGACCTTTGCGGAACACTGGGAAGATCTTGTGGACCCCCTGATACGGACCCACGGGTCTATAGGATTAAGATCACGAATGTCAAAAGGTCACTGCATTCACTGGATATCTTTACTTTGAAGACAGTCATCAACCAGGGCCATATGGGAAGGAGGCATATTATCATCCATGAATATGAATCCAAGACCAACGTGATTGTCAATACACACGATTCTCCATGAGTAATTTTGAATGATTTTATTAATATTTACTCAGATTTTTTAGCATTTTACAAATTATACTTAACTTTTGGACACAAGAGAGAGAGAGAGAGAGAGAGAGAGAGTGTGTGTGTGTGTGTGTGTATATATATATATATGCAGGGTGTCCTAGAAATATTGACCGCAATGACTAATTTCTTAAATATTGAGCCTAGACATATGTATTAAATTGGAAAGCGGCGTAAAAAAAAGGTGCAGAATTTTATAAAATTTATTAAAGTTGCAGAGGATTATTTTTTGAAGAAATACAAAATTTAAATTTTTATACAGTCCCTGTACACAAAAATTTCCAATAAGTGAAATGTGCCCCATAATCCAATAGGTCAATATACAAAATTTCAGCATTCTAGTGGATAAAAGAACCAGAGATATCAAGACCCAAAATAATGTGACTTAGCAGAATGAATTTTCCCTCTTCCTCTCCATGTACCTATTGCTCCCCTAAAAAAAGTGGTGTATAAGTCAGTTATTTTGGGTCTTCATATCTCTAGTTCTTTTCCCACTAGAATGCTGAAACTTTGTATTGACCTATTGGAGTATGAGGCACATTTTACTCATTGGGAATTTTTGTGTACAGGGATGGTATAAAAATAATCCTCTGCAATTTTAATCGATTTCATAAAATTCTGCACCTTTTTTTTACGCCACTTTCCAATTTAATACATATGTCTAGGATCAATATTTAAGGAATTAGAGCTGCGGTCAATGTTTTTGGGACACCCTGTATATCAACAATATATTCAAACATTATCTATCTACTGCAGGATGAGGGTCTCTCCAAATGCTTTCAGCGTAAGCTTATTCAGAGCAATTCATTTCCACATCACGCCAAGTTGTTTTCGAATTTCATCCATCCATTCATATAATTTGAGGACATTTCCTAGGTCTTCGGTGGCCTTTTGGCATGCAGTTGAGAATTTCAGTTGTCCACTGTTGATCAGTTCTTGTAATATACCCAGCCTATCGCTATTTCAGCCTTTTTACTTTAACAACGATGTCCTCCACTCCTGTTTGCTTTCTCACACAAGTATTTCTTTTTTGATTTCTTCTAGTAATCCCGCGCATGCACAGCTCCATGTTTCTTTGGGTTGACTGTGATTTCTGCATTGCTGCATTTGTTAGACTCCATGTCTCTGATCCATAAGAGAGAACTGGCAACACACACACTGATTAAAAATCTTTGTTTTTAGACACAAAGGCAATTTTCCATTTAGGAAAAAATTGTCTCTTCCAAATGTACTCTAGCCAAATTTAATATGTCTGTGGAGTTCCTTCATAATTGAAATTAGTTGGCTAAGACAAATATATGAATCAGTAATTTCTAGCTCAATGTTGCCAACCTGTATTTTCGCTTTCTATACGAAATTATTGAACAGGATTTCAAGTTTTTGTAGGTTGATCTCGAGCCCAGGGTTCATGCTAGTAACTTAGTAACTCTTTTGTCACCTTGCCACATTCGAACACGATAATTTCTTTGTTTTTGTTATAGCATGATTCAGTGCTTGATCAAAAAAAAATAAAACTATTTTTTTTTTTCACAGATGTTGTCAAGTGACTGGAAATAAGGAGCAATGCCAAAACAAGTCAGATAGGGACTCTTTTCCCACTGCATGTGAACTGATTTGCAATAGTACTATCAGGGAAAATGCGCTTGAAAAAAACTGATCAATATTAGTACATGAATTAAATTATATGAAAATGTGAATCCATAATCTTCAGAACCCATAAAATTTCAGCTAATAGCACCTGATTGCCAATGATTGCAGACGAAAGGCTATTTGAAGGTTTATTTCCATTTTCAACATTTCCAGAAGAATCTAGCATGGTCGAAACATTATAACTGTTTTTACAATGACGATGAAATAAAATAAAAATCCTTAATATTTGAAGATTTTTCACAGAATTTAATAGTTTCTTGCACTTTTTTGATTTTGAATGACTAGAGACTGCAGCTTCTCCTATATTACATGCATCAAAGGACTTTTTGCAGACAGATCAATATGCTCAATACTTATTTTTATAAACTTGCAACCATTTTTAAAATATGGCTTTCTTAAGCCATAATTCATTGAATGTACATCCACCAGACATTTTAGTAAATAAACTATCTCGCAAATTTCAAAAATTACCATGCAAATAGAAAACAACTACACACATAAAATTCTCAGAATGACTATGTTATTACGCTGCACATGCAAGTCAAACTATTGGAATCTGAAATGTGCAATCATATGCGGGGTGAGATAAGAAGCAGCGGCTAATTCCTATTCAAACGAAGAGCACAGCAGACAAATACTCCTTCCCTCTAGCGTCATGGGAGTTACATGGTCACGTGTATGAGGAGATACTCCGGTGCAGCAAAACGATGTTTCATTCTGGTGATACGATCTTCCTCACGGGCAGAATTTTAGGTTAGAATTGCTCCTAAAGAAATATTTTATGACTTTTCCATAATTTCCATGTTTGTTTTTTTAAATTCCATGACATTTCCAGACCTGGAAAATGGAAATACAATTCTATGACTTTCCGGGATTTCCATGACCCATATAAATTCTGTGATCCAACTTCTCTACTTTTAGTTGAAAGCTTCTGTACCATGTCTTGAAGCTCTGATTAGCTAGTTGAAAAAATAACAATGTCATCAGAAAACCACAAATGATTTAAATATTCACAATTTATTTTTACTCCTTTGTTATACCAGTTTATTAGCTGAAAAATCATCTGAAAGGCTGAGGTAAAAAGTTTTAGAGAAATAGTATCTTCCTGCCTCACACCTTTACCGATTTTGTTATTTTTGGCAACTTTATGTAACTAAAATTGTGTACTTGCATTTTTAAACACATGTTTAACCACGTCAATGTACACATCATCATCAATGTCTGTTGATTTCAAAGAGTCGATGACTGCTGATGGTTGGATGAAGTCAAAAGCCCTCTCAAAATCAATAAATGCCACACATAATGGAAGTTCATACAGTAGAACCTCGATTATCTGGCCTAATTGGGACCAGGAGTATGCCAGAAAATTGAAAATGCCAGATAACCAAAAACACATAAAACATGCAGTAGTGAGCCAGTAAAATACTAATACATACATCTATATAAAAAAATGTTTTTAATAATTTTAAATGAAACAATTGAAACATACATGTACTACATATGATGTAGTAGTACAACAATTACAATATCAGTGAACAGCTGCGAGACACTGAAATGAAAGACTAGACAATTCGTGACATGCCATTTAAAAAAAAAAAAAAATAGTGGACATTTTAACATTTTAGGCTTGACCAAGAACGGCCAGTTAACCAAGAGTTCCGGATAACCCAGGTTCTACTGTATTTGTTCCTTCAATCAGTTTTCTTATACATATATACAGGGTTGTCGAAATTAAACCTCCCCAATTCAGAGGGTTGTGTAGGGCATTGTATTGGTCATAGAGACACTTCAGATCATGCGTTCGAGATTTATTGAAAAAAAATATTTAGTACAAAAAATCATCGATAGACGACGCTGTAACACCAGTGAAACGTGATTTGCAGAAACATAGGCTCTGTGCAATGTATGCAAATGACAAGTCCGATAAAAGAGGAAGACAGGCACTGCACGAGAGAGAGAGAGAGAGTTTCCAGTTCACTGATGCGCAATACCGACTTTGAAAGACAAAGCTCTGTTAGTGAAGTTTTTCTACCAGAATGACGAGAACTCATCTGCTGCAATAAAAGCATTTTGCCGGCAGAAGAACCTACGCCGAGGGCCAATGACCATGCATGCTCTATGTGACATGATGAAAAAATTCGAAACAACCAGACAGTTTGGGATTTTACCAGGTAGAGAACGAAAACCTATAGGCTCTGCAAGTGTGGAAGATGTGGCTATGGCGGTCGTGGAAGCAACTAGCCAAGACCCGCATGGTGTTGTGAGTGTACCAGCTATTTCTCGTGCTGTTGATATGCCCTATTCCACCGTTTGGCGATGAATTGTGGGTTATTATCCTTACAAAATCCATAGTCTTCACCAGCTGTATGACCGGGACGCTGAAGTTCGGCAAATATTTGCACTGCAGTTCCTTACACGAATGGCAGTCGATGCCGCTTGGCCATGAAACATTCTGTGGACGGATGAGGCGCACTATTAACTGAATGGAAAAGTGAATACGCACAACTGCTGAATTTGGGCAACAGAAAACCCACGCACAATCCATCAAGTGCCCTTGCATCCTGCAAAAGTTATGGTATGGTGCGGTTTCACTTCAACGTTCATCATTGGGCCTTATTTTTTTAGGAGATGACTCCAACAGGGTTTAAAACCTGTTCCGTCAATGGACAACGCTATCGGGACATGTTGACAACTTTTATGATCCCAGAACTTCAGTAACGTCACCGCGTCCAGGACACTATTTTTATGCAGGACGGTGCACCTCCCCATATTCATCGTGGCATTCAATAGGTGTTACGGCAAACTTTCACCGCTGCACGGATGATCAGCCGTTGTTTTCCAACAAGTTGGCTGCCTCGCTCACCCCGTGTGACTTTTGGTTATGGGGATTCTTAAAGGATCAGGTCTACCGAGAACAACCCGCAACCCTGTCACATCTGAAAGACTGTATTCGTCTCCATGTTCGTGGACTTCATGCGGACTCACTGTGTTCAGCTATAGAACACACTGTTTTACGATTGGACAGGGTTGTGCAGAGCCATGGCGAACATATAAAACAACTAGAGAACGTTTTGTCATGCTGCAGCGCCATCTATCGGTGATTTTTTGTACTGAAATTTTTTTTAATAAATCTCGAGCACATGATCTGACGTGTCTGCTGTCCAAATTTCATATCTCTATGACCCATACAACGCCCTACACAGCCCTCCGAGTTGGGGAAGTTTAATTTAGACAACCCTGTATATTTATATTGTAAAGAAATATAATTAGTGAATTATAATTTTATTCTTTAGAAATTAAAATGAAATCATTAGAATTTTTTTTTAACTTTCCCCAACCATAACTCTACATGAATTGTATGCCCTGTGACATGTTGACTTAATGAGATTCTAGTGTACTTAAAAAAATCAAGGAATTATTTTTAAATCTGCAAATTGAGCAACTACTACTAAATAACATGTTTGGGTGGATCAGTGTAGAATTGCACAAAGCCTATTGTTTTCTTTTTATGAGCTAATGCTTGTCAAAATTCTATCTTAATTTTTTATAAAAAGAAATGCATGGAGAAATAGATGAGAATATAAAAAAATCATTAATTTATTAAATATGTAGTCTAGTATAAATAGGTAAACACTGCAGAACACATTGAAACTAACAGTCAAAGTAATTATTGGTTAATAATAAGAATATTGTTCCCATAGAACTTTGCCAAGTGACTATAAATGGTTACATTAACCAAATATACATTTTAAATTTCATAAATTTATAAAAAAAAATCACCCTTACGTAGTTTCCATCTTTAACATTAACAGAATGTAGGTAAGTTTTGACACCCATGTTTTAGCTCAAACTAGAGCTTTTCGTAAAGAAGAAAAAGAGACACCATCTTCGCCTGAAGTCGAACTAGGGATCTTTCATATGAACCAGAGTAATAACTCTGATTCATACGAAAGATTTCTGGTTTGACTATATGCAGTCTTAACCTGTTCGGAAACCGGGGCATGAAAACAATGTTCTTTTTCTTCATGTATAAGGTTTGTAAGATAATTATTACTCATCTCAGGTTTAACACAATTGCCAATAGGTTAACACATGAAGTTACCAGGGCATGTTTTCGTAATTTTCTTATGAGGATTAAGATAGACTAACAGTTCTGTAACCCATGTTTTAGCTCGAACTAGAGCTTTTTTGTAAAGAAGAAAAATTCGACTTCAGGCTAGGACGATGTCATTTTTTCTTCTTTACAAAAAAAGAAAAAAAAACTTCAGTTTGATTTAAAGTGTGGGTGTCAAAATTATCTATCTTAATCCCCCCAAAAATTACAAAAACATTCTCTAGTAGTTTCATAGGCTGACCTATTGGCAATTGTGTCAACCCTGAAAGCGGTAATAATATCTGACATGAACAAATCATATAAATTAAACAAAGCTTAACAATTTATAAACTTACCTACAAAGCATTTCACCAATTGTACTTGAAGGCAGATTTAAATAGCCTCCAGCTTTTATAATTAATCTAATAACTTCATGATGATCATTATCCACAGCACTCATTAACGGTGTTCTATGATCACGATCTCGCATATGAACACTCGCTCCATGGTTTAACAGATATTCGACTGCTTTTATATTTCCATTAGATGATGCAATATGAAGAGGTGTTCGATAATCATAATCACAAGTAGATAAATAAGCTCCCTAAAAATGATTTATACATGAATTTAACACACATTTGTAGTGCATATACAGGGTGCCCTAAAAAGGACTAATGGTTTTTAAAATGGAATAACAAGCAAACGGGGACAGTTCTTAAAGTTACTCTTGTAGGATATTAATGTGTGAAGACAGGAATTTTTTTTAGCATGTTTCCTTGAATCAGTATTAACAATTCATGGTTCAGCTGAATCATCCAAGGCAGTAAGAATGACCACAAATTGGTGCAAGATTTGAATGTAATGACTTGAATTCAATTTTCTTTTTTAGAAATATGGGCCCAATGATGTCCCTGCTGGATACAGCTGCCCATACTGTAATTTTTTGTGCACACAATAATTGTGGAAAGCATGCCTGATGGTTCTCCGTTCCTCAGATCTGCCTTCGCCCATGTGTCACTTTCCATGCTGCAGTGCCATCTTTCAGTTGGTATGGATTTAAAGAAACAGATTAAAAAAAATCCTGTCCTCACAGATAACTTTTCTGCAAGAATAACTTCAATAACTATCAGAGTTTGCTTGCTATTCCATTTTAAAATCTGTCCATCCTTTTTAAGACACCTAATTAACACATTGCATGCGGGTATATTTTGCCATAGGTATATTTACGTGTGTAGCGGGCATTTTTTCGGGAATTTCGCGGGAGTTTTAGTCATTCAGTAAAATCGCAATAAATCGATAACTACTTCGTTTTTCTCAACGAAACTTTTTTTACTTTACACTTAAATATATGCACTACGATTATTTAAAAAAAAGGACCTTTTTTTGAAAATAGACAATTTTAATTTTACTATTTATTCAAAAATATTTTTTCATAACACCAAGTACAAATAGCAATGATGAGACTAATATTTCTTTACAATATAGTATCATTCAACGCATTTTCCTCTGTGAAGCGGAACACAGCAGAAGTTATATATGAAACATGTTTCACTCCGTACTTTTTTGGCTGAGAACATAGGACATTGTCTATGCGGATTTTTTTTCTTCCTGGCACCAAATATAAAAAAAGCTCTAGTTTGAGCTATTAAAACGTGGGTGGCAAAAATTATTGTATAATAAATTCCCCCACGAAAACTCACAAAAATCTCGCCCCGGAGGCTTTTCTGTGTTGACCATTATTTGGCAATTGTGTTATCCCTGTGAAGGGTAATAATATCTTACATCCTAATATACGGAGAAAAATGCGTTTGTTCTTGTCCTCGTTCGTCTAGTAGGTCAAGACACCGCGTGCTCAATGCGGGGACCCTGGTTCGAATCCAGGATGAGGTCCGCGCCTCTTTTTCTCCAAATATAAAAAAAGCTCTAGTTTGAGCTAAATATACGTGGGTGGCAAAAATTATTGAATAGACTGGAGGATTGTCAATCGATGACCATTCATCTGTTTCTAAATCAGAACTTGTTTCAGAACTGCTAGAAATAGTTCTTCGTATGAACGCTACAGAACGTGGAATAATGTCATCATCGTCGCTTTCTTCGTTATCTTGACTTTTGGAATTACTATCATACGAAAAATCACACAATGCATCAGCACATATTTCTTGATCACTATTTTCGTCACAATGGCTCATTTTATCAATGTTGTAATCAATAATAATAATAAAAAAAAAAGCTTCAAATTTACAAACATGACTTTTACGCCGCTATTTGAACACACTACCATTATGCCATACCATAGGACTGCGAATCTTTAATATAGGTGAACTTTAATTATGTCTATCTTGTATATTGAAATAAGACAAATAAAATACATTGTGCATTGTCAGTACGAAATGTGTCAATCATATACAGTGAAACTCTGTCTAAGGCGGAACTTCACCTGACCGAAAATTCTATAGCATGAAAGTTTCCATCTTATGGAGGTTATATGCAAAATAAATACATGCATAGTTAAATTCAGAGATGATTGTATGCTATTTTTATTCTTTGTCTTATCTTGCGAACTTTAAGACTATATTTTCCTTTTGATAGAAATATTTATTTTATCACTGCATTTTATTTTTATTAATTTTAATTTTTGCACTATTTTGTGGTTTTAGTAGTTACGATCAATATGGTGCAAAATTTCATGCTAACTATGCATGCCAATTTCATACAAAAAGTCTATTATGTAAGCTTAAATTGTAACGATAAAGTACCCCCCTTGTATAAAGATAATGATTCCCTTGTATAAAGATACTCTCCCTTGCGGTGGGTTTATCCATGAATTGATAAAGTCGATATGAGTGACTTTTCGTTCTTGTTAATAATGAAAGTTTTTATTTACCCCAAGAATTAAGATTGGCACTTTGAGCATGCACAAGACCGATTATGATTGCCTTAACCAGGTACGGTGAGTACAGTAATACCAATACATATAAAATACAATGGAGTTGTAGCTCTGTAACCCCCCATTGTAAGCCTGTAACCCTCTCCTTATGAACTTTCTGGGTATGCTATGGTGGGTGGGTGGTGTGCAAAATTGTGGTGGTCGGACCAGCGTAGGCAGAAAGTTCATAAGGGAGAGGTATAGGCTTAATGGGAGGGATCACAGAGCTACAACTCATATATTCCTATGTTAAATATACAAAATTTCATTGCAATGGGGGGTTACAACCCCCAAAACCGCCCCCTGGCTCCGCCTATGCGGACAAGGGCATTCTATATCTGTAAAATGTCTTTTATTCGTCATCCCCCACTTTGCTATTTGCATTGTATTACAACCCTCTTTCCTTTTTCTGCTGAGAAAATTTTCTTCCTACTAACGATTTTCCGCTTTATGAAGGCTTTTCTCTTTAACGGGATTAAATAGTGCTTTCCGCTTCCGCGTTAGACAGTTTCCGTAGCTAATGTTAACTACCATTGACTTTTGAAGGGATTGCAAAAAAATTCCGTGTTGAGCAAGTTTTCGCCTTACACAGTTTTCACTGTAATTCTATAAATTAAAAAAAGGGGGGAAGAAAAAAGAGAAAATATCACAATATAAAAAATAATGACTACAAATGATGAACATTTAATGTGAAATGAATATAAAAAATAAACACATACAAACTGCCTCATAATCTCCAATTTTTCAAGATTCCCCTCAGCAACAATGCTGCACAATATTGCTGGGTAAAGAGCATCACGGAGAGCATCAACTTCCTAAAATTCAAGTTTATATTTTAATAAAAAATGCATACTTTTAAGTTAATATCCGATTGCTTATATTTTAATAAAGTCTATTTAAACATCTATATATCCCTTATGATTAGTATTAAATTTCATTATTAATATATATTGTAAAAAACTGCTAGACACCAGTATGATTAAATAACTATTAATGGGAGGGGGGGTGTAAGGAAAAAAACACTTCATATAGAAGTACTTTGTCGTTGGTTCTTTTGAAAGAAAATATAATTAACAATTTGACGACTTATGGAGGAGTATCTTAGTGGAACTGAAGTTTAAAGCAAAATCAATTTTAGAAATAAATTAGAAAATTATATTGGATAGTTTTCCTGAAATTTGTCAATAATCAAAAACTTTTATCGATATCTCATCGTACAAGTGCAGCTAATTTATATTAATTAGCCACAAAATCAACCAGGCACAATATAAGTTATTCTTTTTTAAAGCAGTTTCTTTTGTTAGAAATATCCTACGCTAAAACCTCTTCGTTTCCCATGCCTCATCATCGGTTTCTTTTCAATTCAGTTTTATTGTCCTCTATTACTTCGGGGCAAGAACACCATACGTCATGGTTACCTAGCAATTTTTAACTAAATGCAGTTTGACAATGAAGTGATCGCACCCAAAAGAATATGTATGTTCTTGTGCTTTTGAGACAGTTCTGCAACCAGACTCCAAAGACTCAGACATACTCCTATCCGCTGTTTAGCGTTACAGTTACTAATCAGTATGTATCTCTGCTCCATGCCAAAGTTATCTTGTGCCAATAAAAATGTTTGATTTAATACATTTCATCACCATCTCTCAATTAGCAACTTACATCATATCTTCTACAATTACATCATATAAGTTCTAAGATTACGTCAGTCAATTGAGGAGACTGGTTTATCAGAATCGTTAGTAGGTTATCGTTACCTATATCCAAAAAGTAACCAATACCTTCACAAATAATGCAAAATGATTTCAATAAAATTTTAAAATTTGTTGATTTTTAATTAATGTTTACACACATCCCTTAGCTTAGCCATTTACAGTTTTTGTAATGTTATCGATCACATCATTATCTAAAAATCAAATTGAAGGTCTAAACAATTGAGGCTATAGTTGGTGAATGATTTTATGCATTATTTTTTTTTATATATTTTTTTTTTGTATTTCAACTTCATTCCATAACATTCATGTTGCGATGTTTTAAAATAATATTGTGGATGCGGACAATGCAGAATACTGGACGATAATGCACAACATAAAAATACTTTTCACCTGACTACGACAGGAACACTTGTTGTAATATATCCATATATTACATACATAAAATTTATTAACCATAACATACACACATATAGTTGCATTTAGTGAAAATATTAATACTGTTTTTAATTTATTCCATTAGCGCAGTCATATATCAAATGTTACTTGGAAACAGCACACTTTTAAACATTTAACTCATGTTCCCATTTTTTAACAATAGTTACCGGTATCCTTAAAACATTTTCTCACAAATGATTGCATAACTCTTATTGAACATAAAATATTAATAAACAAACATGTACTTTGTGGGGGTGGAGTTCTCCAGAAAGTAAATGGAAAATATGTGCTGCACATATGAACACTTATCTGACTCCATATGATGAACGACACCTCAGGCTTACAGGGTTCGTACATATTTCCTTATATAAAATTTAAGGACAAAAAAAAAGGGCACCTATCAGCAAATAGGAATCGAATAAATCAGGGATAATCTATACAACTGACTTTACACTTGTAATACTATTTTATGATTACAACAAAAGTTAGGATGTATTATATACTTGAACAAAATCTCAGAATTAACACAATATGAAAGGAGTTGAGAATGAAAATCAATTCCCTAAAAGTGACCAAGTAGTTAACTTTTAACAAGATCAAAATCAAGATCAAAATCAAATAAGGTTGATAATTAAAGTTAATGGGTTTCAGATTCATAATAAATTTTAATTCAATATATGTTTATAATTAAAATTTCCTTTGATTGATAGAATTGGCCATCCAAATAGCACAATCCCAGCTGCAGAATTTAAGGTGCACTGTTTTTTTAAAAAAATTTGCCAAATCCGGTAAGGAGGTGCTGCATATTCTTTTTTTATTTTTTCCATTCAAAATATGACGGCCGATCAAAAATATGGCATCTTTGTCAAGCAAAACCGTTTAAAAACAAAATGTCCCAAAAAAGCCGCTAGGGGTAGCACTGTCACCAAACTGAATCTTTCTCAATAAGTGGAACAGATCGCTGCCATAAACCATATGACCCCAGTTCCAGAATTTCAGGAAATAGGCTGTAAAAAAAAAAGACCCTAGGGAATGTTATCTCTTTTTCTTTCATCCTTTTCAATAGGTCTTTTGTTCTGTAGCAGACCACCATATCAATTGTTGACTTATGCCTGTTTGTGAGTTTTAGGGCACAAGGACAGAAAGAGTCATGATGCACCAGGATCTATTTTTCCGAGGATTACAAACATCTTACGGCTTATGGAATTACCTCCCACCCCCCACAAACTACAGTGAGTAGTTAGACGGTAAGTTTTTTTGGGGGGAAGGGGGTACATTTGGGAGTCAAACTTGAAATAATAGCACGCTAGGTGAACACGTTACCACTGTACCAATGCAGGGCCTGTTGTTGACTCAACGAAAAATTTGTAAAGGAATCTATTCATTAAAGTTAAATTTTCAGTCTGCTTGTTTAGTCTGCTTTATACAATGAAACAATAACAAATTCTAAGCTCCTGCAAAAAGGATCTAGCTAGGGCCTTGAACTGAACGGAACAGTTCCACCATTCACACTAGAACGAAGAGACAGAAGGCCCATATTTATTAAAAGTAGGCACCAAATTTTTATGGGTGCAAAATTTTAAAAGGTATTTTTTTTTCAAAGTTGTAGTCAATTTATTCCATCGATTCCTCCTCGGGAAAGTGCCCCCTTCATTTCCATTTTGCCTTAATTTTTAAAATTATGAAAAATTCCATAGAAACAAATTTCGGCCAAATAAAATAAATTTATTCATAAAAATATCGTTATTTTACAATGATGCACATAAGGTAATCATAAATGTTCTAACCCTCCCGTCATGGTTTTCCATCACAAAAATATTTTCTGGGATGGCTAGCTTAACTTTGAAACACAGGTAGAATAGTCCGCTCTTCTAAAAATGGCTGGGATTAACACTGTATACACACAGTATAGAGTAAAATTTCTCATAATGGATATCTAATTATGAAATATCCAAGTGTGGCAGCGGGAGGGAATGTCAAAAGATTGCTGTGCCTAAGATACCTCATATTTTAAATCTGGGTTTGGGAGAGGTGTGAGATACATTGGTTATTCTTGTTCTAAATAAATGTTTCAGCAAAGTTCTAGGGGGAGTTTTTTATGCATATCCTCAAAGGGAGTTCTTCTCTATACAAATTCTTACAGAGAGTTTTCCTGTATGAAAGTTCCAATTGTTTGCAAAAGGCATATTACAACCCATATGGTGTGAACTTTATGCTTATTCTTTATATTGTTTCACACTGTAAGAAGAATGGCAGTAAAAAGAATTGAAACTAAAATCTCATGCAGAGAAACATTGAAGAATAGGGAAACAAAATGATTTTTTGCAGATTTTGGACAAAAATAAGGACTTAAAGGACCACACGAACCCCGGTTTAACATTGTATGTAGAATGTATGTTGGGAAAGCAAAAGTATTGCACATGAAAACAAAATAGAATTTATTGTATAAACATAACTAAAAGGTAAAAATCATATTTACAGTCATCATAAGTGTGTAGCAAAGAAAACTAAGCAAAAGCCTGCTATTGCAGTGTAACAGCTAGTGGGTAAACACAGCAGAGGTACAGAGTAGACAAGCAGAAACTGTAGAAGTAGAGGGCAAGCAAATATGCTCTAATCCAGGGGTCAGCAACCTACGGCATATGAGCGAATTTTTAGTGGCATGCAGTGATTTTTTTTTTTTAAAAAAAACTCAAGAGTATAACTGCTAAAATTAAAAAAAAAGTATTTATTTGTTTTTAGAAAAAATCCATTTTCACACTCTTTTAAAGAGGAATATTGTTAAACATTTGTGGAAAATCTGTGCAAAACCATATATTTGCTTGCAGTCAAACTGACTTCCTGAACCTTGAATGATCCTTACTTCTATTTCCATCCCAAACTTTATTTTTTCCCCGTCCCAACTTCTCCACTATCACTAACCTTTGCTCGTCATAAGTTTAATGTTATAAGTAATTAATATTGCAAAAAAATATTTCGCTGTAAAAAAAGCAAAAAATGAATATATATGTAGTTTTCAAAACCCCATAATTAGAAAATGTGGTTTCATGAAGCAAAGGATCACATTGTTAGTGCTTTATATTGTTAAACTATTATAAATCATAAGTCAAGTGTACAAGGACATTTTCAAGAAAACATCTCGTTTGGCACAGAACGATTCTTACTGTCCTTGCACCATAAAGTCCAACGAACCATTTTTAAAAAATGCACTTCTTTTAGAATTAGAAACACATCAAATGATCTGCTTAAATTGCATTAATAAATAGATGGCAACATAAACAGTCATAATTTGATCAGTGGCATGCAGCACACTTTGAGGAGTGATTCCATTGGCATGGAGTAATGACTGTTATATTACCTAGGCACAGTACTCTAAATAGGTTGCGGATCCCTGCTCTAGTCTTTTATGCCAAATTAGCAATACCTCCTGAATAAGTCTGCAATTGAATACATAATGCCTTGTTACTTTGATGTATGCAATGATGCTGCATCATTCCCCTACCAGTGTAACAAACCATGGTGTGGAAAGTGATACCACACATTCAAGAAAGTGGCGATCCCACTCATGTTTTGAATGCTGTTTACACAGGCAAAGTATTCATGATGAAGAAATATCGCCAATCGGTCAACACAGGGAAGAATACCCCAATTCCATCCTGTGACCAACGTCAAATATGTGAAATACAGCAACAGAACTGAAGATGGGTCATTTCATTAAAAACTATGTATCTAGTAAAATTAAGGTACCAAGATACAAAAATGGAATAAATTCACTAGACACATTGCCCACGGTGAAGCTGACATGATGGGGATTATTACTGCTTTATTTGAAAGAAAAAGCAAATGACTTTAGGTTATTCAATTGCAAAAAAGGAAATTGCAGTGGTCCTATACTGGGTATTTCAAAACAGATGTAACTGCAATTATCTTTTAACTGTTAGTCATAGAAGAAAACTTCTGAGGAATTCTTTTCTCAAATTATGCAAGGACATCGAATATGTTATTTATTTCATAGGAGGTGATATACATAAAAAAAAATTAACTTTTTATATAGGCCCTATACCAAAATATTTCCAATTAAAAAAAATGTTGCCCTGTGTCTAATTAATCAAATAAAAAAGAAAAGACGTAGAATATTTTGTACTTGGTCACCAAGAAAATGGGTGCTTTCTAAAAAAATGAGATAGCATTTTGATTACATTCTGTCTGTTAGTTTGCCACTTTTACATCACATACAAAAAGCAAGGGTCATCTTACACCGGGACCTAGTTTTCCAAGGAATCTGAACCTCTTGCAGCCTAGGAAACCGATCTCCAGATTGTAGTGAGCACTTATCGGGTAAGCGTTCATTTTTTGACGCAGTGGGAAATCGAACACAGGATAACTGCACATTAGATGAACATGTTACCATTACAGGGCAATTAAATTCTGAGCTTATGTGCTGTTCAAAACATGTTTTCACATGCATTTCAATTTTTTCCTCCAGAAACAGTCCACTCCGAATAGTCCTTCCTAAGAATGCCATTATTTTCCCAAAATGGCAATAAAAGTTCATAAATGATGAAATTTTGCAAATATTCTATGCAAAAACATGAAATATCTTTTTATGTCACAAATTAGATATAAAGCAATATTTTTGTAATTGGAAATTTTTTCTGGAAGAGGGCCAATATACAAAGTTAAATTTTTAGAACATATATCACCCCCCCCCCCATAAAATAACAAATGTAGTGTCCTTACATAATTTGAAACTTTTTCCCTCAGAAGTTTTTTCTTATAATTAATGATTAAAAAGATAATTGCGAAAATATCTATTCTGAAATACCCTGTATAGTGGACTTGATAAAAAATTACCCTTTTGGCAGAAAATTAATGTGATGAATAGCATCTCGCTAGCAACGATGGCCAGCTATTTAAAGAAGTTGAGCTATGCCGTTGTGATACAAATGACAATGATGACAATGACAGCACAATGGAAACGTTGAGTGCACAGGAGCAGAAAACAACAGGGACAAACACAACGCATACATAGAACTAAAATTAAATTCCTGCCTTAAAGAAAACTATTTATAACCATAAACACTATGCCATTATATAACGAAGAACATTATTAGGTTGTCACATATAGCAATGGCACCCATGGTTGAATGTGAAAAAAATGTGTAGTCCATGACTGATAATGGGCAGCAAACAAAGAAGGCTTAAACTTATCCTATGATACACATTATAAAAATTTTGATGAATTCGGTAGCAGTAATCATTCAGCCATGATAGCATGAATCCTGTCAGAGCTGATAAACTCAGTCACAAATGTAGAAATTTAACACCACATGCACAGATGAAGACATAGAGGTAGCCCAAAACAATAGCTCATAGACAAACAATTCACTACATTTTAGGCAAACTTAACATGCATGTTGCACAGTCAAAATGGCAAAAGTGGCTTGCCAACATCATTTGTACAAAATAAACCACTAATACATGGGTGCAGCCACATTCAAAGAAATGTTTGGTCACCATACAGTGTAAAAAAAAAGCACTTGGCATTCATAAACCAGGGTCACAATTGCATAACGTGACCATCCAACAAGGCTTTGCAACAACGGCTTTTCGGGTCACCAATCTTTGGGGGTAGGATACCCAAGTAAATAGCGAATATATGCTGTGCATATAAGTGCTTATCTGATTCTACATGACGAATGATACCTCAAGTTTCACATTTTCTACAGAATATATATTGGGAAAGCAAGACTATTACACAAGAAAATAAAACAAAATTTATTGCACAAACTGAATTAAAACAAACTGCATTTATAATTATTATATCTTAACTGCACAATAAGGCGAACCATGGAGATGAGTGCTTTTCCAGCTTAACAGCTGGCAAATAAACACAGCAGAGGTACGAAATAGACAAGCAGAAACTGCAGAAGTACAGAGTAAGCAAATATGCTCCTCTTTTACGCTAAATTGGCAACACCTCCTGAATAAGTTAACAACTTAATATGTCATACTTTGTCATTTTGATGCATGTAAAGGTGTTTCAACAAATTCATACAAACAATAATTATCCCAATTTCTAATAATAATAATTCCAATTCCAAGAAAACCAATGATCTTATGAGTAAATGTTTTACCAAATGGTTCAAATTTTTTTTAGTTTTATGACACAAGGACAGTGAGGGTCATGACTCAAAGTTAACATTGATTGTAGGCCACATTGCTCAATAACAGAAATGAAATAAAAGCAGGTATTTTGGAGAAAATTTATTGCAGAAAGTTATTTATTAAGCTTGTCTAAACCCATTAGAATTTGTGATCCTTTGGTAAGAAGCAAGGTTATACAATTCTTTATGCAATACATTTTCTTTGTAATCTTTTCTGTACATACCTCTGAAGACGAAAGCCGAAGTGTCTTAACAATTGCCGTAATTATATCAAGATCATCTAATTTAATATCCTTGTGTGCAACAGTTAATTCCCCACGAAGATTTGTTTCCATCATCTGGAAAAATAAACTCATACCTAAATACAAAGTAGCCTTCTATTAAAAGAACTTCAGTATAGAAAAAGTTCATTTTAAGTTAATTAAAAGGGTTAATGATAAAACTTTAAAATTTATGTGCTGTTCATTTTAACATGCAAACAGAGCTGAAAGTATAATGGTATCTCTAAAACATGAATAAGATCTCAAAAGCATTTTTTAAGAATCTAAAATTAGACCACAGGGCGAGAGGATATATACAGGGTGTCCTGTCAAGACCACATAAACTCTGCACAGCATGATTCCTTGCAAAATACTAAGCAAAAATGTTAATGCAAAAATGCTGAAAAATCCATATTTTTTTAGTTATTAAGGTTTGAAATTTAACCAATCCCATGTCATTTTCATTTGTTAACACCTTTCAGGTTGAGATTGAAACGAATTGAAGAAATCTTGTTTTTGAAAAGGCGTAGAATAAATGTTTTAAGAAATATGACAGAGATAGATTAGAGAGAAGTCTAAGATTGAGAGCAAAGAGCTATTTTTGATCTAATGTATGTACCTCCAAGGCCAAGGAGGGGAGCGAATCATGCATTCACCCCGAGTGACAGATTTTTAGAGGCAGACAAATAGAATTATTATAAAAAATGAAGTCCTTTTGAGGTGACAAAACATTTATTCATCATGAACGACATAATACATAGCAACATCGTTGCATACCTCAGTAATCCAGTAACAACCACCCCAGTCTTTTGTGTCTGCTAGACTGGGTTCGACTTCTAAAATGTTTAAATGAAAGCATATCGTAGTTTCAAGGTCACATTAAGCTATCAGTTCCATCAACGAAAACCCTTAGCACAGTTTGGAGACGTAAAATATGCAAACTTAATCAAATGCTTTAAAATTATGTAAATTCCTTTTACAGCTTGTTTTTTGTATCGTAGCATCTAATCATGCAATACTGTTAGGTATATAGGTATATCTATTGAAATAATATAGTATTAATTATTCAATTATTTGTTAAATCCAGGGTTGTATAAATTTTGCCCGACCTAAAAAAAGCCCACTTAATAACCCCCCAAAATTACTTATAAAACCCAAAAAATCCACTTCCCAAATACTGTGTAAAAAATTATCATAAGTGTGTGCAAATTTAATTCAAGCATGCTGACCATATCCCAAAACCAGGGGTAGGGAACCTTTCCATGATAGAAGGCCACATTAACTTAGCTGTTAATGTTAGAGGGAAGGCTGCATTAAGTTAGCTGCAATGTACGAAGGCTGCTTGTGTTTTGATTGCGTCAGTCAATCAAGGAAGATTATTTCGTTAAATCTTCTTCTACTTTTTTATATTTACTTAGGTTCATTTTAAGCCTGTAAAGATTATAATGCAAATAAAAATGAACGAACAAATAGAATCATATTAATAAAAATAAAGGGATTTTTCTTCAAAATTTTAATTTTGTCAAAAGGCTGTGGGTTCCCCACCCTCTCCCAAACCATATCACTACAATTCTCCATAATGCACAATGTACAGGGAATATGAACAATAAAACAGTTGAAAAAAAGTTAGCTGAATTCTAGACACCCTTCAATCAGATAGTACAAATTTATCCTATGCTGTAGAATTATGTTTGTTTATTTTGTGGTTTTATGGCTCAAAGACTACAATGGTCAATGCTGCGCCGGGACTTGTTGTTTTCTAAGGAATCCGAACCTCTTTAAGGCCTAGGGAATAAAACCCCAAGACTACAGTGAGCAATGCGATCTTCATGAGATCTCTGAGTAAGGATTCTTTGCACTAGTAGATAAATAAAACACAATACTGTCACAGTCAGTTTCTAACTGCGACAGTATTGTGTTTTATTTATTTACTATTTTTGCGCAGCATATCACATCAATCGCAATTCTTTGCACTGTTGGGGGTGTAGAATTATGGCTTCACTTAGCAAAAAGTTTGGAATCAGAACCTTACAAGGAAATTGTGTTGAAAAGAATGAACAAAGCTATTCAACCATTCCAAGCATAATGAACCCTAAATATACAGAAAAGAGAACATCTACTTCCCAGGAAGATGAAGCAGAAAACTGGTTATCGAAAAATATCCATGTTTATTTGCCATATACAATTACGTATGTGGAATATTACCCTCCAATGTTTTCTGGGCATGTGAAGATGTTCCCAGATGCAAAGTGGTGGAACATTATGGTAATAAGAACAGAAAAAGGAAACGATCTCTCGAGTGACTTTTGCAAATTCAATTCACACTTGTCATTATTATAATACACACACACACACATATATATATATATATATATATATTGCCTACAAGTTGTGCTGCTGTAGAGCGAATTTTTCAACTTTTGGTATAGTATGGTCAAAGCTCGGTAGCCACCTTGGTGCAGACCAAATGCTTTGTCATTCAAGCTCTCACCATCATAGTTCGTCGTTCACCATCATGGTTTGCTTTAAGCAGATGCCATTTCACCATACTTCAAGCACTCAGTAAAGGCATTCGACGCATCCTTGCGTCCATTGAACATGAACTGCATGCGTTATATCTTCAACTTGCTTCGACCTGTAGTGACTTCCATGTGTTTGACTCACAGTCATGGAATCGCACCCAATCGATTTCTTCTAACCAACGCCTCATACACAACAAGAAATTTGCTAGTTTGATTGGTTCTTCCACTCGTCAGAATACACCACTATCCTGTGTTAATGCCATTGTGAACATTTCGGGGGTTCCGCTCTCGCCAATTCAAGAATGTGCTCTTTCACTTAATTTCAACTTTGCTGTGACTTGTCGCCCTTCATCGCTCCTATCGAGAAATCTTTTAAATTCAGCCCTATGTTTGCTGCACAGAAAGATACCCTCCACAATTTTCTCAGTCAAGTAATTCAGTCCAATACCTCCCAGAAAGTTGTATCTAACATTATTCTTCCAGAACATCATGTGTTCCATGAACTCTCTCGCAACGATCATCTGCATATCACAAGAGCTGATAACGGCAGCCAAATTGTTGTCCTTACTAAAGACTCAAGGTTATCGAATCTGGCCCATATTCATCAATCCTCCGTGATCCTACCGAGCGTCTTCATCTACAATACAACAAACATGTTAAGAACTCTTTCCTTTTTAATCAACGCCAGAAGCCAGAACTTTTTCTTTTGCACATAACACCCGTTCGGTTCTACACTCTCTCTAAAATACATAAACCCGGCATTTCTTTTCGCCCCATCATTTCTTGCACTGGTTCAGTGCCATATAGGCTGGCGAAGTTTCTTGCCACTGTTTTCTCACCGCTTACCTTGTCGAATTCTTTCACCTGTAAAAACTCAACTCCGTCCATTTCACTTCCGTTCTTCAGTTATTTTCTCCGGATCACTGTACAATGGCTACACTTGACATTAAGTCTATGTTCACTAACATTCCTGTTGACGGCACTCTTAATTGTCTCCAGTATCGCCTTGTGGAGTTTCATTTTTCTCAACCTGAGATTGGTGAATTAATTGCTTTAACTTCAATGTGTGTTAACTTCACCTATTTCATTTACAGCTGTGTCCATTACTAACAAACAACTGGTATAGCAATGCGTAATCCCCTCTCACCTATATCGTGTGATATCTACATGCATTACTTCAAACTCAGGTTGTTTACCCAGGTAGATTTCAGACTCTGAATCAGGTATGTCGACGATATTTTTATTATCTGGGATGGCCCCCCAGTTCAAATTGTCACTCTTTTGCCTATCATAAACTCCTTAGACGCTTGCCTTGAGTTCTTTCTTGATTTGGAAGAACGTAATACTATCTATTTTCTTGATGTTCTTATTAAAAAAGTCGGCTATCGGTTTGACCTCTGTTTTCCGTAAGCCTTTCGCTGTTTTACTTCCTCCACATTTTAAATCTTGCCATCCTTTTCAACAAAAAAATGGCCGCTTTTTACACTTTCATGTTTCGTGCTTTATGCATCTGCTCAACCAAAGCTGCCTTAGGTTGTGAAATTAAATTCCTAAAAGACATTGCTGCTTACAGGGGTTTTAACACCACTATTATTGACTTAGCTTTAGCCAAGTTTTCCAAACCAGCTCCTTTCACTATACGTACACCCTCCAGTTCCGACGCTTCTGTTGACACAATAGTCATTTTTTTCACTCCTAAGATTAGTGTTGCCATAGCAAAAATTCTTCGACGGGCAGGATTCCGAGTTATGTTCTGTCCTGTCAATAAACTTCGTCCATCTTTAAAAACCCCATTCATACGCTTCATCGTTAGGGAATTTATCGGGTTTTTTGCCAATGTGGAATGTCCTACATCGGTCAGGCAAGGAGAGCTTTGTTCCACTGTCTCAGAGAACACCGAAGATATATTGAACGCGCAGTGTTAAAAAAATCTTCCATCGCGGTGCATTGCCATGAATTCAGCCACAAATTCCTCTTCAACGATGCTAGCATCATCTTTAAACTTCGCTCACCTTTGGAATTGGACTGCGCAGAAGCCTATTTTATTCACAAGTTCAGGAATTACTTAGTTGATGATCTTGGATCCACCCCTAGCTTCAGTGGTGCTTGGAACTCTCTTCTCCAGCCTACACCATCTCCGTTTTCTGCATCAGACCCTCCTTGTGTTTTTGATTCACCTCTGCAATTATAATACCTCTAATCTTACCATAAAGAAAAGTTGGCCTTCACGCTTCTCATAAGAAAAAAGTTGGCCTTCACACAGCTCTCTTTAACACTTTACGATTAACAGTTTCTATTTTTGTTAATTTTTGTGGCAACTTAACCAGCCTGAAATCGGCAACACGTACTTGTTGTTATTCAACCTTTTACAATCCAAGAAGAATGATGACCACTGATTGTCCGAAACGATCGTCAATTTTTTATTTTTTTAGTTGTATTGTGCTAAAAACCATTGCTAAATGAACCTTTTACTATCTGTGCACAACGTTTGTCATTTCTTAGTCTATATGAAATACACATTCTGGTGCACTGTCTATTAAACAATGCATTATCATACAGTCAATATTACACCAAGAGTTTATTATTTTTGCTTTGTCCAAGAAGGACGACGACTATTGATCGTCCGAAACTATCGTCGATTTTTTATTTTTGTTAGTTGTATTGCGCTAAAAAACATTGTTAAATAAACCTTTTACTATCTGTGCACAATGTTTGTAATTTCTTTGTCTATATGAAATACATATCCTGGCACACTGTCTATTAAACAATGTATTATCATACAGTCAATATTATACCAACAGTTTATTATTTCTGCTTTGAGTTCTTTGATGGTTGCAGATTGCCTGTGATTAGCGTAGACAATATGAATTAAAACACCCAAAAAGTTCTCAATGGAATTTAAATCTGGGGAACAGGCTTGCCATGATAGTTGTTTCGCATTTTTGGACCTCAACTATGTTATCGTATAACTGGCTCTGCGAACAGATAAGTTGCCCTGCTGGAAAATCCAGTCAGGATCACCTATTTTCTCCGCAGTAGGAAGCAGACCGTCTTTTAAAATTTTTGATATCTTAATACATTTTGATGTCTAGACAAAAGACAAATACGACCTTGAGCACTATAGCCAAAAAATATCCATACAATAACTAAACCATCTCCATTTTGTCGGCTGATTGTCGTTTGTGGTGTTTCAAATCATGGCAATAATGTTCAGCACCTTAATTTTTAATTTTTTTCTCATTGCTAAATACTACTTGCAACTAATAATTCTTTCATGACATATGGTCCTTGGTCTACTGTAATCGATCGTGTTTGTGGTTTGCAGTTAAAGGCGATTTCTTGAAAAAGATTGCACATATCACATGTATCTTTTTTACCATTCTGTAAACACCACTTTTCGATATTTTCACTTTTTCCAAGTGACATTTTTCGTACAGACAGATGACATCTAATGACATGTTTGTCGATCAATCGCTCCATTTCAGGAAAAATGTTATTATGACATTTAGTTCTCTTTCGTGCACTCTTTTCTTCCACTTAAAACATAAGTAATAGAAGATTTACCTCCTTTAACTATATTGAAATTTCACTTGCTTTCATTCCTTCATCGTGCAACTTCCAAATTTGAATTGTCTCCTAGGACGATATCTCCTTCCCAAATGACATTTTTGAAAAATACATCTGAACTGTTTCAGAATGTTTACTTCACTTCCTAATTATAAAATTCTGGCGTCAGATAAATTTTCACATTGTTGTGCTTCTTTTTCTAGCATTTTTCTGAAATTCCATATAATTCTTGGACACTTTTTAAACTTATTTTCTTTAAATACTAATAAACGTAAAAATTAAGCATTTTCCATTTATTAAACTATGTCTGAAAAGGCAATTTCTTTCGCTTTCACAACTGTTTTAATGAACTGAGTAAATTTTAAATATTGAAAAAATTGTTTTGTTTTTACATGTTTCCATATAATTATGGAACACACTGCATATATATATATATATATTATGCTACAATAATAAATCGAAAACCGGAGTTTGAAAACATATAAAAAAACGAAAAAAAATTATTATCTATAGCTATTGATCAACTTCATATTCTTTCTATAATACACGTGCTTGCGAATTTAGACATATTGAAAAAATTTTTTACTAATGAAATATTTTAAGTATTTTTTAGGCATGTGTAGATTGCAATTA